>LR749885.1:702861-782645 GCA_902729485.2 Mus minutoides
GTTACGGATGGTTGTGAGCCACCATGTGGATGCTGGGATTTGAACTTATCACCTTCGGAAGAGCAGTCGGGTGCTCTTACCCGCTGAGCCATCTCACCAGCCCCTTAATCATACTTTTATACAGTATTTTCACACTGGGCATCCTAAGTTGTTCATACTAATTCTAATAAAGTATAACTACTGTTTTATTATAATTAATTATTAATCTCAATGTTCCTGCTAAGTAAGAATCCATAGTAATTAGTATGAAGGGCAGGAGGAGGAACAGACTTCAGTGCTATATGGTTCTGAGCATCTACTCTGGACTGAGAAAACTTCCCAGCAGAACTTCTAAATTATTCAATCTGGGAGGTGGGAGGGCATGGACACAAATTAATATGGAATAAGGGCTGGCCACAAGGAAACATCTGCAAATCAGAGACATTTTTTAAAGATTTATTTATTTAATGCATGAGTGCCCTGTGTGTATGTATGCATACCAGAAGAGGGCATCAGATCCCAATATAGATGAAGCCACCATGCAATTGCTGGGAATTGAACTACTGTGCTCTTAAGCAAAGAACCATCTCTCCAACCTTGACCAAGAACATCTCAGCTTGTGACATAAATGGTTTGTACTTCTAGTAACAGAACATCACACTATAAACCTAAATTTAACATGTCAATTCATTTCACATGAGAGAGAAATCTAAAAAGAGTTAATGGTCAGATGTTCATGAGAAGGATAGGGCTAACAACCACCCAGGCCACCTGTTTCACTAATGCGATCCAAAGAATTCTGCCACCTTGTAGAAGGAAGGTGTTAAGAAGTAGCAGTGTAGCCAGCCATGGTTGCGCACGCCTTTATTCCCAGCACTCGGGAGGGAGAGACAGGCGGATTTCTGAGTTTGAGGCCATCCTGGTCTACAAAGTGAGTTCCAGGACAGCCAGGGCGATATAGAGAAACCCTGTCTCAATAAAATAAAATAAAATAAAATAAAATAAAATAAAATAAAATAAAATAAAATAATAAAATAACAGCTGTATGTGAATAAAATGGACAAAAGATTGATTTATTCACAATAATGTATGGTTTTCAGACATTATTGCTCACCATACAAAAACTAGCTGGAGGTGAGCTCTATTTTCTTTTTATTGATGAGAACAGAAAATACTCATATTTTTACTTACGAAAGATGATCTATTCATGAAAACAAATAGACAAAAGAAGACATTGCCGTTTCTCTTTCCAGGTGATGGGAATCCCCAGGAGAGCTATCCTATTTGTTCAACAAAGCACTACCCTGAGACAGGCTCAGCGGTTCTACAGCCTAATCCTCCCTTTCCTAGTACCCAGGGTCCCTTATCCTTCAGCTTTTCCTCAGAAGATCTTCCAAGCAAAAGAGCCAGAATTCAAAGCTCTTGGGCAAAAACTGTAATTATCAAGCTGCCAATGCGAAAAAATCCAGCCACACTTCTAAAACAGTACTCTTTAATTTGTCCTCTACATCCAGAATGAACAACCCTTTAAATAGAAATGGGAATTTTCCAACATGGAAATAGCTCTTTACTGAAACCACTCTTTCGGACTAACCCAATTAGGCCCACTTCTCTCACACAGGCATAAACTGGAACACAGAATGTCCCCGTGAGAGTAAATGGAAACAGTAAAAATGTACCTGCCCACAGAGTTCCACTGTCAAATGGAACATTTTGTCTTTAGCAGCTACCACCACTAAAAGGAAGTCCCATCTTTGAGTAGAAAATAAGACCTAAAACAGGAATTACATCCTGCATAGCTAAGAAATCAATATAAACTTCAAGGTCAAAGGTCATGAACATTAGTTATGCTGTAAATTAAGAAGTCTCACTGGAGCCGGGCATGGTGGCGCATGCCTTTAATCCCAGCACTTGGGGGGCAGAGGCAGGAGGATTTCTGACTTTCAGAGCAGCCTAGTCTACAGGACAGCCAGGGCTACACAGAGAACCCTGTATCGAAGAAGAAGAAAAAAAGGAAGAGGAAGAGGAGGAAGGAGAAAGAAGAGTAAGATGAAGGAGAAGAAAAAAAGAAGAGAAGAAGAGGAGGAGGAGAACAAGAAGAACAAGAACAAAAAGAAAAAAGTAGTCATCGTCTCACTGGAAATAGTTCCATCCCTAAAGCACTCAGTATTAACTTAAAATTCTGCTTCTGTACAAACGCTGTTTTTGTGGTCTTAATTAACCAGTTTTCACCTGGTTTGCCTCAGTATACTACAAAATCCATTTAAGAATACTTACTTGTTGCTGAGGAAATGACTGATCAGTAACTGTCAACCAAGCATGAGGACCTGAGTCAGCACCCAGAAATCCTCACATAAAGAGCTGGTCACCAGATTTCAATCTTAGTGTTAGGGAGTTGGAAATAGGGGGTCCCTCGGGCTTGCTGTTCACCTACTCTACTCATATTGGTGCCTCCGTGTTCAGTGAAGAGACATTTATTTTTTATTACTTATTGCTAAATTCCTAAATGTTCACCTTCTAAAATTCTAGATTTATAAATAATAAAGAGTACTCATGTCTCTAGCTGCATATGTAGCAGAAGATGGCTTAGTCGGCCATCATTGGGAAGAGAGGCCCCCTGGTCATGCAAACTTTATATGCCCTAGTACAGGGGAACACCAGGGCCAAGAAGTGGGAGTGGGTGGGTAGGGGAGCAGGGTGGCAAGGGTATAGGGGACTTTTGGGATAGCATTTGAAATGTAAATGAAGAAAATATCTAATAAAAAAATAACAAAGAGTACAATACAGCTTTAAGCAAACAGTCCAAACAGTTTCACTGCTTTCATTGAGCTAAGCTGACCCCCTCTACGCTTTACACTCCGCTGTGTGAGTTTATTATTATATACACGGGGCCCAGGTGAAGCAAGCCTTACAGTGATAGTGAGGACATGACACGTGGGTCATCAACCAACTGCACAAAAACCAAGGGAAATGCGGGAAGGCTACACCAAAGCCACTAATCTGTCCTACAGACCAGAGACACATCAGCATAATTGAAACCAGAATGTGAGAAAGCCAACAAAACTTAAAAGAGGTGCAAACATTCGTAAGAGGAGGAACTGCATGGATTTAATTATTTCTACTATATGTGACAATTAAGAATAAATAGTTGAAAAACCACAAGACAGCAGACAGTAAAGAAAAAAAGTTAAATGCTGACTGCCATTAGTATTAACAACAGGAGTTTCTAACACCTGCCATAGCTACTGTGTAATAAACAAATTATTCTCCTAGTATATAAATGAATGCATTAATAGAAGCCAGATTCTTTGGAAAAGGCATTTGAAGGTACTTCATGGACCATAGTTACATTCAGCAAATAGATACTTTGGTGTGCATTTGCCAGGAAGAAGTCAGAGCCTCTTCAAAGCTTCCACATACAGCTGACAAAAATAAAGATTTTCCCCAGACATGAGTCACTTCAGTATTGTATAGACCAATAGAATAAAAACAGTGGCAGCCTACTTTGTAAATAATTCTTGTGTCATGGCCCTAGTAAACTCTCAGAACACACCCATGAAAAAACCAACTTGCACAGGTTGCAAAGTTAAGAACCAGAGCCTGAAGCCCAACCTGTCTCCACAAAGCTAAGTGAGCCCAATATGGCTACATTAAACACAACTTTGCATCGCTAAACAAAGAGAAGGAAAAGGGATTCCTCTCCAGAGCACGGCCAGCACAGGGTATTTTAAGAATAAACTTATAACACCTAGAAAAGTTATAAAATTCACATAAAATACTCCTGATTTTATTCCTAACAATGCAACACTAGTAAAAGGTCAACTAACTTAACACAGTATAGAGTATCCAGAAAGATCTTTTATTAAGAGAAACCCTTAATAAAGGCACTACAGCTAGGTTTGGAGTTGCATGCCTTTAAACCCAACCCTGCAGAGGCAGAGATAAGTTCCAGGCTAGTGTGCCATTTTTTTTTAATTGCTTTAAGTTAATTTAAATATCTTCATATTCAGGTTGTAGTGGCCCTAAGTTTGAAGCCAGTCTCACCTACAGAGAAACTTCCGAGACCGCAAGCACTACACAGAAAAACCCTGTCTTTTGAAAAACCAAAAATAAAAAATTTTGAACACAGGACCCATGCATGCACCCCAGCATACCTAGATAATGCTTCCCCATGAAAGCATTAAGTGCCAGGTGTTGGCCACCTCCTTATGTGCCCCCGACCCCAAACCTACTGTTAAAGACACAGAACACAATTTGGAGTCAAGACAGAAAAATCAAGCCAGAAGTGACCTAAAACCTTCCTCCCTGAAGGCTACCTTCCATAGTAGCAAAGCTATATACGGTAACCACTGGGAGAGCATTACTCAATGATGAACTTTGAAGGCTATGATCCAGTGCCTTGCAATGGCCACTGTTCATTAACCACATGCAAAGTTGTAGGGGTAACCATTTCATGAACCGGAAACACGTTCCACGGATATAATTTAGGTCTGGTACTGTGAAAACTTAGTCAAAGGCCCATAGCTTCAGAGGTTACAGACATTGAAAAGGAGCCTACTAGTGATTAGGAAATGCACATACTGTCAAGTTGCCTTCTAAATACTGACACCAACAGATTAGTGCTACTCTCAGCCTTGACAAGCAAAGGAGCTTCAGCATCAGGCAGCAGTTAATGGAAAGCCTCATCACTGCTCAAAGTACTGAGAGGAACTTTTTCCTAAATAGAATATCTATACCTATGGGGAGGAATGTGGGGAAATGGTGCCTTCAGGACATGTCATGGTCCTTGGTATAATTATGATTACCTGTACAAGATCAAGGTTAGTCCATAATCAAGGTTATTCCAGGAGGCAGAACTAACTATTCTCGGTGGGCAAAAAACAGGAACGTAGGAGAGGGTTGTGTAATTTAGATATGTTAAGTGGAAAATCCAAGTAGAAGGTAGATATGATCAAGATGCATTGCAGGCACCTATGAAATAAATGTTCTTTCAAGAGGGCCGGGGGTTGTCTTAAAGACAGAACCATAAAGCTGGACAGCAAGAAAGAAGAGTCCAGCTTAATCTCTCTGCATTAAGCAACCAAGAGACTAAAATATACAAACCCATCTGCTGAAAAACACTAGAGACCTGCTAACAAAACTTCTTGCTCCAACAGTCTGAAACTGCAGCTCTATGCCCTCTTCTGGCCTCCATGGGCACTGCATGCATGTCATATGTGCTTACTAACACCAACATAAACAAATGGAAGGGAAGGAGAGAGAGAGGAAAAAATATTCCTCTTAAGACATTGAGCAATTTTCCCACACACTCATTCAGATGGAAAACTCTTTCCAATCATACAGGCAACAAGTAGGAAAGAACTGTCCAGACCTTCATACTTTGGGGACTGTAAGTCCCCAAATTAACAAAGGCTAACTAAATAAATCAAGCAATACATATATACAATGATCCTAAACCACAATGAGTTGAATAAGAGGAGGAGAGCTTAGAGTTGCAATTTCCCAGGCCATTCAGGTAAATGGTCCTTGCATAAATATTAAACTAAATTATAACCCTGTAGTTTTTAAATGGAATGGAGATAAACTTGTATACATGTATAGGTAATAAGTGGGATATAAGACTTTAAGACTTACAGAAGGCAGTAACTAGAAACTTCAAGAGTAGCCCCTAAGAAAGCAATAGAAAAGCTACCAAGCCAGGGAAACAGCTACAACTCACACCACAACAACCGCTCCCCAAAACCAGAACATTTACAGTCAGCGTGAGTCAAATGATTTTTTTTTGGGGGGGGTGGGGGCAACTACAGTGACTTTGTCTCTCCCATTAAATTAGCTTTTGGCAAAAACATAAATTCTATTTTCAAGACAGGAAAAAAAATAAAAAATAAAAAAAATAGTAGCCCAAACAACGAGTACTGACCCAATGCTTCATATATATGCTGTACTTTATAGAATTTCTGCAGAGTGTATTATTAATAAAAGATATCCATGCACAAGAAGAATTGAGAGATAATGAAAACAAAACAAAACAAAAAAAACAAAACAAAACAAAAAAAAACCTGCACACAAAAGCTGTCAATCCAGGGTTAAAAGTTTCCATAGAAAATCTATAAATGGGTAGCATAAAAGGCTATGGTACTATCCAGTTGTCAAATCACCAGATTAGTATATATCACACAAATCATAAACAACATATATGTTTCTCAGTAAAGTAAGCAGACTTGCACAGCAAGGACGTTACTTACTTGCAGAGCAGTCTTGCCTGAACCTGATAAACCATTTGTTTTAAACAGAGAGATTCATCAAATTTTAGGGCTCTTGTCTGTCCATCTGTGGTAATTCTCTTTCCCTGTGGTAATTTCTCTTTCTCAGCTGAGTCTAAATCTGACTAAGTAACTCACAATACACCACGCCACATCACAAAAGCCTTTGTTTATAATAACTAATTATGCAAAGCTCAAGCAAAATCCATTGAATAAATCAACATCTTTCTTTACAAACTGCCTTACAAAACTACAAACTCAAATCCTTAAAAGTCCAGCAAACTGCAGTAGTTGCCTTAAGAGCTCATGATGCCAACCCTGACCTGACCATGGGCAGGAACACCACATGTTTATGAATTGTGTGTTTATGAATTATGTGTTGTTTACGAATTGTGTGAATATTCATAAACCACAAAGCTTCATGTTCTGAAACTAATTTTTACATAGGTCCTCACCAAAAGCAATTCAAAATTAGCATACTGAAAACAAAACCTCAACCAAAACCAAGGCATGGAAGCTATTCTATTATTAACTGCCGTTATTGTTTAATCTAACAATTCACTGCCAGCCTTTTTAGCCTTGTAATACCAAGCTCAATGTGCATTTTGATCTTATCCAGACCTTGCTTCTGTCAAAGATAACTGAGGAACAATATTAATTCATATAACATCTGCTAAACATTGAAGAGCACAGTAACAGGGTATCAGGCTGCCCTTCCTCCCATACACTCAACGGTCTGTGGCCCAAGGCTCTTTGATGTACAATATCCTATGTTTTTGCTGTGATCCAGTTTAGGGGGAGGTTATACCATGACATTCATCATCACTGAGAAACCAGAAATAATAATGTCCAAAATTGTAGGACTCATTTGGTTGCATAAAGAGAACCTAAATATACCCTTCTTCAAAAGTTTAGTGGGAAAAAAAAAAAAATCCCAGAAAACATAGAACCAAACTTGGAAGGCATATCTAAAAGAGTTATTAAACTCTATTTATGCAAAAACAAAGCATCTAGTCATATGGGGCATCTAGGCATATGGTACATGCCTTTAATCCCAGCAATTAGAGGGCAGAGATCTGTGAGTTCAAGCCCAGCCTTGTCTAAACAGCACGTACCAAGAAAAATAGTGAGAAAGAATCCCTGTTCATGTTGATTAAGTAAAATTATGCACAAGAAATTATAAAATTAATATTCTACTGACCTTTAGGTTTTAATCACTGCGTGTACAGTGCAGACAGACTGAATCCCCTGGTCTCAAGCTGTGGATGGCTGTGTGCATCCTCATCAGTGCTGGAGAACTAACTAAGCCAGGGCTTCAAGAGTAGCAGGAGCTGTATGTACCACTGTACCATCTATCCAGTCCTCCTAGACATAATTTTTAGCAACTAAAAACTTTGACATATCCACAAACGAGGCTTATCAAAAGAAAAGATAAACCAAACAACGGTACATCTGTAACAACAGACGCTTAGAGCAAGCAAACCTTAAGACACCACTAACTAGGACACCAACATTACCAAGTTGACACCTACTCTGATGCAAATTCTATAGTCTAAATAGGCAGACCTAGAGTACAGGATCCTGACCTCATATACAAGAGATATTCTAAAAAGTGCTCACCATGAGGAATGTTTTAGCTGCATTACAGAATACATAATACCTAAAATATACAAGGACCTTAACAACTATGTTTTAAATCCTTTCAGGCCTAAAAGTCACTATGTACTAGAGATGACCTTGAAGACTGTTATCTGTGTAGTGGTTTACTTCATGTTGGAGACCAGGGCCTAGTGCATTATAGGCAAGTAATCTGCCCCCAGGTATGGGTGTAGAGTTCAGAGAGATCCTTGTGGGGTCTTGTCTCACCTGCCATGTGCAAGGCCTTCAACCACATTTTAGTGGTTCTGAAATGAAACTAAATTAAATTTCAAGCACAAAATAGGGTCTCAAAGTGTGGCAAGCTATTCTCCTACTCTTTCTGTAGATCCTACAATCAACCACACTCAACTATAGGTAATACTTATTGATCAGTATAGGGATCACCGGATCCTGCTCACACAATCCTACCGCTTGGCTCTATTACTTATTCCTTTCCATTTACTAATGTTTGGGGACTGAGGTGAGAGGGCTCAGGGCAAAAAGTGCTTTTCTGAGCAAGAATGAAGACCTCAGTTTGTTTAGACCTCCAGTACCCAAAGTGAAAGGCCAGTGAAGTGGTAGGTGTTGAAAGGGGAGGTTGGGGACAGGAAGGTAGAGGGGGGTTTAAGAGGTCAGAAGTTTAAGATGAGAAAAGACACACAACTTCAACCTCAAATTACTGCTCCTGTATGAGCACACATGAAAGAAAACACTGCATACAAATGAAAAGACTAAGCAAGTAATAAAATAACTGGCTTCTGGTATGTCTGAAAGCAGTTCACATACATAAAATAAATAAAAAAATCTTTGAACAAAAAATAAAGTTTAAATGAATAAAAGGGACTGGAGAGATGGCTCAGAGGTTAAGAGTACTCACTGACTGCTCTTCCAGAGGCCCTGGGTTCAATTCCCAGCAACCACATGGTGGTTCACAACCATCTGTAATGGACCATGCCCGCCCTTTTCTGGTGTATCTGAAGACAGTGTACTCATATAAATTAAAAAAAAATTGACATCTTATTTCTATTGTACAGTATAAAACCTTTTCTGGGAAATCTGGTCAACCAAATGTAGCAAGTGGCAGGTCCTTGAACAAAAGGCCAAACTAATTACTACCTACTCCAGCAGCTCTCCACCTTCCTAAGGCTGTGACCCTGTCATGCAGCTGCTACTCAGGCTGTGGTGACCAACCATAAAATCATCTTCCTTGCTATTTCATAAGTAAAATTTTGCTACTCTATGAAACATAATGTAAGTATTTTTAGAAACAAAGGTTTGCCTTTCTTGGTCATGGCGCACGGGGTGAAATCCATTGGACTACATTCATTCCCTTAGTAGCAAATGCAGAGAATCCCTGCACTCATCTTACTATGCTACTGCAAAGTAAAATCTCAAGTATATGTAAGAACAGCTTGCAAATTTTCCAGGCCAAATGTGCAGGAGCAGGAAATGCTGCATGGGGGTAGGAAGGAACCTTCATGTAAATAAATAGGCCCATCTAGCAAAGGAGAAGGTAGAGGCTGGAGTGGGGGGGCTGCTACTTCTGCCCAAATGTTTCACTTTTCCACTGACAAGAAAATTACACAAAACCACCACATTAACATTTTTCCTAACATCACAGGGACAGGAAGGAAAGCGTGGGTAGAAAAACACACTTACTTCCTCTTGAGAATAGTCTCTTTTATTTCACTCTTTAAAAGGAAAAGAAAAAAAAGCAACCATCAGTGGGTGCGTCATGGTCTGCTGCCTTAAGTTCAGAGCTGACTACTTGCTACCTCATTGGGTATGACCCAGTGCGGTTCTCGGGCATCTCAAGACCACTTGCTAGGTAGGGCAAGCCAGACTTCTGTAGTAGAACTATACCAGTATTTTAAATATTCTTATTAGTAAAAAGGAGCTAGGAGTGGTGGTACATACCTTTAAATCCCATCACTGGAAAGGAAGAGGCATGTAGATCTCTGTGACTTGAAGGACAGCCTAGGCCAAATGGTAAGTTCCTGTCTCATGGAAAGACTGCTCTGCAGGAGCAGAGTTCTATTTCTAGCACCTCCTGGAACTCCAGCTCCATGATAACCCACAAACCCTCTTCTGGATCCTGCAGGTTCCTCTCCTCTCTCTGACATACACACATGCACTTATTTAAAAATAAAAAGAAATCCTTACATAATGACCTAATTCTTTAACCGAGCCTTCGGGGAACAGAGAAGCAGGTAAGTCTGGGTTTCAGTACATCCTGGTGTAAATTACATTCCAATTCCATGCCAGCTCCGACTACCTTGGCTCCAAAAATAAACAACTTTTTAACATATCAAATTATCTTTCAAAAACGGCTGTTCTTTGCCACAAATTCTGACTCCTTCTGTCCCACAATTGTTGTCACCTTAGACAAATAAATGTGATAACACAAAGAGCCCGTCCTAATAGATAGTACTCAATAACAGCATAGAGGAAAGAAGAAAAGGTACCCAAGCAGCCTACGTTGTGGCAGTGAACACTAGGAAACCAAAGAAAAACTGTACCAAAATAACCACAAAAGAAGAGCAAGATGTCACAGGGTGAAGGTGCTATCTAAAGCCTGCTGCCCTAAGTTCCATCCCTCAGATCCTCATGATAGAGAGACAACTATGTCAAGGCATGCCTTCCTCCCTACACTCACCACACAGCAAACAGGTGGGTATGGCTTTAATTATTTCAAAAAACAACAGCAGACACTAGGAAAACAATTTCTACAAAAACAAACATGTCAGATATTAAGATTTAAACAGCACTGAGAAGTAGAAAGTGTTTGAACTGTTTACAGTAAGGTGGCAGAGGATATCCACATCATTTATGAAATAAGGGCTGTGGGCAAATTAATTAGCAAAGTACCCTCCAGCACTACACACGCAATTGCCCTGTGTAACATTAATAATCTTCATCAACAAAAAATTAAATACTGGCTCAACCAGACTACTTTTGATTGATTCATTGTGACTTTCACATAGCACATCCCAATCCTGTGTATCTCCCCATTCCTCCATATGTGCCCTCTGCCTTTGCAATGTCCCCAAATAATAAAACAAACAACAAATCTTGCATGGAAGCTGTGGTGTGTCCCAGTTTGCCCAAACAGCATTTCTTACAAATGATCATTGTTAGTCTGATTTCTGCTACATGATCAGTACACTACATCCTTACTGAGATTTCATTTACATATCTTCTTGTCCTGACATATTACTTAAAAAAAAAAAAAAAAAAAAAAGAACAACAAGCAATAAAAACAAAATGATAGTAGCATCCATCCATAAGCCTGGAGTCACATCCGACCCATCCATTCTGACCAGGCGCCACCGTGCCCTACAATTGTTTCTTTTTACAGTCTCAAAACTACCTTGTATGTGTGTTCTAAGATTCCAATACTCAATCAAGAAAAAGGCACAGGGAACATAAGGATGTAATAACAGCATAGTCATTCCTATTTGCCCCATCTGGCTGCCAACACTGGTACTGTAAATGTGAAGTTCATGATGGAGACTGTGAATGAAATACAAGAGCATTCCTTTTAAAAGCTATGGTGTCCACCCATGTTAAATACATCAGAAAAGACTGTCAGAAAGTGTCCCCAGATCCGTGAATTAGGTCTCAGGCTCCTGACGGTGACATAAATCATCTCCATAGAACCCATTATGATTACAAGGTCAGATAATTTTCCATTATCAGCACACTTGTACTGCCCCTTCAGAGAAATGCTGCTCTGTTAAAATAATTAAACAATACAGCCTAATGCCATCAAGAAGCTTTAATTGTAAAAGAGTTCCCATCTTCATGCTGGCAGATCAAATTCCTGCTTGCATGCCCATACCAAATCAAACCAGCTCTGAGAGCGCCTGTGTGTGTGCTGGGGGAATCAGTTTTCCTCTGGGATTATGGATTCCACACTCCTATTTTAAAGGTTTGATTATTCAATGTCTCCTATGTGATTCTCCATCCATAGTCAGAGTTGGGGCAAGACATGTGGGACAAGACCTATTTGAATTATTAATCACCTTTCTTAGTCTCTTGCATTGCCTAAACTTTACATGTCAAAGTATACTTGTGCTTAATGCAATCAATATCCATTACGTGTCATTAATTCACTTTTTACTCATACATTTCTGAATCAAGCTACACATCTAAATAGAATAATCTGGTAACTGGGTAAATACCATGGGGGAAAACTCACTGTATACTATATTGAAGAAGGAATGTAGGCAGAATGGCAGGATGGGGCAGTGGGAAAGAATTCAGCAGCTAAGGTACAAAAGCCTTCAAAAGGATAGTAATGTATGTTTTTAAAGGAAATTATTGGGGGGGGGGGGGCTACTATGTCTCAAAGATGACCTGTCCTGCCAAAATGTGAATAGCAGCTTATGAAATGGGAAGTGGACAAAATAATATACAAAATTAATACAGACTGTTTCTCAGGAAAAATCCACATTATCTTCTTTCAGCAAGTAAACCCTTCAGGTCACAAGTAATGAGATGCCCTGTGCACAGACACAGCAAGCAGTTGCCCGAACTCACAACTATACACACACACACACACACACACACACACACACACCCCACAGAGAAGTTGGGGTGGAGAGATAGCTATGCTGTATTTTGGAACAGAAGTAATGAATGTTTTAAATGGTAAAACACCTACCTGCCAGTTTATTAATGCAGTCATCACTGTAAAACTTTTGACCAGCAACACTTAATGACAGCAGACCCAGGGTACTATGTACCCTGTGTCAGGCTACGCTGACATAGACCAAAGAGGCCACCAGCTAGCTAGCTACAACTATTGACAACTGTATTTTATATAGTTCAGATGCTATGCCTGAACCTAAAATTTATAATGGGTTTTTCATAAACATATTCAGCAGTGTCAATGAAAATAGCAAGGCCTGCCAAGAAAAGCATAACTGCCGAGATGATACTGCAACCACTCAGTAGAAGGGCAGCTTGGGCTTTGGAAGGCAAGTTTCACCACAGCCCAGGCTGGCCTGGGTCCAACAATTAGCCCTCCTGCCTCTAGTATCCAATCTCTGAGCCTCCCCAACTCTGGGATTACAAATGAGATATGAGTTAAGGAAGCCCAAGCAAGAGGCCACCAACACTGACTGACCTACACAGGTTTTCCTTATGTAATGAAGAATGGGAGAATAGGTAGGGGAAAGAAAAAACTACTACTTGTTCATTCTAGCACAAAAAGAATTCAGACTGAGAAACAAGTAAATGAAGTTTTCACTACACAATGAATGTTTTTCTCAACTTTACAAACCATTTTAAATTGGTCACCAAGAGATCTCTAAATGTCTCCCTTTGAAAATACTGGTTTCTTGGGCTGGAGAGATGGCTCAGCGGTTAAGAGCACTGACTGCTCTTCCAAAGGTCCCGAGTTCAAATCCCAGCAACCACATGGTGGCTCACAACCATCCGTAATGAGATCTGATGCCCTCTTCTGCTGTGTCTGAAGACATCTACAGTGTACTTACATATAATAAATAAGTAAATCTTTAAAAGAAAGAAAGAAAGAAAGAAAGAAAGAAAGAAAGAAAGAAAGAAAGAAAGAAAGAAAGAAAATAAATAAATAAATACTGGTTTCTTTAAGAATGTATTCCTACCAGAGAAGGAAAATGGGCAACTGAGGAATTGTCCCTGTATCTTTTTAAGAAGACTTTGATGTCAGTCTCTTGATAAACAATACCTCTTTGCAAGACTTGCATCTTTAAGCTAGTTCACACAAAATGTTTGTATGCTCAAGTCTCTCATTACACAATTTCCATTATTCATGAAGTGTATAGAGTTAAACGATGATAAATGTACTTAAACTTTAACATAAAAAGACAAGCAACTTTTGAAATACATCATCCCTCTAAGAATCACCTAAGAGTAAGGCATTTAGTCACATTTCTACAAAAAGAAAAATGCACTTAAGCAATCAACATTACTGCAGAAACAAAAGGAAAAAAGGAGAGGGAGGAAGAGGGAGAGGGAGAGGGAGAGGGAGAGAGAGAGAGAGAGAGAGAGAGAGAGAGAGAGCGAACACCGACACACTTCCTCGGGTAGTTTACTTGTGACCACTGTGTTGTATCAAGCACTGGCCACACAAGTGGATACTTAACCATTCCGGTGCTGGCGCAGGATGTGGACGCAGTGGCATTAATGAGTACTGAGCACAAGAGCTTATAATGTAACCTCACCAGACCAAATAACCTCCTGGCCACACAAGTAGAAAATCATTAAAACAAGCATGATTCCAATTTAGCTTTGTAACCAGATGGTGAATGAAAAGGCAGACAAAGACTCACTTTGTGAATAACCCGGGGAGCAGCGCCTGCCTGGAGTTTCTTTTTAAAGTTACAGTCTGAATTGCAAAATCAAAGGAGAGAAAAATAAAAAGCCTCTCACAAGAATTGAGCACTCCTAGAGTACATACAGGTCCTGTTCCCCAGGTCATGACCAGAGAGCATCCCATCTCACCCATTACATGAATGCCAAGTTTAATTACAGCAAAAGCTAGAAACAGTGAAAATTGAGGGCAAGATTCTCCTGAACATCCATCCATTTCCATGTTTAGAATATAGACCAGGGCTGGAGAGAGATGGCTCAGCAGTTAAGAGCATTGACCGTTCTTCTGAAGGTCCTGAGTTCAAATCCCAGCAACCACATGGTGGCTCACAACCATCTGTAATGAGATCTGATGCCCTCTTCTGGTGTGTCTGAAGACAGCTACAGTGTACTTACATATAACAATAAAATAAATCTTAAAAAAAAAAAGAATATAGATCAATATATACACCAAAAATACATATATTCATGTCTTTAAACTTTGTTACACATAACAGTGAAAAGTTGTTCGTGTGTGGAGATATATATATATATATATAAATAAAATAGAGACAGGTGGCTATCTATGATGACAGCCTGGTCTAAATAGCCAGTCTCAGAACCAGCCAGTGCTTGCTACACAGTGTCTGTTCCACAAAAATGAAGTGGAGAGGAGGGGCAGGAATGGGCGCAGCACGAATTCCAAATTTGAACACAAACTCTTGACATTGGTATATATGAGAAGACAAAACCCAAAATGCTCTATGTACATTCAGAGTACATAGAAGGCGCCATGCCTCAGCTTCTCAGAGAGGAAAGCTTCTACATGTAATGGAGACAGATAAGGTTTGTACCCTCTGAAGGGAATAGCAATGGCAAGAGAGACAAAAGTCTAATGCATTCTGCCTATACACTCTGAAGCTTATACAGAACCTCATCTGGGTAAAGGGGCAACATTATAAGAATCTTATTTCAACAATTTTAGGTAGATGCCAGGAGGGTGTTCTGCAAAAACCCCAGGGACAGCAGCTAATTTCCCAGTCCTCCCAAGTCCACACTGGAAGCAATTGCAACCACAGAGACAAAAGGGAAATAAATGATACAACCAGAGAATCCCAGGCTAACCCCAAGGAACTGTAGGCGTAGGGCAGGTGTACTTATGTACATGAACGTACACACTGACACAGGCATGCGAGTACACCAGTACACTAAAACAGTATTGTTTGTTTCTGCCTCATACAAACTTATTAGCTTAGAATTTTAACTCATCTTAAATAGTATATACATTAGGATTCCCACTATTAACTTTCACTACCTTCCACTTTCAATATTTTACTAATTTCTCTATGCAATCACCGAGAAAGAAGGGAGGAAAGTAGAAAGAGGAAGGAGAGTTCCTATGGTATGGAGTGTCCATGGAAGGCATGTCTTGCATGTAACAGGTGTGATCACAAATGCAGTATGGAGGTATGCATGGAAGGTATATCTTGCATGTAACGGGGGATCACAAATGCTTCTGCATTTTGCTACTGCAAGCCAGTTTCAGGAGAGTGCTCTTTTAACTTGAAAGCATATTAGGGTGAGGATATTCAAACTCAGTGACTAGACCTAGAATATACACCAAGCTTGAAAACTATCCTCAAGGTCTGCAGTGTGTAAGGGACACAGTATAGTGCACTCACCTGAGCAGCTGTGCTTACAAACAGTTAAGAATCTTGACATTCCTGGATTTTAAGTGACTACTTATATCTAAGAGGGATAACAAAGGAGTAAAATAGGGAAATAAACACTAAGTAAACTGGAGATTACTCAAAGTTGACTAAAAGGGACAGTCTGTAAAGAAGAGCCCAGAAAAATAAAATGTCAATAGTTGAAGGTGAAATGACAGTCGATATACCCCACACACAAAGCCCCATCAATAATGTTTCAAAATCAACCCCAAAAGGCTGTTTTGCAGAAGAGATACATACACACATGGCACTATACCTCTCAGCAAGTGTGACTTCATTACAACAGTAAATTGAGGGGACCGGATACCAACCACTCACAATGCATGTGGCTTAACCTGCACAAAAACTATTAGAGGAAATTTGACCCTTTGCTTGGATCAAGAAACTACAATTTATATTATCCCTATCATTTGTGTTCTCTTTAAATAGAAACCTTGTATGTCCATTAATAACCAATGATGTTTAGTATGATGGCACATACCTGTAATACCAACATTCTAAAGGCCTGCCTGCCTGCCTGCCCTTCTTTAACAGCATAGCAGACTTGGTCTTTAAGCACTATGGGGGTAGAAGCACATGGATCACTGAGTTCTAGGCAAGAACATGGATGGCTACAGTGAGGCTCTCAAGGACAAGGCAGGGATCTAGCAGGTAAAGCTGCTTGACCCCCAACCAATCCTGACAACCCCTAGGACATGGAAGAGAAAATCTACTCTCGAAAATAATTCTGGGGCACACACACACAGGACTTTTAACATAGAAAAGGGAGCTGTAGGTGAGATGGCTCGGCTCGTAAAGGTGCCTGCTACCAAGCTTAATGCCCTGAATTTGGTTATGTAATATATAACAGAGAACTGACTCCCAAGCTTAATGCCCTGAATGTGGTTATGTAATATATAACAGAGCACTGACTCCCGAGTTGTCCTCTGACCTACACACCCACCCACATAACACATATGCTCACATACACAAAATAAGTAAAGTTTTGTTTCTAAACTTTGTGCTTGAGATCCATGACTGTAGGTTCCACCTGTAGAACTAATTTAAATAGAAAAAAACTGAATTGAAAATGGGGTTACATAAAATTTTTTCTTATGGGAAACTGCAAACACATTCCACAAGAACCCCACAGCATGAAGCACAGCCTATCTCAGCTCTATGCTCTCTGTAAGGACCAACAGAACTGTTTACAGGAACATGCACTGGTATCCATTATACTAAAACTCATACAAATTTACCTACCGTCAGAAATGACTAAACAAAGTGCTACCAATTTTAAAATGTTTTGAAAATTCCGTTTCTCAAAATGAAAATATATATATATTTTTAGGGTGTAAAAATGGCACTGTTTTCACCTTTTTGTAGAGGAAGTACTGTGGGGTAATACTCAGAGCAAGGCTGTACAACTAAAGCTGTATGCTTGGCTCTTATTTTAAGACTGGGTCTTTGTAAATAAATTGCCAAAACTGGCCTAAGACTTGAAAGCAACCACCAGACTAGCTGCTATTTCAGGTCTGTGCCCTGCAGCTGGCTAATTTATGCACATCTTAATATCTTAGCCAATTCTTCTGATTTCATTATGCAATTAAGGAAAGGCCTCACTGCACTTTCAAGACAGAAGGAAAATAATATTGTTTTGTGCCAGCATTTATTTCTATGCTGCAAAACTGCCAAGAAATGGATCCCTCGGTGACACTTTTGAGAACAAGAGATGTGGAGTGAGAAATAAATTTTTTTTAATTTTTTTAAAAAAATTATAGAATTTTGTTGACACCAAGGCAATTAAGGACTCTTCATCTCTTCTAAAAATGAAAAGAGTGACAAGACTCAAGTACCCACAGTTGGCAAAGGAAACACTGTCATCCCTCAAAACCATTTTCTGTTTGTCACAGCCATCATAAGAGACTATGTAACAGAGGCATAAAGTGCCCTGTAACATTTCCCAATCTAAAGCCAAGACACATGTTTATTACACACATGTTATTATTCAAGTTGTAGTCCTTTCTAGGACCTTATTTCCACCACTAAAAATGCATGTCCTGGATCTTTTCATTTCTTTCCTTCTATTCTAGAGAAACAAGACTCAGGCGTGCAGGTAGCTCAGACTCCGAGCCCTCCTCCTCTCATAGCCCCATGCCTAGCTATAAGCACTCTGCAATTAAATTCCCTGAACTGGACAGATCACAGTATGCTCTGAATGGTAATACTAAGTTGAAATTTTCTATGGGTGGAGGAGTGCTGGCATGTGGGTGTACACAAATATCATATTAACAAGTGTGAATGTAAGATCTAACCATTCATAGGAAAATTAGGTAGAAAGAACAGACTCTCCAAAGACCACAACAGTCTTTGCAGACCTCCTAACAAAGCACACAGCCCTAAGCCTGAGTGTCAGGCGTGGGGCCCATACCTGCAGTGCGCC
Organism: Mus minutoides; assembly: GCA_902729485.2. Classification (NCBI taxonomy): domain Eukaryota; kingdom Metazoa; phylum Chordata; class Mammalia; order Rodentia; family Muridae; genus Mus; species Mus minutoides. The sequence continues at coordinate 721,230 of LR749885.1, forward strand.
AGGTGAGAGACGTGAGCAGAAGGACTAAGATGCCTAGCCCACTCTGGGAGACCCAGCATTATCAACCAAATAAAGAATGTAGAGGGCTGAGTTATGGCATCTCCTTGAAACTTTCAAAACATGAATTTTCAAGCTCAAAAACAGTCAGCACTTCACCAACAACAGAGCAATGATGACTATATATAAACACAATTTCAAGATCAGATGAGAAACCAAGCTATGCTAAGTTATGCCTTAGCTAAGGAGATTTAGGGATATGTCTAAAGCCCTTAGTTAAACCACATTTTAAAATGTGGCATGGCCTGTATTTTAATAACATCTAAAGTAGCACTCACATATAAATAACCTGAAACATTCTGTGAAGAAAGTTTAGACAGGTGAGAGTCTACCACCATCAATGTGGACAAGAATTACTTCGGAGTTTAAAACCATTAATATATAAATAAATAACCAACCAGTAGCCTGTTCTCTAATATTACAAACAGTGCTGGGCAATGGTGTTACACACCAGCATTCAAGAGGCAGATCACTGAGTTTACAACAACCAGCACTACACAGAATAACCCTGTCCCCTAAACAAAAATTTTGAATAGCAAATACTACCATCAGTTGTCATAGCCAAATTATTTTGAGGGGAGGGGGAAATAAATTACAGAGCTCCTACAGGAAGCAGGGGAGATCTTATTTGTAAAAATTTATTTTTGCGTACATTGGTATTTTGTCTGTGTGAGGATTCCAGATCCCTGGGGCTAGCATTAGAGTTGTGAGTGGCCATATGGATGTCAGAAATTGAACCTAGGTCCTCTGAATGAGCAGCATACTAACCCCTGTGCCATCTCTCTAGATGATCGTTCTAATCTGCAACTGGATAAAGATGATAAAGATGCAAAAGGAATAAGAAAAAAACTGAAAGACAAAAAGAAATCTTGGTTGGGTCTTGTTCCTAAAAATGTATAGCCTTGGTTGTAACCCGCCAGAGCCGTAGCATGGGATAGCCTGTGAAGTGACACCGCCATGTTGGGGGGTTGTGTGGAATAAAAGAGGAGAGGTTTCCCAGGGTTCCTTAGTGCTGAGCTTTACTAGGCTAGGGCCCTGCACCCAACCCCGAGGCTAGGAGAAAGGCAAAGCAAGGAAGGCATGAGAGTTATAGTGAGTAAAACAGGAAGAAAAAAAAACCTCATTTGAAAATAAGGCTGTGGGCTGGCGAGATGGCTCAGAGGTTAAGATCACCGACTGCTCTTCCGAAGGTCCTGAGTTCAAATCCCAGCAACCACATGGTGGCTCACAACCATCTGTAATGAGATCTGACGCCCTCTTCTGGTGTGTCTGAAGACAGCTACAGTGTACTTACATATAACAATAAATAAATCTTTAAAAAAAAAGAAGAAGAAGAAGAAAATAAGGCTGTGCCTGCCAGACTAGCAAGCAAGAGCCCACTACCGACATAGAAGATGGACCCTCACTACAGCTCAGGAGTAGAAAAGAAAATCGGCAACCAAGATTCTGCTCGGAAATCAAAGAACAGAACGTCCACTAACCCATGGGCCTGCTATTAAATCCCATACAGTCCAATAGCAAGGGAACAGAATTAATCACAACAGCTTTTGCTCCCTCTCCTAATGGGTTGATAATATGCTGCAGTGTATATATCATAGCTATGATACTGGGGGCTGGGAAAGAAACATATCCAGAAATAGGTAGAAGTCAGCTGGGCTTCTCTATTCTTAAATTCCCTTGTACCACCTGTTAGGGTTTAGACATTGTTCATAAAAAGATCAGCCAAAGTGAGCTAGGGATTCCTAACTTGCTGTTTTTTTGAAGTTGGCTTCAGTCACTGGATTAATGCAGATGTTTCCTGACACTTGGCCAAAAAATATTGCTCAGGATCTGGTAAGAAACTAATCCTTGAAAGAGTCATTAAACACTTAACATTAAACATTTCTCATGCTATTATTAAAACACTAAATGAACTGGGTGTGGTAACTCACACCTTTAAACCCAGCACTTGGGAGGCATAAATAAGCAGGTTCGTTTCTAAATTCAAAGCTAGCTTGGTCCTAGGCTACTAATAGGTCGCAGGACAGCCAGGTCTGTACAGAGAAGCACTGTCTACAATAGCCTCTTATACCCGGTAAGATACTGAACATGCTAATTGTTCACGCAGTACATCCATTACCTAAAATCTAAATTAATTCCAAAGGCAAGAGGTCCACAGAGGTGTGTGTGTGCAGAAAAAAAAAAAAAAAATGTCCATTTGTGTCCAAGTCTTTAATCAGTGACGGCAAAATACCAAATCATTATATAATTCCACATTATCTTTGATTTTTCTAAAATTATTTATGCTTAATTTTTTTGTTGTTTTGAGGGTTTTTTTCATTGAGTTGCCCAGACTGACGCTGAAATCCTGGTCTCAGGCAGCTGTGCTGTCCCAGCCTGAAAGGTGCACTACTATACCAGGAATCCATTTACCTGTACTTCATTCTACCCCCAACAGAAGCTAAGATTTGTCCATCCCCTGCTCAATATACCACTATATGCATAATTTTATCAAGAATCCCTTCTAAGTAGACTGCTCTTATAGCTCACATCTATAACTAACTTTTCCATCTTTTTTTTTTTTTTTTGGGGGGGGGGGTTCCAAGACAGGGTTTCTCTGTATAGCCCTGGCTGTCCTGGAACTCACTTTGTAGACCAGGCTGGCCTTGAACTCAGGGATTAAAGGCATGCGCCACCCCACCCGGCCTTCCCCCCCCCCTTTTTTTAAAATTTATTATCTGTAAGTACACTGACACTGTAGCTGTCTTCAGGCACTCCAGAAGAGGGTGCCAGATCTTGTTATGGATGGTTGTGAGCCACTATGTGCTTGCTGGGATTTGAACCAAGGACCTTCGGGAGAGCAGTCAGGGCTCTTAATAGCTGAGCCATCTCACCAGCCCAACTTTCTCCATCTTTAACTGTTATTAATACAGCCATTGAAACCAGAATATTACTGCAAATACAGCAAGAAAGAAACATGGGACAAGTTATGAAATCCACTAACGCTGACATATGAGCAGACAGGTGAGCTGGACACTTAGAAGGAAGAGGCTGGTGGATCTCTGAGTTCCAGGCCAGCCTGGACTACACAAATACAAATAAACAAGAGAAAGAAGAAAAGAATCAGAGCACAGGTGGAGTATGTTTCATAATTTGGGAAGGGGAGGGGGATCACTATTTCCTGGTCAAGCAAACTTTATTGCTGTAACCCACAAATCTTAAGTATTAGTATCCTTGAAAAATGCACTTCAAGAGTCCAAGCAAGTCAGTGGCCAAAATTAGCAGGTATGTCACTAACAGAATTTTATAATTTCTGAGGCTAAAAATATAGCTCACAGATGAACAAATTAACATATGCAATGCCCTAGAGAATCATCTCCATCTCCAGCAGGGTGGGAAAATTTAGCAATATACCACTATATGCAAAAACACAGAGAAGGACACAGATGGGGACACATGCTTATGCTCGTATGCACACATGAGTTAAAGCACTCACTTGCGCGCGCGCGCGCGCGCGCACACACACACACACACACACACATACACACACACACACACACACACACACACACACACACACACACACACACAGGTGACTGTGTTAATGTTATGATTGGTAAAGGGCCAGGTTTTCTATGACTGGTAGTATTTAGAAGTGAAAATGTAAATATCTTACAGAGATGTAATTATTTTCTCTTTTGAGTTTCTGGCACATTCATTTTACTTAGAATGCACTACTACAAAACACTACCTTGTACAATCAAGGCTTAGACAGACTGTATGAATCAGGTACACTGCCTCCTGCTCCTAAATTTAAACTCTAAAATTTTGTAATGGCCAAACAAAACTGTCAAATGAGCCAACACCACAAAATTGCTACACACTACATATCATATTTTATATGCAAGCTTAAAAAAACAAAGTATCATATTCTTATGAAACTGGCCGAAACTACTAAAGACTGCTCTTGATTGTTATTTTCGTATGGAATGTGACTTACAGACCATATGGCAAATTCTCCCAATGAAATACAGAGTAATTATTCCCTATATTATCCTTTCTGAATAACATCTAATCTAGAAACTCAAGATAGATTCCTGATTAGATAAGGAGGAAGCATTTTATGTCATTAGCTATACAGTTTCATCTTCTTTAAGGACTTCATTGTACATAATGAATACCAGATGAGCTTAAAGCATAGTAGGTTTCAAAACAACCTCCAAACCATCAGACAGTGACCAGTCAGGCTGTACCTACTTCAACCCACTTACATGTTAGAAACCCTTGCTTCCCCCAGCCCGAAAGCCACCCTAAATTACTAATAGACTGCACTTGGATTCTTCCAGCTCGTTTTCCTATTCCTGTCCTTGTATCCCATGAACTGCATAATTAAATGCAAGGCTTCTCTGTTTTAAATCAGACTCATTGGAGCTTGGATTAGCACCAAAACATTACCTACATCTTAATTAAATACTATGTCCTGGAATGTGAAGAAAATTAAACAACAGGGCCATTTCCCAGTCCCAGTCATGTACTTCTAGGACCACAGCCTATTTTTCTCTTTGCCCATTAAGGCTTCCTCTAGATAAGTAGTCACCCAGAAGCAGAAGGTAGTTTTTACCTAAAAGGTGGCATCTTTGAATCTGAAACATTCTGAGAAAATAATCTAAGCCAACGAGAGGAACTAGTATCCTAAATATTAGCTAGTTTTTATACTAAGAGAACTGTCTCCTCTGGTGAAAATAATCAAATCACAGTTACCCTCAATTCATTTTCTAACCATTTCTCTTTTAGCTCCCAGCAGTTCCAATGAACAGCCAATAGCCTGAACTTTTCAGAAAATAAGAACGTAAACAATGCAGCTAAGCCAAGCGCTTGATGACTACATATAACTTAAGTACTGCAAGTTGACTAGGGAGGATTTTACCCCATGAAGCTAAGTAAAGGCTCGCTCTTCTCTTAATATTTCTTGAATATCAAGTATCATTCTTCTTAAATTTAGTCTGGAAAGCACTGTTATTTCATGCTACATAGTGAATATCTAGTGCAGTCACAGACACATAAAAGATGTGAGAACCATAGCGCCACCAACATAAAACCTTCCTTCCTGTGTCTAGAAACAGAAACATCTGCGCTTGCACATCAATGTCCTCGATAGAGATTATTCTGAATTCTATACCATTCTATAATAGGGTAGCTATCTCTTCTCTTCTGATAGGAATTATCCTATTCTCTAAAGGATAAAGATTCAGACTCTTCTCCAGGCCTGTGCTGGAGGGATGGTTAAGAACACTGGCTGCTATTGCAGAGGACCCAGTTTCAATTGCCAGCACCCATACAGCAGCTCACAAATGTCTGTAATGGAGCTAGCTTCAAGTGATTTGACACACTCACACAAACATTCATGCAGGCAATGTATATGAAAATACGGGCACGCACAACAAAGAAAACAGAAATTAGTAGGAAATGCAGAGCATTTGGGATTCACAGGAGCCTTTGGCCAGGCCATTATGGGTGTCTACTAAAGTCCAGCTCTCTTCTCAATACCCACTAACACCATACCCATTTCTTGCCTACTCCAAACCACCCTCTAAGACAAAGACAGCACTTACTGTTTATAACATCCTGAGCAAGGCAGGAATCCCAAGGCATTTCTACATTTCTATTCCTTTTCCTACCCTTCACTGTCACTATTCCAGGATTTAAAAAAAAAAAAAAAAAGACAGTCATTGTACAGTTTCCCTGCTCAAAAAACGCTCCTGAGAGGCACTGGGGTGGTACCTGCAGTGTGGGAGCCATAGGAGGGAGATGTGTGGCAGAGCAAGAGAGTGGCCATTTCTTACACTGGCCACTAAGCAGCCTCAATGAGGACTGAAAATCTCCAAGGCGTGTTTCACCTGCTATAAGACAGGTGGCAGCAAAATCACCAAGAAAACCAGCATCCAGAGACCTAGCCTGTTCTTAATGGGTCTGTAAATTGTTCCCATGTCCAAAAAACTAAAATTTTGCTGTTTTCTGTAAACATCTCAGGAACATTTTGAGAACTCTGTCCAGCAGATGGAAGACCCTACAGTCACCTTTCAAATCTAATATGCGGCTACAGCCACTCGTCCTCCAGCTGGGCCGGAATCTCAGCTTTGTCTTTGAAGTTTAAATACAAAGGCAGATCAAGATGTTTGTTTAATCATTCCTACTCTCTCACAGCTGTCATGTTTGTTTTGTTTTGGCTTTCTTTTAGCATGCTCGAAGCCTAAAAACATCAGTAAATTCCAACACTAGAAGAAACAGACTTGCCTACCTCCATAGTAAATTTCTCACCTCATCTGCAAGGAACACACACACAACACACATAACAGAATGAGAAAACATAAGCAAACAATTCTATGCTAGGACCAAGAACAGAGAAGTCTCCTGTCTATCCTCAGCTCCCTGACCATCCACACAACCCTCCACTAAAGTGGTGTACAATCAATGCCCTGATTCAGGACATGGGGGTGGAAGGCGAAACAAATGCCAGGGAGTCACGTATTCAGAATTTGCTTCTGACTGGGATAATGGCCTTTTAGTTATGTGAGAGGCAACTTGGGTAAATTGGAGGAAGAAAAGTATTACTGATTATATATACAAGATAAAAGTTATGTTCAACAGGAAAATATACAGGTTTATTGCTGAATGTTTGTGATTTCAAACAAAAACTCCTATGGTCTTCCTGCAAATCACATATCACCTTTAAACATGCCTACACTAAACCACAACCTTCATCAAATTACAACATGAAAAGTGTGGTAGCACCTAGCGAGTTAGTACAGGTTTTTTGACTGGCCTGAGAGTTCTATCTTGCTACTTTCTCAGGTAACTTCAGAAGTCAAAGTTGCTAGCTCAAAATACAAACATCACATGACTGGAATTAATTAAAACTGATGGAACCCATAGGTATGAACCCAAACCAATACTTAAGAGCATCTTCAAGAAGTCATTCCATGCCGGGCTGTGGTGGCTCACCCCTTTAATTAATCCCAGCACTCGGGAGACAGAGGCAGGCGGATTTGAGTTCGAGACCAGCCTGGTCTACAGAGTGAGTTCCAGGACAGCCAACGCTATACAGAGAAACCCTGTCTCAACAAAACAAACAAACAAAAGGGGGGTGGGGGGGCGCGCATTCCACACCAGACATTAGTCATTGAAAGACCAAAGCTACCATATGCTAAAAAACCTGTGAGTCTTTATTATTAGGCTTTTGCATGCTTCCTTTGCTGGCTAAATGACTAACCCAAGGTCACTCAAGCTCAGGGTGTGAGCTTTCCCAGACCTTTTTCCAACCAATTCACACCAGATCTGTGGATAGCTGACATTCCTCAGAGAATGAGCTTAGCTCTTCATTCTCTACAGTCAGTAAACATGGGATTCCTTTCAATTGCTCTGTTTATTCGAAATTTGGCCTACATTTAAAAATTTAGGAAGAAATAGAATAAGGGTGACGAATTTCCGCTCTACCAGAAACCAGCTACCAGGAGTCAAAATTGGAGTTCAATCATCAGGGGCCCCCACAGCAGCTGATGGAGCAGGTGCAGACCCACGAACACATTAGGCAGAGATCCCAAATAGGAGATTTCCATTGGGTCCCTCCCCACAGCAGTCACGGTACTCAGATAATTACTTCTTAAAATTTAACAGCCGAGCAGTGGTGGCGCACGCCTTTAATCCCAGCACTCGGGAGGCAGAGGCAGGAGGATTTCTGAGTTCGAGGCCAGCCTGGTCTACAGAGTGAGTTCCAGGACAGCCAGGGCTACACAGAGAAAACCTGTCTCAAAAGAAAAAAAAAAAAAAAGAAGAAGAAGAAGAAAAAAAAAGAAAAAACAAGTTTCTTTCTGTAGACCTGAAAGCATTTCCACCAAGATCTCCTGTTCTCAAGATTTGCAAGTCAAAAACTCAGTAGCCCAGAGAAACACCGGATTGCTGAATTTGCACATTACACTCTTAATTTGACAAGCGTTCTTTCAGCCATGGCATCCATGCCTCAGTAAGACTTGAACAGCAACACATGGAGCCTTTGGTGCAGATCAAAAGTTCAAGTTTCCCAGAAAAGCTGGCTCTCTTCTACACAAGTCACCAATGCAATCTATCAAAACTGTCCTAAGCCCTCAGTGAATCTTGGGGAACTGGCACTTCATGATTAAAAACCCAGGTCACATACACCCAAAAATGCCTTATGACTGACAAGACACTAGTTCTCAACACAGCACTTCATGAGAAAATGAGGGATTAAATGGGTGTAGACTAAGCACACATCAGCTAAAACAGAATCGGCCAAATGACAGTTGCCTGCTTCCTTAAAGCTCCATTTTCCTTGCCAATCTGATCCACATGTGTCTATCAATCCGAAGGAAGTGAAGTAAGTAGGGAAGATAGATAGCTGGGGAAAGCAGAACACATCTGTACTGCCAGCACGTGTGTGTGTGTGTGTGTGTGTGTGTGTGTGTGTGTGTGTGTGTGTGTGTATGTGTGTGACACCTTAGGTTCTAAGACAGCCAAGAATACAAAAACAATATGGGGAAGGGGGGTGCAGCAACTTCACAAGCTCCATAGCTGCCAGTAACATTTCTAAGAAGAAGGGTAGGGGGTAGGGGGCTGGCAAGATGGTTCAGAGCACTGACTGATCTTCCAAAGGTCCCAAGTTCAAATCCCAGCAACCACATGGTGGCTCACAACAACCCATAACAAGATCCGATGCACTCCTCTGATGTGTCGTTAGACAGCTAGTGTACTTATGTATAATAATAAATAAATCTTTGGGCAGGAGCAAGCAGGGACTGAACAAGGGGGTCTGACTGGAGAGAGCAGAGGTCCTAAATACAATTCCCAACAACCACATGAAGGCTCACAACCATCTGTATAGCTACAGTGTACTCATATACATAGAAATAAATAAATCTTAGAGGAGGAGGAGGAGGAGGAAGGTAGGAATGCAAGTTAATAACAGATTTGTTGTTTATAAATGCTACAGTCTCAAATCAAGATGAACCCACAGACTTGGTAGAAAGCTCTCTGTAAGGGAACATTGCAATCTAGGCTATAGAAAAGCCCCTTAACTCAAGAGTCCTAAGTCCAATGCTCCAATCTAAAGAAGTGGGTAAACATTCTTCTTTCCTTCCTCCCCAACCCCTATTGTGAGGGAGGCAGGTTACTAGAACATATTAAACCTGACTGAGTTAATTTTTCTAGTTAATTTTGCTCCTTCATAAGAGTAACCTTAATATCTACATACAAAATAAAGGTGCTGGGGGTCATATACATGAAGACACAGAGCAGAAGTACTAAGCCATGAAAGTAAACTATGACACAAACAACATGAACCTCAGAGACAGCAGAGCCCGGACTTACTGAAAACAAAACCATCTATGGCTCTAAATATCAAGTCAGCACGGCCCAGAGAGAGCAGAAAGGGTCTATTGTCTCAGGTGGGTCAAGTCTAGTCCACTCAGTCATCTACACTTGAAATGCATTTATTTATAAAGAAGACTTCAGTAAATGATTTTTTTAAACCTAAGCAGATTTACAACAGCAACAAAATCATTTTATGGTTGCAAGTCACCGTAACTTGAACACTGGAAGGTTGAGAACCACTGCTCCGACCTATAGCAGGACAAAGGTATATGAGCAGCACCTCTGGAAATTAAATAAGCTATCTAGAGTTCTTCTGAGTTGCCAGCCATGAAGTCAACCTGGGAAAGTCTCTCTAGACTTAATCTCATTATAAACCCACAGTCCCTAGAGAGCAGAGATAAGATGGCACACCCATTGCTCCCTGGCTGCCAGCTTTGAGAGAAGATGCTAAATACTATTTTCTAAATAACAAAGCAACACAAGTTTGCTAGAAACAAATCTGGATGGATACACCTTATCTCTTACACACCATCCCTCCTCCCAATCTTTTCTGTGCTTCTTCTCACTCTTGAGCATAAAGACATAGCCTGTCTTTCTTTATCCATCTCCTGCTTCCAAGGAGCTGTGCCAGAGGCAAGTTTATATGTATGGCTCAATGAATAGGGCCCCTTCTATAAATGTGGTCTAGAGTGAAGTAACCCACCTTCTACCAATGTTCAACCCATGGCACAGGAAATCAGTAAAATTTCTCAGATACACTATGTTTACTAAACAGAGATATATGTAATGGGGAGATTGTCAGGAATTGAAACCAGGAGCCTTGTGTGTGCTACTTAAATGCCATACTATAAGGACTTGTACAACCTTAGCCCCCAAAATTATTTTGGTCCTTTCATGAGCTACAAACGAGAAGACTACAAAAAAATTAGAGAATACATACTCTTTTCTAAATTGCTTTTCTCTCTACATTATGAGATTCAATAATCTTACTAGCACATCACTGCACGGAAAATGTGTTCCATTAATCCAACCCACCCCACATTGTTCACACATTGTATATCAGTGAAATAGACTTGATGCATATCCTTCCAGTCAAATTTAACTAAACAGAGCTGGGTGTGGCAGCAATCCCCTATGACTCTCCTAGTCTAGTCCACAGGAAAGGGAAAGAAGAAACCAACAAGGACTACTTCTAAAGACCATGCCTATAATAAATACAACAAACAGTGGCAGAGTGGAACAGTATACAAATAACAAACCAGCTGTGCTGCATCTGGAAGCCTAAGATAGGATTCAATAGTTTAAAGGATACGGCCAGAATCCTACACAGAGAATAATGATAAAGCTGAAATCTTCAAGAAATAGGTGTGACTGGCTATGTCGTTCTGATGGTGGAGTACTACCCAACATGCAAAAGCCCTGGGCAAGTCATAAAACTGACACAGAGACACACAGCTATAATCCTAGCACAAAGGCAGTGAAAGCAGGAAGATCAGAAATTCAAATCATTCTAGAATACAGGGGGATTCAATACCAGCCAGTATCCAAACATTAAAAAAAAAAAAAAGGAAAGACAGGTTTGTTTGTTTTTTAACCCAGTGAGCCTGCTAGATGGAAGATGGGGGGAAAGGAAGGTAGTGAGGTTCTATGAGTTAAATCCAAGATGGCGGAATTTTCCCAATATCCACCTTAGAGCTGCTCCAACTATTATTCATACTTAGGAGGAAGAATGTTGACAGGAATTAAACTGGGACAGATTCACAGGAAGTCAGTCAACCATAAATTTTACTTGTGTTCAACTACTACTATTTTAACCCTGGAGGAAAATTCCGCAATATACAGCACCCTTCAAGTAAAACCTTAGAAAAGCACTGATTAAAGCCAAGCATCCAGCACATTTATTCCTCACAAAATGATAACAAACAAAACAACATGGCAAAATGATAACTAAACACAGAATTTGTCATTTGTGACATGCTTTTCTGAATACAGCTCCAGTTTTCTCAAAATAAAAAGCATCTAGCTCCATGTTCCCACTGCATTAAAAAATACAATCAACTCCTCTAAGCACAAATGATGCCAATGAAACATTACCTTAGACTTAAAGTCTTCTGTTTTTAAAATGATTCATCAGATCAACTGTCATTATTATTTTACTCAAGGGAGAACAAGAATTTCCTTTCTGGGTTTCTATCAATCTTTTGGTTATGATTTACTCCTAATGATGTGTGTTTTTATCTATTTGGGTAGGTATACTAATGTGGGTGCTAGAAACCAAACTTACGTCCTCTGGAAGACTGGTATGTCCTTTTTTTAAAAAAACAAACAAACAAACAAACAAACAAACAAAAACTGTATGTGTTTGACCTGAATGTATTTGTGTGCACAACATTTGTTTGATCCCTACGAATTGGAGTTATGGCGGGTTGTGGGTTGCCATGCAGACTCTAGAACCAAATCTGAGTCCTCTCAAAGAGAGGCCAAGTACTCTTAGCCTCTGAGTCATGTCTGCATCTACCTACCTTTTCAAGACAGGGTTTCTCTGCACAAGCCCTGGTTTGTCCTGGAACTCACTCTGTAGACCATGCTGGACTCAAACTCACAGAGATCCAACTGCTTCTGCCTCTGATTGTCAGAATTAAAAAACCATGAGCCACTGTGTCTGGCTCAGTAACCCTTCTTGCTTAAGGTCCTACTTGCCAAGGCCTTTTATCTCTAGTTTTACACATGTAGTGCAGAGCATACAGAGATGTTATGATCAGCATCTACAGTTATGAAGCATTCCCAGCAAACAGTTTACACACAGGAATTCTTTTTTATCCTTTTTTAATCATGAATGAGAGCTGTACTGTTTAAGAGAAAATACAAGCCAGGGAAGTCCATTTGGACAGATAATCAATCTAGCTCTAGAAATAGTTCTGGCTTTGCTGACCACTACCTCTCTACAGCAACTAGCTTTTCTTTTTGGTTTTTTGAGACAGGGTTTCTCTGTGTAGCCCTGCCTGTCCTCGAACTCACTTTGTAGACCAGGCTGGCATTGAATTCAGAAATCTGCCTGCTGGGATTAAAGGTTTGCTCCACCTGCCCAGCTAGCAAGTAGCTTTTCAAAGTAGCTTTCCTAACTCCTTTGCATTTTTAAAGATGTCTTTAAAGGTCTTAAAACTGGCAGAGGCAGAAGCAGGCAGATCTCAAGTTCAAGGCTGGCCTTTTCTTCATATTGAGTTCCAAGACAGCTCAGGACACACAAAGAAACAAGGAGAGGTCTGTGCTCTGAACAGATTCTTTTCAAAAAATACAAAGAGAACAAACTTCAAAGAACCTACACTCTTAGAGTGTCATTTATTAAATCTCTTAATACAATACAGATACATTTCAGCAATTACCTAAAATCCCAAGCCAGCAAGAAGGGTTTTATGTGTATATATTTATTTGTATGTGTGTAGGTGCACCACATCCAAGCCTAGTGTCTGCAGAGGTCAGAAGACAGTAAGAATAAATCCTTGAAACAGGTGGCTATAGGGAACTGAATGTGGACCTTCTGTGAAAGGAGAAGTGTTCTTAAATACTAAACTATCTCTTTAGCCTCCAAGAGGATTTTTAAAAAATAAAGGGTAAATATTAAGAAAATAATGTCTGAGCCAGGCGTGGTGGTGCACGCCTTTAATCCCAGCACTCGGGAGGCAGAGGCAGGCGGATTTCTGAGTTCGAGGCCAGCCTGGTCTACACAGAGAAACCCTGTCTCAAAAAACCAAAAAAAAAACAAACAAACAAAAAAAAAAGAATGTCTGGTAGGTAAGGCTATATAGTTTGATAGATTTGTTTGTTTGTTTGGGGGGGGGGTGTTCAAGTCTGGGAGTTAGAAAGATAGCTTGGCACACACTGAGCTTGCAGAAAAATTGGATTTGGTTTCTAACAAGCATTCACAGCAAGTGGCTCACAATTGTCTGCAGCTATAGGTCCAGAGAATCTGGTCTGAAACCTCTGGCATCCTCCAGACACCTGCCCCTGTTTGTTTTGTTTTAAAGGTGTGGGAAATTACTAAGGGCTTACAACAATACAGATATTGCAACCCTCCTAAAGATTAGAAAAACTTCTGGTGAAAATGCAGACAGCAGCCATTGCTGTACACACAAGTATCAGAACTGAAACTGAGTCTTAGTTCCAGCACTAGGGAAGCTGGCACAGAGGACATGACTGAAGCCCAGAGGTTTGAATTCAATAGTTGCTTCAAATAAGGTAGGAGAGAATTGATTCTAAAGTGGGAGAAAAGGGGTGAGGAGCGCTAGTTCTGGGATTGCGTGGGCTACGCAATAAAACCCTGAGTGTGAGTGTGCAAAACAAACCAAAAGTATCCCAGCCTGCATGAAGAAAACCCAAGTAGGGACAAATAGTCTACCCACGTTGGTTTTAGCCACTATTGAGTGGGCCCAAGGTGGGGAGCAGGTATTAATCTACAGTGACCCTGAGCAGGCTGAGAAGTACTGGGGAACCAGCAGGAAGAACTTGAGTTACTACCCTGATTGTGGTGGTTGCTTAATCAAAATAATTTCCATGGGCTGTTTGAATAACTGGTGGACCTTAAGTTTGGGAAGCATAAGGAAGTGGCCTTGGAAGAAGTGGGCCACTGGTGACAGGATTTGAGGGTTCCCAGGATGGTGTCTCTGCCTCCTATGTACAGATCACACTATGAAGTCTCAGTTAACCCTGCCGCCATGCCTTGGATCATGGGCTCCAAAATAGTAGGTCCAATAAATAAAAGCCTTTTATAAATTAAATCCTAGCCGGGCGTGGCGGCGCATGCCTTTAATCCCAGCACTTGGGGAGGCAGAGGCAGGCGGATTTCCGAGTTTGAGGCCAGCCTGGTCTACAGAGTGAGTTCCAGGACAGCCAGGGCTATACAGAGAAACCCTGTCTTGAAAAAAAAATAATAATAAATAAATAAATAAATAAATAAATAAATAAATAAATTCTTTTTTGTTTTGTTTTGTTTTTCTCTATGTAGCCTTGAAAGTCTTGGAAGTCTCCCTTCCTCTGCTTCCCAGACTACTATGATTGTAGATGTCTACCACCAAGTATAAAGTGCCTTGGTACTGATGTTGTATCATAGCGAAAACACCTAAGACAGCAACTAGAAATAAAACTTTGAAGTTCTTGGATAAATTCAGCACTATTATAAACTCTGCAGACTAAGTGAAGCCAGGCATGCCTCACTAACAAATCGGTACTGTTTCACATCCCCCTCTAGTAATGACTCTGAAATTAAGCTAATCAAACCAAACACCTAGCTGAACACAACATCTGAGATCAGGACCTGAAAAACTGACTCAGAAGTTAAGAAGGCTTTGCTGCCGGCTCCGTTTCTAGCTAACACAAGTGTCAGGCTGCTCACAACAATCTGTAATCCTAAAAGGATATGAAGTCTCAGTTAACCCTGAAAGGAGATAAAACATCCACTTTGGCCACCTAATAATACCATGTAGCATATATTCACACTGAACATACATTAAAAAAAAAAAAAAATCAAACAATCTTAAAACCAAATTTTAATTTAATCCCCCAATAAGCAAAAATATTCCTGTTTTGTTTTGTTTTGTTTCCAGACAAGGTTTCTCTGTGCAGTCTTGGGTGTTCTATAACTAACTCTGTAGACTAGGCTGGCCTCAAACTTGCAGAAATCCACCTGCCTCTGCCTCAAGTGCTGACATTAAACACATGTATCACCACACCTGGCTAAAAACATTCTTCATAGTAGTACATGACAAGGAAAGGAGAGCATCCAGTCACTTCAGAAGACCTCAAATTCTAATCCTGGCCAGTCTTCCTGACAGCTGAGATAAATTAATGTTGTTCCACACTAAGGCCACAGAGCCCAAGCCTACTCAGCTATCCAAACAGTTACAGGACCTTGCTGAAATCCCTCTTGCCCTCCCCTGCCTTGGCACTTTAGATGCCGTGCACACCATGCCCCTCCTTGTTCCTCCTTGCTCCTTCACATCTGATCTGGTGAGGAGAAAAGGGTTTGTTTTAGTTACACTCCACCATGCAGAGAACTAAGGGTAACACTCAACGTGAGGAGGATGTGAAGGCAGGAACCAAAGCAGAAGGAAGCTATGAAGAACTACAGCTTATTTATTGGGTTACTTGCCCGCCATGCTTGCTCAGCCTGCTTCCTTATTTATAGCACTCAGGACCATCTGCAAAGAATCAATCAAGAAATGCCTGTCCATCTGGACTAGAGACTAACCTGATGGACACATCAGGACCTCTCCGGGAACTGAAAACAGGGCAATAGAAAGAAAGGGAGTGAGGCAGCTCTGGCCCTCAGATGGAGAAATTTCCATGAAGAAAAATTGACTTGTCAGAGCAGTGTTGGTTGATCCCAGTAATAAGCCCAAGTTTCTTCAGTCCTTGCCTAATTATTAGTCCAAAGTATGTAGCCTAGTGACAGGTCCTATCAGTGCCTGCATCTTCAGTAGCAAAGAACTGCTGGCACACAGTGCAACGCACACTGTTTGAAGTAAAGCATTATGTGAGCTGCATGAGTGAATCAAGTGAAATGATTACCTGGGACTTGGTAAGCAAATGCTAGTTATTGGCATCTTTAAAAAATAATAATAGTAAGCCAAGGATAATATCTGTGAAATTAGAATAGCCACTAAGGGGAACTTGTTCCTTTTCTTGAACCCAAAAACTGGCTTTTAAAAAGGTGTGTTAAAGGGGTTGGACAGATGGCTCAGTGCTCTTCCAGAGGTCCCGAATTCAATTCCCAGCAACCACATGGTGGCTTCACAGCTATCTGTAATGGAATCTGATACCCTCATCTGGTGTGTCTGAAGATAGCAACAATGTACTCATATACATAAAACAAATAAATAAATAAATCTTTAAAAATCATGTTAAGTTTTTTAATAAGAGCTCAATAGTTTTTAATGCCTGAAATAAACGTAAAACCATAATTCTATCACAGAATTTTAACTAAACAGCATCTTTATAAAATGCATACAACCCAACAGCTGCTGCCTTGATGATGAGGCCAAGCTGGTGACTAGAAAGACAATCCTAGAAAAGAAACCTTTCATGTTTCCTGGGTTCGTGCAGAAATCAGATAATCAGAACATACCTCGTGGTTGTCACCCAAATAAACAGCTAAAGTACTTGCCTGCTCCCGTCACACACTAAAAATGGAGCTTCATGCCAACACGTCAAAAAATTATAAATCTTGAGATACTACTAAAATAGCTTGTCAAAACCTGATGTTTCAGAAACAGACGTGTCCCACAAGTTTGTCCGAAGAAAAAGTTGCAGCCGATCCTACAGTGACAAATACTAAAAAATATTTTCCTTAAAAAAAAAAAAAAAAAATCAGAATGCAGACATGTACAATTAATGATTATAACTGAATACCAGCAAAAGAATGAGCCCCTCTTAAGTGAATCTCTCACAAAATGGTTTCAATATCAGAATACTCTAAGACCAGAAAAATCCAATCCAAGAAGCACTGAGCTCCTCGGCTACCTCCTCTTTGCCTGTGTTGTAAAGTAAGATGCTTTTTGATCAGCAGCTCATTCTAAACTCACCCACATGAAGACTGTGGAGCTGGCAAACAGAGAAAGGAAGCCAACATTATTTGAATGCAACTGTCGGAAAGGATGAAGAATGGAATTAACTGGTGGAGTCAACGATCTGAAGGTTTAAATTCCTAACATTAAAAAGTAAAAGCAAGCCAGGCAGTGGTGACACACACCTTTTATCTCAGCACTTGGGAAGAAAGTGACAGGCAGATCTCTGAGTTTGAGTTCAAGGCCAAGTTAATCTATAGAGGGAGTTGCAGGACAGCCAGAGCTGCACAGAGAAACCTTGTCTTGAAAAATAAAAACAAAACAAAAACAAAAAGAGTAACAATAATAAAACTTTAAAAGGGGGAAAGAAGCCGGGCGGTGGTGGCACACGCCTTTAATCCCAGCACTCAGGAGGCAGAGGCAGGTGGATTTCTGAGTTCGAGGCCAGCCTGGTCTACAAAGTGAGTTCCAGGACAGCCAGGCCTATACAGAGAAACCCCTTGGGGGGGGGGGCTGTATTATCTGAGGCCCCGCCATGGTTTTCTCACTTTCCCTTAATTTACATTCAGACGGGCAAGTCTTCTTAAGGTCTCATTTGCATAATGAATGTGACCACATGTAATATTACTAAGTTTGTACAGGAAGAAGCAACAGAACCGGCACACTAGATAGAGCATCAAGCCCTGTCTGTGGGTCCTCAGGCACTGAGAAAAGACCAAGACCCAGGGGTTGGACAGCCTGGAGAGAGAGAAGCCCCCAGTCCTGAGAATGTTCCCACTGCTTCCTCGGCATTTACACATATGGCCTTGCCACACAGATGGGGCTCATCAATGTCACCTGGGAGTTCGCTTTATAAGAAGGAAACCATTGGGGGCCTACATCAAATACCAAACCAGAAAGAGCAATTGCACAAGATCCCCAAGTGATACACGAAAGCCACATTAAAATATCAGGTGTTATGGCTTAAAGCACACTCCTGCCTTGTAGGCATAAGGTAAGCAGAGATGAAACACTAAAGGAACAAGTTGTGACAGTCTGTCATAATGAACCAGAAATTTATTTGGTTACTTATATTCCTGCCATAACTGCAAACTAACTAAAATCCCCTTGGTAATATACAAACTAAATATGGTACAATAACAGTTGAGTGTATATTAAATAGCTTATCTGGCATCTTTACCTTAAAACTGGTCATACAATGGACAACCCCGTCTAGATAGATAAGAAAGGAACTGGGAATGTGTCTCTGACTGCCCTGGTACTCACTATGTACCTAATGGCCTCTGCCTGGAATGAAAAGTGCCAATTAAATAAAAGTAATCACCATACAGAGCAAACAAAACTGCCAAATAAGAAAAAGAGTGAAAAATGAAACACATGAGAAGTGACCACACTATAAATCATTTACCTAAGACATTGAAAGGCAAAACAGGACATGCACTACTCATTTGAAGCTATTAATCCAGCATGTTAAAGCCCTCTATTGGTTTTTGCATAGCTTACTGATATGATAAAAGTGTTTGCTTTAAAAAACCAACAAGCTGCCAGGCGTGGTGGCGCACTCCTTTAATCCCAGCATTCGGGAGGCAGAGACAGGCGGATTTCTGAGTCCGAGGTCAGTCTGGTCTACAGAGTGAGGCCAAGCAGTGGTGGCTCACACCTTTAATCTCAGCACTCGGGAGGCAGAGGCAGGTGAATATGAGTTTGAGGCCAGCCTGGTCTACAGAGAAAAAACCCTGTCTTCAAACAAGCCTACAAGCCAATCCTGAATTACATTTCCTGCAATTCAGTGACGGCATGTGGTGCACAACATACAAATATGCAAAGCTTTCACACATAAAATACGTATTTTATGATTATTTTAATTGTCTTCACTACTTCACAAAAGGAAGTCAGAGGCAAAGCAATCATCACAAGCAGAGGCAAACCAATTTCCTTCTTTATGTTCTGGAATAAAGGATAGTCAAAGTCCATTCTTCCTATGGAACCAATGTGGAAAGAAATGCATTGTTCCACAAGAGATATTTTTATGGACTTACTAAGAGTTGAGTTAATTTCATAAAAGAAGTAACATATGCCCAGCAATATGCATTTAAAAATAATTAAAGAGGTTTGCAATTACCCATTACTGTAATTTTCTCTACACTGTCAAATAAATGTCACTTCCAGTTACAGATGAGATCTGATTGAGAAAGTTTAAATATATATATATATATATATATATATATATATATATATATATATATATATATATATAGTATTATAAATGAGATGCAGTAAATACCTATGGAACACAATGCTGACTGATTCAAAGCCAAATGTGTAGAGTTCATGACAGAATGAGAAATTCCTGTAATTAATACATCACTTCTGAAATTGCCGATCCTCTCACAAAAGAAGTTCAACTTCCATCTGCTGACCTGAGTAAAACCCCATCTATCATTCTGTAGCTTTCCCTCTTTCCATGCCCATGGCTGTTCCTTGGGAATTTTTTAAAGCCTGGGATTTTAGTACACTATACACTGCTTCAAATGTTTAAATGCTTGAGTGTGAATCTTACCAAATTCTCTAAGTCTTCTTGCCAATATTTGCTTCCTATCTGCCAAAACTAACTACCTAGTGACACTGAGAGAGTCTGACTCACCCAGCTTTCAAAGTCAATGCCAAAGTAAGGACACCAAGTTTTGAGTCTAGAGAAAGCACTTACGGGTCTTCTTAAAAGACCTGATGATCTCGGTTCCCACCGTGACTCACATGACAAGTTCACAACTGTCTGCTCCTCCAGTTTGAGATCAGACCTGCCCCCCTCTGGCTTCTGGACTCTGAAAGCACCAAATGACTGCAGTACATTTACATACAAATATTTTTAAAAATGGAAAATAATGTGGGACCGAAGAGTGCACATCCCCCACGCAGCGGCTCAGAGTTGTCCAGAACTTCAGTTACAAGGGATCTCACACCCTTTTTTAAACTCTGCAGGTGCCAGACATGCATGTGGTACACATATATACATTCAGAATACATACACATACACATAAGTTTAAAAATACTTTGAAGAGTGGGAAGGGAGAAATGATATATAATCTCATAAAAAGTTTTTTAAAAATGAAGGCAACATTAAAATCTAAAACTTAAAGAAAAAACAACTGGTGAGATGGCTCAGCAGGTAAGAGCACCCGACTGCTCTTCCGAAGGTGATGAGTTCAAATCCCAGCAACCACATGGTAGCTTACAACCACCTGTAATGAGATCTGACACCCTCCTCTGGTGTGGTCTAAAGTCAGCTATAGTGTACTTATGAATAATAATAAATGAGAGCCGGGCGTGGTGACGCACGCCTTTAATCCCAGCACTTGGGAGGCAGAGACAGGCGGATTTCTGAGTTCGAGGCCAGCCTGATCTACAGAGTGAGTTCCAGGACAGCCAGAGCTATACAGAGAAACCCTGTCTCGAAAAACAAAAAAAAAAAAAAAAGAAGAAGAAGAAGAATAAATGAATCCTTGGACCGTAGAGATCAGGGACTGGGCAGTGGGACCGACCGACCGGAGTGAGCGGGGCCGGCCGGCCGGAGCAAGCAGGGTTGACTGGAACAAGGAAAAAAAAAAAAAGAAAGAAAAAAAAAATCCTCATGGTTAATGAATGCCAAGATCTATGTATCATGGATAAAGGTTTAGCAACTCATTACTCTCCCCCTACTCTTACACATATGCATACGCATATGTACACAGCCATACTTACATGTGTATATGTATGCATAGATATCCACACCACAGCAGTTCTAAAAACATGGACGGATGCACATGGACATTGCAAAGAGGCTCTACCGCCTAGTAATTAAGACAGTTAAGTCCTCAAATATTCCAAAGTGAGTGATTTGGTGTCTGCTTGCTTGCTTGCTACAGGCGGCCTGCAACTGGCTGTGTAGATCAGGCTACCCTTCACTCCCAAAGATCTACCTACCTCTGAGGCTAGCTTCAGACTCTCAAAGATCCACCTTAACAATGAACACTAGGATTAAAGGGTGTGTGCCACTATGCCTGGCAACAATTGTAATTTTAAACTTTCTCATTACTCTCCTGGCTGCAGAGAGTTGAAGACAACTCCCGAGCTCATGAATTACAAATGTAGCTTATGAATGAGCTCCCAAAAAGCTGGAAATAAGAAAAGCTTCCCTCTACAGAGTGAGTTCCAGGACAGCCAGGACTGCACAGAGAAACCCTGTCTCAAAGAAAGAAAAGAAAAGAAAAGAAAAGAAAAGAAAAGAAAAGAAAAGAAAAGAAAAGAAAAGAAAAGAAAAGAAAAGACAAGACAAGACAAGACACACGCCTTTAATCCCAGCACTCAGGAGGCAGAGGCAGGCGGATTTCTGAGTTCGAGGCCAGCCTGGTCTACAGAGTGAGTTCCAGGACAGCCAGAGCTATACAGAGAAACCCTGACTCGAAAAACCAAAAAAAAAAAAAAAAAAAGGAAAACTGAACATCTTTAGGGTAGAAAAGACAGAAACTCAGAGGGGCTGGAGAGAGAGCTCAGTGCTTAAGAGCACTGACTGCTCTTCTGGAGGTACTGAGTTCAAATCCCAGCAACCACATGGCGGCTCACAACCATCTGTAAAGGGATCTGATGCCCTCTTGTGGTGTGACTGAAGACACGTACAGTGTATTAATATAAATAAAATAAATAAATCTTTTAAAAAAAAAAAACTCAACAGATTCTCAGAAGCCCATGCTCACGGGAACAAACAAAACAGGACACCCATCATCTTCAGAGATAGCGGGCAAAGGAGGCAAAATGTTCCTTATGGCAGCACCACAAGAAAACAATGCAAAACAGCCATTGCCAAAGCTCACTCACTCCTTCCATGTGAAAAGACAAGACAGCAGCGACCTCAGTAACTGCTGGCTAAGTAACTGCTCTGGCAACTGTAGCACGCCATCTGCAGTCCCCAGACTAGAGAAAGAAACGAACATCAAATGACATGTCAAGCAGGCCTAACTAAGCACAAATCAATTGTCAACTCTCAAGGTAGACCACGTGAGGCTTCAATCCCAACCCTAGACCTTCTCCAAACTCCTAGTACAGACCATCAGGATCATTCGGTGAGTATAAAGCACTCCAGAGCAAACATCAGGTTGAGGTTCTCAACAAAGCACCTCCCACTAGCAGTGATCCTCATCACGGCTCTACTAGCTGTAGGGTCAGCTAGAGTCCTCAACCACATACTAATTGCTCCAGAACCTCGTGTTTTTTCTTTCTCTCCCCTGCCCCCCCCCCCGACCAACACCACCACCTCTTCCTTTAGTGTTTATTCTGATCCTTGCAAGTGCAAGCCTTTTAGCTTCATCCCTTGAATGAAGTGGTTTTCCTCCCTAAGCTGTTGGGCATCCTCTTTATGAATATTTCTGATCACATTACACAAGTGTGAGAAAACCTGACTACTACATCTCGCTGTCAACAAACAGTAACAGACAGGTTCAGCTTAGCACTCACACCATGGAGTCTGGCTAGACAGAAGACCCAGAAGCACTGGCCTCATGTGGGGAAGGCTAGCCTCCTCACCTAGTATAAGAAGTAGCCAAATGCCATAACACATATAACCAGGCCAAGGTACTCAGTGAGCCTGAGACTGGTAAAGTCTGACACTGGAAAGATCGCTCAGTGATTAAGAGCCCAGCACCCAGATGGCTACTCATAATCACCTTTAACTCCAGTTGCAGGGGATCAGATGTCTTTTGTTAAACTGTGGACTCCTGCATGCATATGATATATACATGCTCACAAAAATAAATAGTATGTTGTTGTGATTGTTGTTTGAGACTGGGCTTCTGTGTCCTGGCTGTCCTGGAACTCTAGCTAGACTTCTGCATCTGTCCAAGAACTAAAACACAGGGAAGCCCTGCTAACCCCAGCTTTAGCTTTTTGTCCATCGGTACTAGAGGTGTAAATTCTATTTCTCATGCTTCCTTCACTGACTGAGCCATCTCATCTCCCCAGACCTTCAGCTTATAGCAGGAAGATAGCCTGCGATCTAGGCTACATTATGAAACCCTGGACTGGGAGACCCTGAAATTTCTTGCTCAGAGATAATGAGTCAAATAGTGCCACCTGCTTCCTGTTCATTCAAGAGGGTTTAAATGTATGGCTGAAGCCTAACATATATTTTATGACCGCAAAAATCCATTACAAGCAATCTTAAAGGCTTAGGAATTATTTTGTTGCCATAAGATCCACTTGAAGAGGGTGTGTGGCTAGAAATCCCATTTGTTCTATGCAAGAAGCTGCAGCAACTGAGACTATACACACACAGCCCTGTTCCAACCTGATGGCCAAAGTGAAAAATCACAAATTATCCTAGAAGTCTGTGGCATCATTTACTAGAAAATAAGTTAGAGAACTAAGTTCCATACGTGAAGGTAGGAACGACACCCAGGATCAGGGGAAGCTTAGCTTCGCTAATAAGTTTCTGTTGTGGAAACACTTTCCTTAGGGCACCAACATGACTCAACTAGAGCATGAGTGAGGGGTGACTGAGGAGTCTGAGCCACTTCAAAGCATTGAGACCATGGACAATTAGGGCAACATTATATACAGCAAGATGGAAGGCACATGGTTAGAGACTGGGTGAGGCTTTGGTGACCCTCCGCCTGCCCCTCTTTTTATAAATCAACAGGGCACATCTTGAGATTGTCTTGCAAGCAGGAGAGCTGCTCTGATGAAAATGACAGCAGTTATGCTTGGAGAATAGCACCATACAACCACCTCCTGTATTATAATTAATCACATGATGAAAATAAACTGACAGGGCTGGAGAGATAGTTCAGTGGTAAGAGCACCCAGATGTCCTGAGTTCAATTCCCAACAACCACATGGTGGCTCACAACCATCTGTGATGGGATCCGATGCCCACTTCTGATGTGTCTTATATACTCATTACATAAAGTAAGTAAATAATTCTTTAAAAAAAAAAAAAAGAAAGAAAAACTGACAAAAACTGACAACAGTAAATGGCAATAAAGAGAGAGAAAGAGAGAGAGAAGAGGTTAGGTTAATAGCATCCATAAGTGTTATTTTTCTGAAATATCATGGATAAAGGAAGTTTTGTTTTGGGGTTGGAATCGGTACTAGGGTCCAAACCCAGGGTCCTGTTCATGCCAAGCATACTTTGCACAACTGAACTCGAGGTCAGGCCTCTCTATATACACCTTAGTATTACTACATACAGCACATACAGCAGACTTCCCCAGTGTAACCCGTGAGTGGAGCTCTAAGCCAATTCTCAAGGGACTCCGCCAAACCTACTGAGGAAGGACCAAGTCTTGATGTGCTAGCAAAGTTCTGCTCACACAGCTACTAGTTAGGGCTACATAGTGAGACCTGCCTATAAATAAATAAAATCCTTGTAGTGTGCTATCTACATAAATAGGAAAAATTATGAGAAATTCTCTAAGGAATATTTTATATTCTCATGATAAGAACAATAGCCCTAAGCAAAGACAAAAACAATATAAAAGTTTTAAACTATTGAAAACTTAAGACTCTATTTAAATATGTATTCAGCATAAAGATGGTTGTCAAAGTTTACAGTGTAGAATGTCCGCAATACCAGCACTCAGGAGGCACAAGCAGGAAAATAAAGGGTTATTGCCTGGCTATATAAAACCCTGTCTCAAAAATACAGAACAGGGTAGCTAAGCAGGAGTGGGTGCTCACTTCCAAGCCTGACAGCCTGAGTCTGATTCCCCAGAACTGACAGGTAGCACAGAACTGACTCCTCACAACTGACCATACATATGCACGCATGTCAACTCACACACACACACAAATATCAAAACTGTCTTCTGAAAACGCTGTAAAACAGTAGATGATGACAAGGAAAAAGACTCTCCTTTAATATTAGTGAACACTGGACCAATCATGGTCATGCCTTACATTCAAGTGGTAGAGGCAGGCAGCAATCGCCAGCCTCGTATATGTAGGGAGTTCTGTACCATCCAGAGCTACACAATGCAAATCTTTAAAAAAAAAAAAATTAGAGAGAAGTTAGTGAATATGTAGACTGCTTAAATCTTCGACTGAGGAAAGAATCTGTACTTACAATTAAACCTATGTTCATATCGTGTATGAAAGATGGAAGATGTCTGGTTTCATTCATTTTTAAGGTAAACCAAAAAGTGCAAACAATCTAAATGTCCTATATGCCAGAGACTTTTCTAAGAAACCATTAAGTCCTTAAATACACTCCAAATACTAGTCCAATCAGACACTACACAGCAGGAAAAACAATGACATGAACAGGCCTCAGGATACTAGTGAGACAAAGCTAAAACAGAGCAATTCCCTACAACTTCAGACAGGTGTGTGTGTGTGTGTGTGTGTGTGTGTGTGTCCACAAAGACAAGCTGCTTCAGTTGGGGGTAGTTGAGCACACCTTTGGAACCAGCACTGGGAGAAAGACACAGGTAGATCTGAATTTGAGACTACCTCCAAAACAAAAACCTGTGAGCATGCTCTTTAAGCACACCAAAAGTATGCAGGAGAGTAGACAAACGACTCTTGAGGAAGGAAGGAGTACAGAACATTCAATGTACATTTTGCTCTGAACCTTTGTGAATTTGATAGTGGATTCAACTTTAAAATTAATTCATTTCATAATGAGTTCCCAACTGATTTGTTTTAAACAAAGCTATATCTTAACTATATCATATGAATTAAACTTCTTAAAGGTACACCAAGAGTGGAGCATCCCAGCAATCCTTACTAGTTACTTGACAAACCAGAGAACTTTAATAAGAAACTTTTGAATAATAAAATAGAAAAGTGTATGCCAGGTGGTGGTAGCAAACCCCTTCAATCCCACATAAAGCCAATCTCTGTGAGTTCAAGGCCAGCCTGGTCCAGGGCAGATAAACTGTGTGCAAAAAAACAAATTAACAAACAAATGAACAAAAACAAACAAAAAGTTTACTTAATGAAATAATTAGTGGTTTGCAAACCATTCACCCAAGCTGTCTGTGCAGTAGAGGTTTTAAAAAAAAAGCCTGCCTCCCAAATGTGGTATTTGCATGCTACTCTTTCTCAATTTGACACAAATCAGCAATATCCTCACAGTTTACTAACACTGACAAATCTATCACCAGCTAACATGCAGCAATACAAGAACAACACTTCTTCGCTACCTACTATGAGCCGGCTTGGATTTCTACCTGGTAATACACAAGTATTTAAGAAGGTGCCACCTTGACTGGCTTTTTTTTCTTTTTGGTTTTTTCGAGACAGGGTTTTTCTATGTAGCCCGGGATGTCCTGGAACTCACTCTGTAGATGAGGCTGGCCTCGAACTCAGAAATCCGCTGTCCTCTGCCTCCCAATTGCTGGGATTAAAGACATGTGCCACCACACCCAGCTGACTGGCCATTTTTTTGACTGAGAAGAAATTGCATTCAATGCAACTTCAAGGAGTGTCACTATTATCACTATGATGAATATGAATAATAAGTATATTCCCTTCACTGATATCTTAATCTTTATGATCATATTTAGCATAAGACAAAAACAGGAAAAACCAAGAGTCTCTAAAATCTAAATCTTTTTTTTTCCTAAAGTGGAAACTTGTGACTTATTTTCCTCCTTTTAAAGGAGGAAATTCTCAACTGTGAATTTAACTTAAGCAAACAGACTCAGCATGGCTGCAGCTGAGACCTACATTCACCTGAGACGGGGGTGGGGGGTGAGACAGAGAAGCACTCCAGCCAGGCATGGTGGTGGTATGTATGCACCTTTGATCATATCACTCAGGAGGCAAAGGTAAGCAGATCTCTGTGAGTTTACACAGGTCTACAAGAGGCAGGTGGATGAGTGCTAATGTGCATAAATAAGACCCAGCACCCAAATTGCAGCTAACCAATTTTAACCCTGGCTCCAGGAAATCTGATTTCCTCTTCTGGTCTCTGCAGACACCAAGGCATGTATGATATTGATGCATAGATACATAAGGGGTAGGAAACAGAACTGTTGCATAAGTAGTAGTTCTTAGGCAGTACATCAGTGCAAGTGATGCTCTCTTAAATTTGCAGTGAAGATAAAGAAACTTTAAGGCATAAATATAACTTCAGAGCCCAGACTATCATAGAAAATTGGAGGTACTCCACTGGATGGAGGTGGTACTCCTGTATCTCAGCCCTTAGGACCCAGTAAGTAGCAGCAGGATGGAAGCAAGCTCCAGGCCACCCAGGACTACAAAACAATACCAGTCTCTAACAAATTTATACACAAACACACACACATACATACACACACACACACACACACACACACGGTTGGCAAAGATCAGTATTACCTAGCAGGATTCAAGTGCTTCAACGATTTCACAAGTCATTCAGGTAGTTGGTAATGTTGAAGTGTACACACAAATCCCAGGACCAGGAACTTGGAAGTGTGAACTTCCTATATATGCACCAGGAAACAAACATTTAGGGCCACAGCTAAGGTGTTCAAATGGATAGTGGGGGGGAGAAAAGGAGGCTATTGTCCATAATATACAGGTACAGTCAGTGCCTTTAATCTCAGCACTTTTCTGGTCTATATAATGAGTTCCTGGACAACCATAGGTACATATTAAGACCTTGTCTAAAACAGGCAGGCAGGCAGACAGACAGATTACATTATGTATGTAGCATAATTTGTTGAGGGAGGGAGGTTGAATTAAAGCAATTTCCCTTTTCATACTTCATCTTTCTTTGCAGATCTAAGATTTCTGCTTCCTTCTTCCTTGACGTGACTTTTTGCTAATGCCCCACCCCTTTTACTTATCTGTGTGGTCCTAAGATTATAAAAAATTAAAAATAACCCACACCATAGGGAAAATCCTAGCTCCAGCCAAACACTACAAGAATGAAAGCTAGAAACCTCCAGTCCCTGCTTCATTGGGGTGGCATTCTTCCCAGAAAAAAGCAAGTCTGGGATCCTCACTCTAGGGTAAGATTTTTCTTCAAGGAAAGCCCTCTCTATACTAGAGTTGAAATACCTTTTACTGCCAGGGACTAAGCCACCAATCAAGGAGTACACGTGGCTCCAGCTGCATACGTTGCAGAGGACTGCCTTGTCGGGGGCATATATGGGAGGAGAGGTTGGTCCTTGGTCCTATGAAGGCCCCAGTGTAGGGGAATCAGGAGGCTGGAGTGGGTGGGTTGGTGGGGGAACTCCCTCAAAGAAGCAAAGGGAGGAGGGATGGGGTTTGGGAGGCGGGGCAGAATGGGGATAACATTTGGAATGTAAATTTTTAAAAATCCAATAAAAAATAGCTTTATATATAATTCTGGGCCTCTGCACTAAGAGACCAGCTCTTGTTTCCATGTTTAAAAAAAAAAAAAAGAAAAGAAAGCCGGGCGTGGTGGCGCATGCCTTTAATCCCAGCACTCAGGAGGCAGAGGCAGGCGGATTTCTCTGAGTTCGAAGCCAGCCTGGTCTACAGAGTGAGTTCCAGGACAGCCAGGGCAAACCTGTCTCAAAAAAACAAAAAAACAAAACAAAAAAAAAAAAAAAAAAAAAAAAAAAAAAAAAAAAAAAAAAAAAAAAAAAAAAAAAAAAGAAAGAAAGAAAGAAAGAAAGAAAAGAAAAGAAAAGAAAAGAAAAAAATAACTTTTACTGTTTTCCACCCTACCTAGCCCATTTCATGGTCAATTCTATATGAAAATCCCAAGCAAGATAATGCCATTCAGGCAGGTCTAAACTGAAGTCCCAAGGTAGAACTCTACACAAAGGACTTAATCAACTCCCAGCCCAACCACTCCTAAAGTCAAGGGACTCCAGGCCCTCTCCCTTCTCATCTGTACACTGTTTCTTTCACTGGCCAGTAACAGTGTCATGATGGGGCTTCCTCTCCATTTGCCCATTTTTACTGCTGTTTTCTATTTTATTTATTTTTTGAGGTGCTAGAGTATGAACTCTACTCAAAAATACTACTCAAAAGCTCTACTATGACTTGGGAGGCAGAGGCAGGCGGATTTCTGAGTTCGAGGCCAGCCTGGTCTACAGAGTGAGTTCCAGGACAGCCAGGACTACACAGAGAAACCCTGTCAAAAAAACAAAAACAAAAAAACCACAACTCTACTATGTGGAGCTTTTTTGTAGCAGTAGTTTTCTGACCTCATGGTTCATAAGAGTTCCAAGAGGCTGTTATAAGCAGTCAAGGACTGCTGCTTTAGACTCAGAACAGGATTCCATACAGCACAAGACACACCATGTGTCCTCTACTTAAGCATAACAATCCATCCGTTTGTACACCACTGAGCAACTTCTTCTAGTTGAGCAGTGCAAAGGGCCTGCTGCACTGCTCCAACTGGCTAACCCTATAGATAAGCATGGCTCAGAGCTTCTCCAGTACCACTCCCAGCACTCAGTATAAAGCAGTGCCAAACCATTAGACACAGATTCATAGACCAGGAATCCTTGATGCTCAGGGAAAAATGTTTCATGGTCACAACAGCCACATAGATCCTAATGTATCTGTACTGCTCTAACCTACATAGATCCTAATGTATCTGTACTGCTCTAACCTACATAGATCCTAATGTATCTGTACTGCTCTAACCTACATAGATCCTAATGTATCTGTACTGCTCTAACCTACAGGTCTGCAAAAGCAAAACTCAAGGGAAAAGGAAAAACAAAATTAACCAGAACCATCTCCTCAAAACTTTCACCCAGGATAGGTTCTTAAATCAAAGAGGAAGAAGAGAAGACATTACATCCCTTCCCTGCGAGTGTCATGGAGAAGAGTGTATCCAACTTCCCAGCCACCCTTCCTGCATAAGCTGCTGGGTAAACAGAGGAAGCAACACAGAAGCTCCTTTTTTTTTTTGGGGGGGGGGGGGTGAGAGAGGGTTTCTCTGTATAGCCCTGGCTGTCCTGGAACTCACTTTGTAGACTAGGCTGGCCTCGAACTCAGAAATCCGCCTGCCTCTGCCTCCCGAGTGCTGGGATTAAAGGCGTGCGCAACCACGCTCGGCTCCACAGAAGCTCTTAAAACAGCAGTTTCTCTCTAACAATTGGGGGGTTTCTCCATTTAAGGAAGGAAGTATGCCCACTACCCCTAAACCCAATTATTCATAACTTAATGTACAAAGTCTTGTAAGACAAAAAGTAGCAGAAAATCGCCTGTCCTGTTTCACACAGTGACTTCCCTGGTAGCAGTGACAGAAGCAATTAGGTTAATAATAAATACACCAGTGTCCCCAAATAGGACAGTATCAACTAAATAGAAAGACTAAATAGAAATAGAAGTAAGCCGGGCGTGGTGGCGCACGCCTTTAATCCCAGCACTCGGGAGGCAGAGGCAGGCGGATTTCTGAGTTCGAGGCCAGCCTGGTCTACAGAGTGAGTTCCAGGACAGCCAGGGCTATACAGAGAAACCCTGTCTCGAAAAACCAAAAAAAAAAAAAAAAAAAAAAAAGAAAGAAAAGAAATAGAAGCAAGGTTCAGAGAAGAAAAGGGAATCACCATGCTATTATATTCACTATTTAGTAAGAACATCAACTGCAAGTCCTTGAACTTGCAGTTGATTATATACCTTTCTACTGAGATATTCATATAATTCAAATAAATCTATTACTGTAGAATCCAGTTCACTGGAGAGGCAAAAACTGCAGTAGAAAGTGATAAAATGGGACTTTAATTAAAATACAAACAGTCCAAGTCCAGCTAATTCAAAAGCATGACTCCAGCACCTAGTCAGCAGGGAGACAACAGCTGCTTCCAATTATTACAGTGATTTTAAAATTAACAAGTATCAGTGTCTAATAAGAAGCTGTGTGTAGGTAAATTTCCCACCAACAGTTCTATGTTCAGAACTGAGAGGGCTCAGTCAGTAAAAAGTTCTTGCTTTGAAAGTGTGAGGATCTGAGTTCAGATTCCCAGTGCCCACACAGGCTGGACAGTCTAGGGCACTGTAACTAAGGTGCTGGGGAGAAATTGGGGCAAAGGATTCCAACTGGCTAGCAAGCCAATCTTGTTACAATAAGCTCTAAGATCAATGAGATCATAATCTCTAAAAATAAAACAAATGGCTAGAGACACTCGACCAATGTTGATCTCTGGCTTGCACAAATATAATACCACCCCCCAACACACTCACACACTCACACACACACACACACACACATACACACAGAGAGCTGTGGGAGGGGAGCACAAACAAGAGAGATACTTCCTTTTGGGTAAAGTTTTCTTCTCTTCACCGGTCAACCCAGGGCCAGTCTCCCTACTGTCAAGTCCTGAGGTGGTCCAAACTCCTAGCAGGCACCAAGCAAAAAACATTCTGTGTTCTTCTGGCCTATTAACCAAAGTCAGACAAGGCAACCCAGAAAACCCCTTTTTTTTTAATTCTATCACATAAGACACTACTAGAAAGGTTCATGCAATCCAGTACCAGCAACTTGTAACCTAATGTCAGTTCCCAATTCTTTTTCTCAAATTTTTAAATATTTGTATATTTTAATAAAATTTTCAGTATTTTAGGGTGGAGTTTTCTCCCCATTCCCACGGGACGACAAGTTTCTAACTAACTGCAGATGGAGCTTTTTAAGGGTCTCAATGATCTCAGAATGCAATCAGTTTTGGGAAAGGCAGAGTGGAAACCTCTCCCTAGGTCCACCCAAACACGAGTGCCAGGAGTCATCTAGCACCTTGCCTCTGTGGTTAAGAATACATGCTACGCTTTTCCCTTTCTGCCACCGCCATGCCATCCAGACTGAGGAAGACCCGGAAAGTCCGGGACCACGTGAGCCACGGCCACGGCCGCATCGGTAAGCGCCGCAAGCACCCAGGCGGCCGCAGGAATGCTGGAGGCATGCATCACCACAGGATCAACTTTGACAAATATCACCCAGGTTACTTTGGGAAAGTTGGTATGAGGCATTACCACTTGAAGAGGAACCAGAGCTTCTGCCCAACTGTCAACCTGGATAAACTGTGGCCGTTGGTCAGCGAGCAGACGCGGGTAAACGCAGCAAAAAACAAGACTGGAGCTGCTCCGATCATTGATGTTGTGCGATCAGGCTACTACAAAGTTCTGGGCAAGGGAAAGCTCCCTAAGCAACCTGTCATCGTGAGGGCCAAATTCTTCAGCAGAAGAGCTGAAGAGAACATTAAGGGTGTTGGAGGTGCCTGTGTTCTGGTGGCTTAAAAGCCATGCTGGAGGTTAATTAAATGCTAACATTTTCAAAAAAAAAAAAAAAAAAAAAAAAGAATACATGCTACTCCCCTAGAGGACCTGAGATTCTACTCCTAGCCCCCTAAAGAGCAGTTTCCCAGCTGTCAGTAAGTACCTCTAGTTCCTGAGCATCTAATGCCCTCTTCTGGCCTCGGCAAGCACAAGCCAGGTGGATCTCTGTCAATTCCAAACCATCCCTGCCCACAAATCAGATGTGAGAGAGAGAGAGAGAGAGAGAGAGAGAGAGAGAGAGAGAGAGAGAGAATGAATGAATAACCATATCTTTAAGGACTCAAAGCTCAGGCCCTGACTAATTTACCCAAGTTCTAAAAAACACCCTTCAGGAAATGTACCCTGATAAAAGTTTGGGGTTTTGTCTAGGATTGGGGGTGGGGAGAACAAGTCTTATTATGGGTTCCTATTTGGCCTATGTAAATCAAAGCAGCATCAAACGTTCTAAGTGAGACCCACCTGCTTCTCTGCACCTGGTTTAAACACAAATATTCCAGCTCATGGAAGTAGAGACAGGTGTTCAAAACCATCTTCAGATATCCGGCAAAGCTGGGCGTGGTGGCTCACTCCTTTAATCCCAGCACTTGGGAGGCAGAGGGAGGCAAATTTCTGAGTTCGAGGCCAGCCTGGTCTACAAAATGAGTTCCAGGACAGCCAGGGCTACACAGAGAAATCCTGTCTCGAAAAGCCAAACCAAACCAAACCAAACAGATATCCACCAAAGTTTGAGAGTAAAGATTGCAAAATTGTGGGACTGAAACTCCTCAGTGCTCCTCAGTGGTTAAAAGTACTCGCTGGTGAGATGGCTCAATGGTTAAGAGCACTAACTTTTCTTCCAGATGTCCTGAGTTCAAATCCCAGCAACCACACATGGCTCACAACCACCTATAATGAGAAATTAAAAAAAAAAAAAAAAAAAAAAAAAAAAAAAAAAAAAAAAAAAAAACAGCCCGTTGGGTGGGGGGGGGGGGGGGGGGGGGGGAGCAGGGGGGAGCAGGGTGGAGCAAGAGCCACATGGTGCCTCACAACCATCTGCACCTCCATTTCCAGGGTATCCAACACCCTCTTTTCTAGCCTCTTAGGGCACCAGGCCTGTGATGCACAGACATTCATTCATACAAAAAAAATTTTTTTAAAGATAATCTTAAGAACTTGGCAGAAGTTTTATAAAAGATAATCTTAAGAACTTGGCAGAAGTTTTATAAAACAATTACAAAAAAAAAAAAAAAAAACCCAAGGTATGAGGTGACCAACACTGTAATGTTTCCAAGCCAATAGAATCCTCATACAGACACATCTATCACAGGGCAACCAACCCCTTTTCTTAGCCTTGTTTCCACAACTGTAATGTAAGGGAAATAGGTAAGTCAGAGATAATAGTAAGCCATGAATAGGTAGGGGTAAAATCTAATTTTTAATGTATTTACAAAATGCACATTCAAACCCATGATAGAAAGTATCTGGCAGACAGACTGTCTGGGGAAGTTTTACAGTGCTAGTTGTGTATGCCCAACGAGATTATACAGAATGCTAGGAAAAGGACATTACAAGAACTCTACAATATACACAACTAACTAGGACATCAGGTTTCCAAAAGAGGGCTTCAAAAGCAATCAATCCTTAGGCCTTGCAATCCAATGTGGGTTTTGACACCCTTACATTGCCTTTTTTTTTTTTTTTTTTTTTTTTTTTTTTTTTTTTTTTTTTTTTTTTTTTTTTTTTTTTTTGATTGATTGATTGATTTTTTGGAGACAGGATTTCTCTGTGTAGCCCCGACTATCCTGGAACTCAGTCTGCAGACCAGGCTGGCCTCGAACTCAGAAATCCACCTGCCTCTGCCTTCCAAGTGCTGGGATCAAAGGCATGCGCTACCACTGCCTGGCCTCTATTATTTTTTTTTATTTTTTTTAATCTCACTTTCTTTACTCTCTTATTTGACAAATGATTCTTCAAAACCAATGTCTAATTTCAGAATCTTCCTCTAGTCTAGTCAAGAACCTGATTCTAAATGGTATTGATCAAAGGTGCAAAAATACACCAGACTGCAGCTTCAACTACTTCGAAAACCTCCAAGCCATATTAGGAACACCAACCCCAGCTAATACAAAGATGCTCTGGTTGAGGCAAACATGGGAAAGAAGACCCAATGAGTGACCTACCACCAAAAGAGGCAAACGAGGACTAAGAATGAATGCCTTAGTACCATGCTTGCCTAGAATAAAGGAATCAGTTCTACACCTGTTTTTTTTAATGTGCCTTCCTAACAAGCAGGGTCAAATATAGAATCCAAAAATTACCTTTAACAAATCCTAAACCTCAGGTACAGGATCTACACACACTGATGCTCCCTTCTGCAAACACAAGCATTTAGCTACCAATGTTTACTCATAAAAGAAATGTTAATAACACTAACCAATTTCCTGTCAAGACTAAACTCCAGGCAATTTCAACAAATACTCAAAAGACTACTCATCTTCTGTCCCTGAGGTCATATACCAAGCATCTCACACAACTAAGTCATTTGCAGATATTGACTGACCCAAGGGCTAAATGTCTGCTACAGGCGCCTTCACCGATGGTAGTATTCAGGGACCTGAATCCTGGAAGTAGCTAGCTCAGGCTTCTGTGCACCACTGAGACCCACCTCCTGCCCAGCAAAGCACTGTTCCTGGGACCTAATGATCTATGCTGTCTCTCACTAGATTAAGAAACCGCCCTCCAAAATAGAGGGCTCAGATACGCCCAAACACTATCAGAATTTTTTTTTTAAATATAAATGCTGGCACATACCTGCCAAATCCCAGCACTGAGAGGCAGGAGGATTACTAGTTTGGGGTCAGCCTAGCACACAAGTAGAGACCCAAATGCAGACAATGAGCTTAACCACCATGACAGGGGAGAAAATTGATGTTATGTTTTATTAGACCTTTTTCCAGCCCAGTGGTTTGATCATATGGAAGGGGAGGGCCTAATTAGGAGGTTTTAGAGGGCTAAGAAATACAAAGATATTACAGGCGTTCTTCCTCCAACAAGAAGGGAGAAACCACTACTGACCCACTAGTAAATATTCTTTCTTAGGCCAGATGATGGCTCTGCATATCCTTTGATAAATACTAGGATATCCCTCAAGCATCCCCCAAACAAGCAATGCTTTAAATTTCCTAACGAAGAACAGCCGTGGGTATTTCCCACCTTGCCTTCCACAGGCACACGCTCACATCTGACTTTAAGAGGCTTCACAAAAGAGTTATAGCCCCCAACTTCCTTGACTTTAATTAAAGTTGGCTTCCACTTCTGAAAAATCCTCAAGTTTGTATTTTGTTTTGTAGTCTCGCTAATGCTTTTAAACGAGAGCTGCTGTGAAAAGGAAAAGCAAATTCCTTGCAGCTGCGTGTGAGCATCCTGCCAAGTGAAGCCTGGAAGAAGCTCTCCCAGGTTAGAAATTTCCAACTGGGAGATTTACAAAACAGCAGGGGAGAGTGGATGGAGCCGAGGGAGACGAGTGCAGTGAAAGAGCTGCAAAAAGCTCGCTTTTTTGTGTTCAAGTCCCAGGGGCCTTTGGAAGCTTGTCATGCTTCAGCGACTGCTGCCCCCTCCTACTTCACCCCCTTTTCTAAAGCTAGCACCCTCTCCACACAGGCTTTCAGACAGAAGAACACATTCTGCAGCAGCCCTTCTTAGTCTTCCTTTATGTGACCCCCATCTCCCCAGGCCTCCCCAACAGTCTTTCTGCTACAACTGGATAATGGAAAGCAGCTTAACAGGGAGCTAGTGACCATTTTCCTCGGACTAAATGAAGTCCTGGAGTTAAGCTGCGCTCCTAAGAAGGAAATGACAATCACTGTGGCAAATGAACTTTTTATTTTCTTTTAGCAGTAGAGCAGGATAACTGCCACTGTCAATAGCTAAAAGTTCAGAGATGAGCTTTTTTGTTGTTTTGAAAGCTATCAGAAAAAAAAAAAAATCTAGCTCTGTTCTTTTATAGAAAACTAATTTAGGTCAAGATATGTTGTCTATGAGGGTTTAAGTGCTAATTTTTCCAGAGGGAAAAAGTAGCCACCACTAATTTCTAGTAAAAAGGCTCTTTAGAAACAAGTGTCCCATGAGCCCCCACTAACTATATAGCTGTCCTCTGTAGCAGGAAGGCCTCTGTTCTTTATACACTGTATATTCCCTCTACTAAACATCCCCTCTGAGAAACTTAGAAGTTCTAAGCCATCAACACTTTGAAAGGCTACCCATGTATCTCAGGGAACCAACTTGCCTCTCTCCTACAGAATTTAGTGAATTTCAGTTTATTCTTGCAACCAAGGAACACATCCACACCCTCAAGAATGTAAATTAAATGCACAAGTGGTAGGATCATTGTACACACAGCCCAGAAATAGCCATCCACTCAATCACACGTTCAGGTAAGTGGAGAGTGAAAGAGCTTGTGGGCTGGCTTTCCAGCTGGAACCTTCCTAAGATCCTCACTAACACAACCAAGGTGAACCCTTTAGCAGCACACCTGATTGACCTGTAGCCGGGAGACACTGACTACAATCAGCAGAGTTCCAACTTCATCTACAATGTACTATAGTTTAAAACCTGATTTAACAACTCAACTATGTACCTGAACTAATTTTTACAACAAATGTCCCTCCTAGGAGTAGCACACTTTTCTACAGAGCACCTACTGTGTCTTACAACTAGCTAGCTCACATTCAGGCTCCTCTCAGGTGCTGGCTTCAGACATGCCCAGACCTCTTGTTTCCCCACAAATGGACCTCAAACTACTCCAGACAGGAAGAGTGAAGGTATAGGAAAGCTGCCCTCTTTAAGTTAGCAAAGAAGTAACCTCCAGAAAACAAGAATATCTTCTGGGTATTATTGTTTATATGCATAGTACTCAACTTACTGTTTCTGCCTATAGGCAAGGAGGATTTATATATAAGGTCTGCCATCCAACAAGCTGTAAATCACACCAATCAAAAGCAGCTGTAAGAAACCAGCTGCTGAAGAAAGTGGAGGTCAGTTACATGCTTCAGAGCACCTCTGTCAGGGATGGACGCCCCACTACAAAACCTAAGACAAAGATAACATACTTCATGGACACTCAGATATTAAGTTGACAGGGACTAGGGTTGTCATTTATAGTAGCACATTTTTCTAGGAAGCAAGCCACCAGGGAGATCTGTGCTCATAAGACACTGCCCACTTACCAGAACACAAACACACACACACATACACACTCACTTTGCTTACCTCACCAGAAGATTTAAACCACCAAAGATGTACAACAATTTTTCACTCCATCGCAAGAAAATGATTTGTCTCAAAATGACTCAAAAAAGCAGTAGGGGCTTTTGATAAGAATTCTGAACCCCAAAAATATAATCGAAACACCCAAAGCAAGAGAAACGAATGGGTCAAGCAAGGGAAGTGCAACCAAGTACTGCACAGGGGCTAACAACAATGACCGTGAAACTGCTGGCCCCTTCTGGGGCCCTGTAAAATTAGTCCTTCCCCTGGGGGAGATGTGGCCAGCACTGTTTCTATCACTGCTGTTCTGAGTGAGCACATGAGAAAGGGTGTTAGAAGGGTATCTGTATTTGTTCTATGTTGGAAGTTATCTATGACTGAGAGGTAAATACCTATGTCAGAGACCACCTTAAAAGGAATACTTTAAGGCCAAGCATGGACTTACCCCAAACCCTGCTTAATCAGCCCACCATGTGGAACTGTCCTTTTAGACTTCAAACACTTCCTAGAATCAAAAAGATTAAGACGTTCCCTGCTCAGGAATCCAGAAACTAGAGTCACTTGACTGTAGGAAAACCCACTGAATAGGTCAGATCCTGGGTATACTATGGCTACATGCCCAATTTTTATTTGGCAAGCAGAAGTGATAGTTATTTCAGATAAAGCTCAGTGGGATAACTGACCTTTCCTTTGGAGTCCCTCAAGTTTGTGACATCCTTATGGAATATGGGAGAGCACTATTGTGGCCTTCCCAACTGGGAATAAAAGTTGGCTTAAGAATCTTGAAAAGCTACATTCTTACAGTTGGGGCAGAGTAGCCATGCCCTCCAACATTTACAAAGACTAGAGAATTGAATAGGTTGAATGGGTTAAAGGTTGGTCTGGCGTGTATGAAGCCCTATGGTCAACCCAATACCACAGGGCTGGAAGGTCTCAAACCCAAAGAAGGCTGCACAGCAAGGCTCAGGCCTTCAAGGGGCAGAGACAAAGGAAGATGAGAAACATTTACTGTCATGTTTAAGAAATACCAATGAAAAACTATGTATACTGCTCCCTAAGGCCTCCTTGCCAAACAAAAACTGGACATGAACTCATAGTTCTATCAGGACTTGAAGAAGTCAATGTAACTAAGAGACACTGTCCTGACCAAGTAGGTCCGCTGTCAAGTGGTCCTAACTTCTAGATTGCTGAAAAGAAAGCAATTCCCAAAGCTGTCTCACATCACAAATTCAATCTCACAAGGCTAAATCTAGAATACTATTTAAGCTTCAGCTGACAATCATACCTACTTGGAGCTGTGAGGTGATTAAGACTTTAAAAGTCAATTGCAAAATTCTAGATAAATCCTTTTAAATCTGGGACAAAACTTGAGCACTCTAACTGCATGGAAAGACAAGAGCCTTGTTAAAAGCCAAGAGCTAGACAGGGACCCACAAGCACTACAAGGACAACCAACTGTCCTTCCCAGGTTCCTTCCCAGGTTCCTTAGTCTACGCCTCTTAAAGGGCAGATGATGTGCCAACTATTTTAAAGCTCCAACACACTAATTCTGTAAACAATAATGGCTACAGCCTGCACACTGCGCACTGGAATGGATTCCTCAACTTGGCCTCATCACTTATGCAGCTGATGAAACAAACCCTGACAGCTTTTTTGCATTTGTAAAGGCCCCACAGCAGCTGTGGTGATCCCACCATAGAGCAATGAATTAAGCCTGAAACCCAGCTGGGTCTGAACAGAAGCCTTTTTTGCACAATACAGCAAGACTATCATTGTTAACCTAGGCATTATTGGGAATATTCTGCATTACATTATAGGGCAGTTCTAACTCAATTCTAAAATTAGCTCTAATAAGCAATTTTAATTTTAGTGGGAGGGATGTAGCGGCTGTTTTCCAGATGACACAACTATGTATATAGGTACGCCACACAAAAACAGCACAGCAGAACATAATTTGCAGTTAATACAAAGCTTAAAATACTAACTTCTTAGACACACAAACACCCAGGGACACACATAACTTCTAAGTTGAAGTGGGCACCCAATAAATAGGTAAGCTAAAGTAATGGCCTTCAGACAGAACTCAATATAAGTCATTAAAGATAAAAGAGAGTGTGTGAAGTTTATTTAACATCATTAGTTAAAAAAAATAAAACTTTGACAATGAACTTAAACTCTGTATAACATGTAACTTTCCAAACATAGATCCATTAGTGTTTGGCTTCCAACAGGAATCCTGAGGAAGAGAGTGGACACCCTTAGCACCATGGACACTAGATACCCTCCAACCTTGACAAAATGCTACCCAATCAATCTCATGGGGGTCACTCTAACAGTCATCTGCAAATTTCCCACTCCACTTCTCTTGTTGCCCCTGCTTTAGTTTCTGAGTGCTTAAAAATGAGCAAAAACTACATGTTTCCAATAAGCAACTATATCATCTAAACAACTTCACATAAGAATAAATCTAACAAATCGGAAGTATTTTTTTTAAAGAGCAGGCAGGATGGCTCAGTAGCTAAGCTCTCACTGGCTGATCTTCCAGAGGACCTGGTCCAATCCCCAGCATCCACATCGAAGCTCAATACTGTCTGTCATTTCAGTCCTAGGGAATCCCATGCCTTCTTCTGGCCTCTGCAGGAACACACATACATGCAGGCAAAACACCCACATATAGAAAATAGAATTTTAAAGAATTATGTTCCAGACCTCTTCAAAGATCTTTCATTTTACATTTATCATAAAAAGCACTTATTGGGCTGGTGAGATGGCTCAGCGGGTAAGAGCACCCGACTGCTCTTCCGAAGGTGATAAGTTCAAATCCCAGCATCCACATGGTGGCTTACAACCATCCGTAACGAGATCTGGCACCCTCTTCTGGAGTGTCTGAAGACAGCTACAGTGTACTTACATATAATAAATAAAATAAATCTTAAAAAAAAAAAGCACTTATTAGTGTTTTAGCAGGCTGGGAGGTAGAGGCAGGATGGCCTGTTTAAGGCTATCACTCACTCACACTCTCTCTCTCTCTCTCTCTCTCTCTCTCACTCTCAGACACACACACACACACACACACACACACACACACACACACACAAACCTTTTCAGAGATTCTTAGTAGTTAATTCTTCATCCCAAAGCACATTGACAGAGATAAGCACTACCCACATACACATGTAAAGCTGAGACCAGTGTAGTGGCTTATGCCTGTTATCCCAGAACTGGATAATCTGGAGGCCAGTCTAGGACCATGAAAATTTAACACACATTTTTAACCTTTAATCTCAGTATTCAGAAGGATCTCCCTGGGGTCAGCTTGGTCTACAAAACAAGTTCCAGGAGTACATAAAGAAACTCTTTAAAAAATAAGGTAAAGCGGGTGTGTGTTGAGGGGTGGGTGTGTGTTGAGGGGTGGGTGTGTGTTGAGGGGTGGGTGTGTGTTGAGGGGTGGGTGTGTGTTGAGGGTGGGTGTGTGTTGAGGGGTGGGTGTGTTGGTCTTTTACCCAAAGTAGAAGTGTTTTTGGAAGACCTGAAAACTAGAAATTTGAGGTAACTACTCATTTGAAAACCTACTACAGAGCAAAAAAATCTGAGCCACATGAAGCAGATCATCCCATGATGAACCATGAAATGCTACCACTAAGCAAGTGGAATACAGGGCTCTTACATCCACATGTAAATGGCACTAGTTTACAAATGGGCAGAGAAGGGGCTGCAGAGATGGCTCAGAGCTTAAGGCTTTTCTCATCCAGAGGTTCTAAGTTCAATTCTCAGCAACCATATGATGGCTCACAACTATCTATAATGTGACCTAATTCTGGTATGCCAGTGTACATCCAAGCAGAACTCTGTATACATAATAAATTTTAAAAGTCACAAATGGGCAGAGGAAGTAATAATGGCTAGATCAAAAGTGACAACCAGCCAAGTAGGAAACACACCTTTAATCCCAGCACTTGGGAGGTAGAGTGTCTTAGTCAAGGTTTCTATTCCTGCACAAACATCATGACCAAGAAGCAAGTTGGGGAGGAAAGGGTTTATTCAGCTTACACTTCCATACTGCTGTTCATCACCCAGGAAGTCAGGACTGGAACTCAAGGTCAGGAAGCAGGAGCTGATGCAGAGGCCGTGGAGGGATGTTCTTTACTGGCTTGCTTCCCCTGGCTTGCTCAGCCTGCTCTCTTATAGAACCCAAGACTACCAGCCCAGAGATGGTCCCACCCACAAGGGGCCTTTCCCCCTTGATCACTAATTGAGAAAATGCCTTACAGCTGGATCAGCCGGGCGTGGTGGCGCACGCCTTTAATCCCAGCACTCGGGAGGCAGAGGCAGGCGGATTTCTGAGTTCGAGGCCAGCCTGGTCTACAAAGTGAGCTCCAGGACAGCCAGGGCTATACAGAGAAACCCTGTCTCGAAAAACCAAAACAAAAAAACAAACAAACAGCTGGATCTCATGGAGGCACTTCCCCAACTGAAGCTCCTTTCTCTGTGATAACTCCAGCCTGTGTCAGGTTGACACAAAACCAGCCAGTACATAGAGGAAGGCGGATCTGAGTCTGAGGCCAGCCTGGTCTAAAAAGTGCTTTCAAGGTCATACGGGGTACACAGAGATACCCTGTTTTTGAGGAGAGGGAGGAGGGCTGGAGAGACAAGCACTGACTGCTCTTCTAGAGGACTCACGTTCAATTTCCAGCACCCACATGGCAGTCCACACCTGTCTGACTCCACTTCCAGAGGATCCAGCACCCTCAGACACTAATGCGCACGAAGTAAAAATTAAGTTTAAGCTCTGGCATGTTGAACAATGGAGGAGGTGTCAGAAAAGCTGCCACAGGGCTAATGGCAGCCAAGTGCCCATAGCGACATAGCTTTTTTTTGTTTTTTTGAGACAGGGTTTCTCTGAATAGCCCTGGCTGTCCTGGAACTAGCTTTGTAGACCAGGCTGGCCTGGAACTCAGAAATCCGCCTGCCTCTGCCTCCTGAGTGCTGGGATTAAAGGCGTGCGCTACCACGCCGGGCTGCGACGCCGGGCTGCGACGTAGCTTTTTGATCCTTTGATGTCAGTTCCTCTATCACTGTGAGGCAGAATTCACCAAGCATTCACCAAGTAATAGGGAATGTGCGCTAGGTTTAGACCACAGTAAGACAGGGTTCCCAGACTGCCCTTTGGGAATCAGTGGGAGACCAGAACCAAAGTCTTTTTTGATAAAGCACCATTTGGAGGGACTGGCTGCCTTCCTTCCCAAAGATGGTCCCAGCATGGAAGGCTGGACAGCCCACCGGCCCTCCTGCCCCCTTGACCCACTTCCCCTCTTCCACTGTACACTCAATAAATGAATTAAAAAAAAAAAAAAACAGTGGCAGCCAATCAGAAAGAGGACCCCACTGAACCCCATAAGTGGAGGGCCTTAAGCCAAGTATAGAAACAACTTATCTATAGTTTTTTGTTTTTTGTTTTTTTGGGGGGGGTTTTCGAGACAGGGTTACTCTGTATAGCCCTGGCTGTCCCGGAACTCACTTTGTAGACCAGACTGGCCTCGAACTCAAAAATCCGACTGCCTCTGCCTCTTGAGTACTGGGATTAAAGGTGTGTGCCACCACGCCCAGCACGAATGCTATCAATCTTATTGCCACATAAAAGCTTGCACACAACAGGAAAAAGGTGTACATAAACCCAAAACAGGTGTACATAATATACCCAAATGTATCCTTCTAGTCTGTCTGGTTTCTGGTGCTGTGATTTAAAAAAAAAACATAAGAGAGGAAAGGGTTCTTTTACAGGTCACAGGCCATCTGCTGGAGAAGGCAACTGCAGAAACGGGAGGAATGCTCTCAGGCTCCTGGTTCCAAGTTCCACCTGCCCAAAGGTGGAGCAGCTCACAATGAGCTGAGCCTTACATAATAATT
Organism: Mus minutoides; assembly: GCA_902729485.2. Classification (NCBI taxonomy): domain Eukaryota; kingdom Metazoa; phylum Chordata; class Mammalia; order Rodentia; family Muridae; genus Mus; species Mus minutoides. The sequence continues at coordinate 764,576 of LR749885.1, forward strand.
CACCCAAAAAAAAAAAAAGAAAGAAAAAGAAAAGGGGGGTGGGAGGCAGGTGAATAGTGAATCCTAGCTTGTGTGAAATTGACCAAAAAAACAAAACAAACAAAAACCAATCCGCACAGTTGAATAAACATGTGGTGTTGTCTATCCACACTATGAATGGGATCAAACCTTGAAGAATACTCAACAATGTGAGATTCGTTATTACATGAAAAAAGCCAGCCCATCCCAAAAGCCACATACTTGACACATTCATGTCAAGTATTGGGGTAGGGGGGTTGCTCCTCAGAGTCAGAAAAGATTAGTGGCTGTCAGAGGCTGGGAAGCTCAGTGAAGTGGGTGGGAAGTGAGCACTGGTGTGGAGTGCTGAAATGCTCTAAAATTGACCACACTGACACTTGTATAACTAGGAATATACTAACAAACCACAGAATTGTTTGAAAAGACATTACACTCACATAAAATTATATAGGAAAAGACTGAGATGCCTCATCTTGGTTTCAAATACCACAGACTTGCGGGCAGGACCAAGACTGCCCAGAACTGTGTACGCAACAAAAGGAAAGCTTAAGAGTTGACAATTTGTAAAAGACACAGCAAGCAAAGGTCAGTCTAGTACTCAAGTGCTGGCCTAGGGCTCTCAGATGAAAGAATGGCTACCTCAAATGCAAGAAAGCCCTGGGTTCCATCCCCAACAACATCTGTCTGTCATATGTCTGCAACCCCATCACCTCCCAATACGGAGGAAGAATCAGAAGTCCATCCTCTGGGCTAAGAAAGCCTAAGAAAAGAGAACTGAGTGGGAGGTGGGGGTGATGTTCAGTGCTAAGGATTCTTGCCCAGCAGAAGGTGGGCCCTGGATAATGCTCTCAGTGCTAACAGAAAGTTTAAATGTAGAGCTGTTGCTGACGCCCTGGCTCAGCTGCATACCTACACTCCCAGCTACTGGGAAGGCAGAGATAGAGGAGAAGCTAGATAGAAGCCAAATGAGTTTTCTCCCCCCAAATTTACTTTTGGTCAATTTGTTTTTAGAGCAACAGAAAAGCAAACAAGAACAAGGAATAACTTTATCCCCCAACCCCAACAAAAACTGCAATTTTACAGAGACAAAAGAAATGGCTTCCCAGGTTTAAAAAAAAAAAAAAAATTTTTTTTTCAACTGAAACCAAGGGACCTGAGTTTGATTCCCAGGACCCACACAGTGGAAAAAGGACAAAATGAACTCCTGAAAGCTGTGCCTTGGCCTAAATTAACAAAAGTATTTTAATAAGCAACAACTTTAGTCTATTATTCAAAAGTTGTAATCTGTGCTAAACATAAGAGCAAGGGAGTCTAGTCTACCTGTCACAGAGAGTCATTCTGGGCCTATTCTAACAAGCTTCTAGATTAACTTAAAACCACCCTGAATTTTCAATTTGGATACAAAAATGAACTGTTCAAGTAAATTCCTACTTATCAGCATTACAAATCTTTTAGCATTCAACACACTGAAGATTCTTTGCTGTTGTGACAACAGGCAAGAAGGCACCCAGACACTTCTTCCTTGAAAAGCACTTAGCAAAGCCTTCTTTTATAGTGTCTGTCCAGAGAAACAAGCTGTTTGCTTGGCCAAGGTGACATCTTCTGTTCTTTACAGGAATGACCTCTATGTACAAAGGGGGAAAAGGACACCTCCATACAAGAGGTAAGGCTATGGTGCTTATTTGTATTAAACAACTGGAAGCAAAACACTAGCTGTAAGAGGTTTGCAAGTCAAAGATAATGGCCTTCCCTGGTAAACTGGCTGTTCTTTATAATCATCATTATTTATATTCCCAGGAAGCATTGCCTACTGCTCCAATAAATTCTGCTAAGAAACACATGACAAGTTCAGCGAAGTCTCCTGGAAGAAAGAGGAAAAGAGGCTAAATGAGTAGAGACTATGTTTCATCCCAGTCTAGTCAGCTTGAGGATTGCCAGACATCAACTTAATTAGAGCAGGCAGTGTTGTAAGAACGGGGAATTTAAAAAAAAGAAAAAAAGCAAGTTTTAGACTAGATACTTCCAAATCAGATCCATTTTCCCCAAACCTCTTGCTCCTCTCCAGTTTACCAAACCCAAAAGAAAACCCATTTTATTAGTTATGATCTAGACAAAAATCCCCTTTAGCATCACCAAGCTCATCAAGTGGAAGTTCTGCACAACTCACAAAAATGAGGGATGTAGTCATAGTTTTAGTTTTGCTTTGCTTAGGGGAGCAGAAAATAAAGAGAATGTATTCCCTGACTTCTTCAACCATGAGACTTGAAAAGCTCAAGACTCAGAAAAGCTCAAGCCAAACACATCTTGTATTTAAAGGAGGTTTTCTTTTCACTCTCATCGGCCACCTTTCAGATTCCAACCTAGTTTCAAACCACAGTGGTTTGGAATCCAAACAGTAGTTTTGAAGATTACAATACAGAGTTGAGTATTGAAAACATTTTTTAAAGACACAAAACATTACTAACATCAACCAAGCTAAAAGGACTTCAGAAGTTCATTATTAAATCCAGATCCAGCCTGCTCTCCCCCCCCCCACCCCACATTGGGAGGTGGGTGAGGGAGGGTGATAAACTGCTTCAGCATTTAAATGGAAATCTGATCTCTGCCCTCAGGAGATAATCACTAAGGATTACTTTCATGAATCTTTAAAAATCTTGAAGATTAAAAATGCTGTCAGGGTGTCAATACTAATACTACTTAGCAAAGTCTGTAGGTCAGAATTCAAAGCTAGCCAAGTGCAGGGCCCTGCTTGTAAACCAGGCTCCTAGGGAAGGCGGAGAGTCTGGAGGGCAACCTGAGCTACAAAGTGAGTTTCAAACCAGCTTGAGCTGGGAAAGACCATCTCAAAACGTATAAATGGGGCCAGGTGTGATGGCACTGTCTTTGCTTCCAGCACCATATAGCCAGAGGCAGGTGGATGGATGCAGGTTTCAAGCCAGCCTAGTCTACATAATAGACCAGCTGAAGTTAAATACAGTCCCTTTCTCAACTAAAAGAAAGAACAAGTTTAAAGCTGCTCAGTGCCAAATACTGCTGATGTGAGGGCAACTGTTTGTTCCTGGTCCACATCTTAATCTTGGGTTACATTTGCAGGTCAACTGAACTTCAGTCAGGTTAAGACCCAAAAAAAAAAAGTTTCTGGGATGACAACTCACTGTGTTTGTTGTACATCCTTTTAGGGAAAATGTGTGACATGTAGGAAATACATTAAAAAAATAATAATAAAACTACCATTCTGATATATAATATATTTTTTTTAAAAAAAGAGGCAAACATCTGAGTTTAGCATATTCCTACATTCCCAGCAACACTGTACATCTCAAGAAAAGAAGGAAGGAAGGAAGGAAGTTAGTTAGATAGTCTGCTACTTTGTAACAGTTGGGTAAAGGCAAATAAATACCCCTAACAATCTGAGTTCAATGCCCAGGTGAAAAAGCACACAAAAGGAGAACCAACTCCCTCCCAAAAGCTATCCTTTGACCTCCACAACTGCAGGCATAAAGGCACCCAGACAAACACACGAAACCTGCACACAAAGAAAAGTATATGTAATTCAGCCAGATGTGGCAGCAGACGCCATCAATACAAAAACTTGGTAAGCAAAAGCACTTGGTGGTATTGAAAGCCATTAATTAATCCCAGCACTCAGGAAACAGAGAAAGGAAAATCTCTTTCATTTAAGACCAGCCCAAACTATAGAGTTCTAGAACAGACAGACAGGGCTACTCAGAAAACCCCAATCACAACAACAACAACAAAAAGTTAGTTACTTAATTTTAAGAAAACTCCAGGTAAACAGCTGAAAAGTGAACAAAAACTAATGTTCAACAAAACTAGGAATAATAAGGATCACTCATAAGGTCTGTCTGTTTCTTTACCAACACCCCTGCAATCATAACTACACAGCAATTAACTGTTTTCACAAACCTTGCAATATTCAGAAACAGTGTATCTGGCATTAAAAGTCGTGGTGGCATGCACCTTAGTCCCAGCACTTGGGAGCAGAGGCAGGCCAACCTGGTCTTCAGATCAAGTTCCAGGACCACCAGGGCCTCATCTGATGAGGAATCAATCATGTAGCATCTTTAAAGGGCCAAGCTGTGTGATGTCACAGCTCCAGCGACAAGCAGGCAACATAACCAAAACCCTTCAAGGCAGATAAAAAGCATGTGCTACTAATTTAAATAGGAACCCAGACCATGACTCCTTATTAAATGCTTTCCATTCACATTGGCTCTTTCATCCTACAACATCAAGACTGAAAATAGAACAAAAAGAGCTTTACTGCTTTGGGCAGTGTAAGAATGAGAAAGGGAGCAACTTGGGTAAAACAAATGGGAATTAAGATTCCATCTAAAAAGTCCAACAGAACTCGGGATGCGGGCACAGACACACACCAAGAAAAAAAAAAAAAAACCGATTGTTGCTTCTTAGCTACTTATCTCAACCTCAGAAACTTGCAGGAGCAAGAAAAATTCAATCAGCCGGGCGTGGTGGCGCACACCTTTAATCCCAGCACTCAGGAGACAGAGGCAGTCTGGTCTACAAAGTGAGTTCCAGGACAGCCAGGGCTATACAGAGAAACCCTGTCTCAAAAAACCAAAAAAAAGAAAAAAAGAAAAATTCAATCACAGAATTTTCCCATTACTTAAGGAAAAAGCACACCTTAGTGAAAAAGGCTAGTGCTAAATAGCCACATTAATTTCCATCCTCTTCCTCAAACAACTGGAGCATCTTATAAGAGCTGAAGATGACTCAGAAACACAATCTTTGTAGAGTTGCGCCCTACAGACCTGTAGAACTTAGATTACCTGTCCCCTGTAGACACTGACACATACTCCCCTTACTAACCCATCCTCCTCCTCTAATGCTGAAGAGACTCTTCCTCCCTACTGGAAAGTAGAGAAGTCAGCAGTAAACAATCTGACCAAGGTCACCACCATCTAAACATAGCCAAGATCTTCGGCTTCAATCTTACTCCAAAGCCAGTGCTCTCTTCCTAGTGTTTTACATCCTTGCTTCCTAAGTAAAGGATACATTTTCTTAGGATGAGAGCAAACAGCAAGACACTAAAAGCTCTCAGTTGTATCTAATTGAGCAAGCTAGGAGGCCTCAACCCTAAAGGACCACCATTAATGATGCAAAGCCCACCTTACAACAGGCCAAAATCACAAGTACAAATAACATGATTTCAGGTCATTTTATTACTTAAGTATCTCCAACGTATTCAAAGAAAAGAACCTCATAAATGCTCAAAATGTACAACTATACAAGCTCTCTCCTCCTTCCCTTCTGTAAGAAAGAAAGCCTTTCTGTCTAATAACACATTGTGTTCTTAGAGTGATTTTGTTTTACAAAGTGTTTTCACATTTCTTAGTCCTAAATACCCTGAGACAAGAACAGAAACTTAAATAAAAGTCAACTGACATCTTTATTACTTACAAATGCCCATATTGCTTTTTAAAAGCCTAGCATGCACCCTTGCACAGAACCCTAAATTGGCAGACCCCTCCCAGAAGACAATCTAGTACAGTTCAGTCAGTAATTCTACAACACTGAGGACTCTGCACTTCAGAACACACACAAAGCATGCTACACAAAACATTTATTTTAACAATACTAAACCTGTGGAAATCCATCACGGAGGCAACAGGTCAAGTGAAGCTAAGTCAATGGTGTGTCTACACCCATTAAAAATCATTGTATGTTCATAACTGATGTAAGAGAAGTGCAGAAAGCACATAATGAGCCTATACATCTACAAGTGGGAGAATATCCGGTATGCAATTTCAGTAATTTTTATCTTTGAGTACTTGTCTGATTGGAATGATTTCATATGAAGCAGAAAAGCCATTTTTCACAAGGTGAAAAATGCTACTGGCTTATAATTAGCTATGGGGATTACATATGAATTTTTATTTTTCCATGAAAATGAATCAATTACTTCAGCTACCATGGATGACTAAGAATGCACCTGGAAGGAGAGAAAGTGTCCGAGGACTTGTCCAAAAGCAACAGAAGAAGCCTTCCACTCTCAAGTACTGGCTAGAGTGTGGGGTCTGAGACATTCTTTAATCGTCAGTAGACAAGTTCCCAGCTTTAAAAGAATGGGTCTGAAATTCTAATTAGTGAACTCCTTTTCCACTTTTTCCACATCTATTCCTTCTCAGAGATACTGGATACATTCCACCATTAAGCTTTAATTCAAGAATGCTGTGTGGGTCAGGTGGTAGCTGCACATCTTTAATCTCAGCTCTCAGGAGGTAGAGACAGTCTGTACCTCTGTAAGTTCAAGACCAGCCTGGTATACAAAAAGTTCCAGAACTACACAAAGAGGGCTGGTGAGATGGCTCAGCAGTTAAGAGCACTGACAGCTCTTCCGAAGGTCCTGAATACAAACCCCAGCAACTACATGCTGGCTCACAACCATCTGTAATAAGATCTGACACCCTCTTCTGGTATATTTGAAGACAGTTACAGTGTACTTACATATAACAATAAATTTTTAAAAAGAACTACACAAAGAAATTATTTGCATACTAACTAAATGCTGATCCAAAGCATCTACAAAACTCAGCCCCTAACAGGCACACACCCAGACATCAGCAAGGAAAGACAGTCTGTTTCTTGGAGTATGGTAGTCTAGCCTTAAAGGCCATGGGGAACATAGTGAGCTCCTCAGAAAATCCACTTGCCCAAGCACAGATGAGAGTTTGCAAAGTTAAGAGGCTCAGCTTTGCTAAGGGCAGGAGAATGTAGAATGCACAGGGGCAAGGAAACTGGATGGTGTAAACAAGAAAGGTTTGTCATTCTGTTGGCTTACATTTGATGCAGGAGACCGCAAGCAGTCACCACAAGGATGGACCATGATCAGATTTTCAAATTCAAGAAACATACATTCCTTTTAAACATGTTTGTGCTGCTCTGATCTTAATTCTCAATCTATCCTTGATGATTGGCCTGATACAAACAGACATTCAAAAGCAACGTGGTAATGGGGGTTGGGGGATTGTTACATCATCTTTAAAGCCTTGCTCTAGGGCTGAAGAGATGGTTCAAGAGTTTAAGAACTGACTGCTCTTCCAGGTCCTGAGTTCAGTTCCCAGCAACCACATGGTGGCTCTCAAGCATCTGTAATGGGATCTGATGGCCTCTTCTGGTGTGTACTCACATACAAAAAAAAAAAAAAAAAAAAGCCGTACTCTAAATATATTGTTCACTATGAATTTACTAGATTTATTTCTGAGTCAGCTAGGAAGGCTGCTGGCAGGCCTCATATCTCCAAGTTGGTGATTTCCAACTGTGTAATAATACCTTGATCATTTGTGCAGCAGTATGCAGTTTATAAAATGCTTTCACATCAAAAATCTCCCTGACTCTCCCAGCAACAGCCTATGAAGTGCACTCAACAACGTTCCAGATGAGAAAAGAACTCCGCCATGTAGTGTAGCTTACCCAGGGTCATACAACCAGGGTAAGAGCTGGAATTAGAACTCAGTTTATATTCCCAAATTTGCTCATTATCTAAGTGCCCTATATATTCAAAGTAGGCCTGTCCAAATTCCAGGTTGTTCATGACTGAAGCCAACATAGTAGTAGTAATAACTCATATACAAAGAGCCAACACTCTGCTCCCTAACAGAATGAGCATTCATTCATTTAGCCTCTCTCTGTCTGCACACCTATGGAAGGTATAAATACAAAAAACACATGCTCAGTTCTAACCAATCCTTTCATTTCTCCCTGACACCAGTGCTGCCCCAAACAGGAACCACTTAAGAGCTGGTAGAGATGAGAACTAAGAAATTAGCTAATCATTGAGAACAGAGCCTTCTCCAAAGTGGTGATTAGAAAATAATGGAGGAAAAAGAACACCGATATTGTAAGAAAGCAGTAAGATAGATATCAAAAGGCTTCCTAGATTTTCTGGCCAATTCAATCAGAGAAATACAGAAATACCTGGGTTGCTATGCCAGAAGGCCAGACAGAGGGTCATCTCCTAATTGACAATAATACCTACAAACCCATCTATTTCAGTACACCCTATCTGCCACCCAACCTCCTAAAAAGCTAGGGGAAAGCCCCCTGTGCGTACTCAAGAACAGTGTACATGATGGAAGTGCCTTACCTGGTGTCTGATCAAACACCAAAGCAACCTAAGAAAGTGCTTATTTGGCTTTCACACACTTCATCATTGAAGGAATTCAGGACAGGAACTCAAGCAGGGCAGAAACCCCAAGGCAAGAGCTTGATGCAGAGGCCATGGGAAAGAGTACACTGGCTTATTCAAGGCTTGCTTCAGCCTGGTTTCATGTAGCACCCAAGACCATCAGCCCAGATTGGCATCACCCACAACGGGCTGCCCCACCCCAACCAATCAGAAAATGCCCTTGCAAGGTTACCTATATCCTTGATCTTATGGGAGCATTTTTTTTTCAGTTGAGGTTCCCTCCTCTCAGATGATTCTATTTTGGGTCCAGTTGCCTGGAGTGTGGGCAAAATCATAACAGTACAAGTCACTTTCTAACACTGCTATCAAACTATTTCAATCTTTCTCTGCAGTGCTTGATGGACTTACTAAATTAAGGATTTACTTACCATTTCGGTTAGTGATGCCCCCTGGAATGCCAGCACTGGGCAGAGCCTACAGGACCAGTTCAGGGCCGAAAGAGCAGTAACGAGATAACTCAACAGTAGGGTTTTCCTCTAATGCAGTACGTCACACATCATTATGCTGTGATTTCTTGAGCAATGTTCCTATTATTACTCAAGCTTCCTCGTTAAGACCTAATGGTCTCCAAACAGTAAAAGTCAGGATCAACAGTACAAGTGCAAGGAAAGGTACCAAAGGCGATTTGTGAGGGCCTCAAGACACCACTGCGGTTTCTAGAAGCCTGCAGAACTGCTGACAACGATGGTCCTCAGGTACACTTAAGAATGTGGGTGGACAGCCGGGCATGGTGGTGCATGCCTTTAATCCCAGCACTCGGGAGGCAGAGGCAGGCGGATTTCTGAGTTCGAGGCCAGCCTGGTCTACAAAGTGAGTTCCAGGACAGCCAGGGCTGTACAGAGAAACCCTGTCTCGAAAAAAAAGAAAAAAAAAAAAAGAAAAAAAGAGTGTGGGTGGACAGTCAGAACTACAGAGCACCAACAACCAGACCCATGTAGGATCTTCCAATGAGGACTCAGAGACAAGGGAACAATAAGGTAGCCCCACCATCTAGTGCCTAAGAAACATCAAACACTGCAGACTGGCACAGGCCTTTTTCTCAGAAGCTGACAGCTCTTTTCATGGCCTGTTCTTCCCTTAAGAGCAGTACTGATTAATCATCTGATATGTATTTCATCGGAATTGAAACACAAGAAGACAGTTTTAAACCATATGAACAATGTTTTGGCTTTGGTATTCTCTTCTGTAAAATGGCCTCAAAAGCTCCTTTTTGTGGGGCAATGGTGGAGCATGCCTTTAATCTCAGCACTTGGGAAGCAGAGGCAGGTGGATTTCTAAGTGTTTCTTTTCTCTTGTGAGCTTGCTATATAAACCATGAATGTGGGAGGGTTACTCCAGAATTAACTAGGTTTTCTCTCCATAACACTTTCAAGAAAAGTAGGTGTTGTGTGATTGTCTAGAAGTGTTTTCTAGCTGGGCGAGATGGTGCACGCCTTTAATCCCAGCAGTTGGGAGGCAGAGGCAAGTGGATTTCTGAGTTCGAGGCCAGCATGGTCTACAAAGTAAGTCCCAGGACAGCCAGAGCTATACAGAGAAACCCTGTCTCGAAAAATAATAATAATAATAATAATAATAATAATAATAATAATAATAATAATGTGTTTTCCAAACTGGCAAGACTGCTTAGCATGTAAAGATGTTTTTTGCCTCCAAGCCTGACAACCTGAATTCAAATCCTCAGGATCCACATAATAGAAGGAAAGAACACACCTCTGCCAAGTTGGCCTCTGATCTCCACATATGCCATAGCTACACCCAGGGACACAAACACACACAGAAGCTAGCTTACAGGGGGAGATGGGAGGAGAAGCACTGGACGCTGACAAGATTATGGCACCAGAAGCAAAACAATAGTCACTTCCGAAAGGATTCACTCCAACTTTTAACAGTTTTATAATGAATCAAAACTAAACTAATCTTTATTAAGGTGTTTAGCTTTCCTAAAAGCCAGGCCTCTAAGCCCAGGATTTAGAATCAAGACAGGCTCACCATGAGTTTGAGGCCAGTGTGGAATACAGAATGAGACCTGATTCAAAAGGAAATTAAAAACACAGATGAACATTTTTAAGCATTTGAAATGGAAAAGACCTTCAGTAGTATCTAATGGGACAGACAGGAAAGTTGCTATAACACACAGGACATAAGCATGTGACTAGAAAGATGATTCAGTGAGTAAAAGCACTTGTCACCAAGCATCACTTATCTCATGTGCGTACAGGTAAGGAGAGAGAAACATAAAATTTAAAAAAAAATATTTTTTTTAGCTGCATGATAGTGAGTGCCTGTAATTCCTGCTTTGAGGGAGCCAGAAGCTTGAGAATCGAGAATTCAAGGTCATCATTAACTACATGGTAAATTCCACTCCAGCTTGCCTACATGAAACAATATAGGAGGAAAAAAAATTACAGAATAATAGGGGTGGTGCTAAAAAGATAAAGAAAACATACTTTTGTTTCTAATCTTTTTCTTTTATTGAGATGGTTATCTCTCACTCTATTAGCCCTTGCTACCTTTGAAATCATTGCAATTCTCGTGCCTCCACCTCCCAATGCTGGGATCTCAGTTAATCTTTCCATCCCCTTAGTCTTATTTCTGAGTACAAATTTTCTTTCAGACTTGTGCCACCTATTTTGATGAAGAGAACTTGGGCATTTAGGAATCGACCTGGAGACTGGCGGGGTGACTTAGTCCACCATACCACCACCATCCTGAAGAATCCACAATGTCAAAACATCCAGCATATCTATAGCTAGCATCTTTTTTTCTAGCACTTTTATCACGTCTCCTCCAAAGCATTCAACTTAAAGTTGAACCAACTGTTTTCACAGTCATTTCAAGGTTTACATAAGATTTAATTGTAATTACATGAATAAGCCCAACTGGAATAACCAGATTTGGGAACAAACAACTGACACTTGGCAAGCCTTCTGGGTAGGAGCCAAAGGGGACAGAGGCACACCCCACAGCTGCCCACTGGGCAGAAGCTGCCGATTAATAACCAGAATGTTCTGCACCTATGGCCAGGAGGCTAGGCAAGCAGGTTAGTTAAGGAAACTAACAAGTTTTGGGAAGATCTAGGCCAGTAATATCAGTAGGGTTTGAACACTGCAACTAATTTTAATTAACATGGCCAGAGCTTAATTCCAAATACTACCATGACCAAGACAAAGTAACAAATTCAAAACATCCCAGTTTGGCCTTTAACAAGTGTTTATATACTTGACTTAATATAATTTTCCCCTCACCCTCTTTCAAGGCAGTTCTATTGTTAATGGAACAGACACCAGACAGAAACTCTAAAGTTTAAATAATCAAGACACTTACAGGGGCCTCTCAGTCCCCTAGAGAGATCCAGGAGGGAGGGAGGGAGGGAGGGAAGTAGTTCTAACCATGTGAACTGAAATATCTAGTAACCCTCTTAACTACAACATATTTCTAGCTGGTTATTTTGGCCAGTGGCTATAAATAAAAATATTCAACTCCCAACAAAGTGAGAAGGCTCAACAGGTAATCCACATGATAGAACCAGCTCCTCCAAGTAGTACTCTAGCACACTCAATGTGAGGTAGCATCCAGAGAGCCACCTCACATACACAATTTTTTTTTGCCAAGCAGTGGTAAAACACACACAGCACTCGGGAGGCAGAGGCAAGTGGATTTCTGAGTTCAAGGACAGCCTGGTTTACAGAGTGAGTTCCAGGACAGCCAGGGCTACACAGAGAAAGCCTGTCTAGAAAAAAATTTTAAAATTGTGTGGAAATATCTGTAGATATATTAGCCCTTTTAAAAAGAGTAATAAGGGCTGGAAAGATGGTTCAGAGTTTAAGAGCAGAGGCTGCTCTTCCAGGACCTGGGTTCAATTCCCAGCACCTACATGGCAGCCTGTTAATTCCAGTTTCAGAATATCCACACAGGCATCCAGGCAAAACATCAATGGGCATGAAATGTTAATTATAAACAATCCAGAAAATAAAAACCCACCTGAACATACTTTATTATTATATTATCCATTTTAAATTTAACGCATCATGAACCTGATTTTGCTTCTGTATTGTCTGAATGCCATTCCTTTTTTTTTTTAAGATTTATTATATGTAAGTACAATGTAGCTATCTTCAGAAACTCCAGAAGAGGGAGTCAGATCTCATTAAGGATGGTTGTGAGGCACCATGTGGTTCCTGGGATTTGAACTCAGGACCTTCAGAAGAGCAGTCAGTGCTCTCTTAACCGCTGAGCCATCTCTCCAGCCCTGTTGAATGCTATTCTTATAGTGGGTGTCTAAGTTGCTGCTGCCTACAACTGGGGTTGTTTGGTACCACAGCTTTCCTAGCACATGCAAGACCCTAAGTTCTACAAAATATAAAGCATTTCCACCCTAGACTCCTTGGGAAAGGAAAGGATTTTCCAAGACTAGAAACAAAGAGAAGCCAGCACTTGGGAGGCAGAGACAGGCGGATTTCTGGGTTAGAGGCCAGTCTGGTCTACAAAGTGAGTTCCAGGTCAGCCAGGGCTATACAGAGAAACCCTGTCTCGAAAAAAAAAAAAAAAAAAAAAAAAAAAAAGTATTATGAATGCGGGAAAAGGAAAAACAAGGCAACTAACAACTTCAATTCTCCCTTCAGAGCTGTAAAATACCACAATGTTTATTTAACAAAGGAAAAGCAAACTAATTTTTTTGGAGACATTCTCACTACCTAGTCCTGGCTGGCCTAGAACTTCCTGTATAAACCAGGATGGCCTCAAACTAAGAGATATGCATGCCTACCTCTGCCTCCCAGTGCTGGGGGTTAAAGGTGTACCAACCAAGACAGAAGACAACTATCATTTCTTTTGACCATTTTTTGTGCTAGAGATCAAACCTCCTGAGACTTTGTCCATGCCAAGAAAGCACCCCAGCACTGAGCTATGTATTTGCAACTATAATTGTAGTAGAACTCTGTTTCTGAACCTTAAGAAGTTAACCCACTTTCTGCAGTCTTGGGTATGTTTTGGAGAGGGTCTCATATTTCCAGCTGCTGGCCTTCTACATGCTATGTAACAGAATGACCTTGAACTCCTGATCTTCCTGTTAAACCTCTGGATTAGATACCATGGGGCCCAGTTTATTTGGAGATAGGTACTGAAAACAGGAATTCCAGTTTGCTAAGACAAACCAACTGAGCCACGCAGGGAGCAGGGAATGTTTGAGAAGGTTTTTTTTATGTAGCCCAGAAGGGCATGAACTCAGACTGGATATGTAACTAAAGATGACCTTTAACTGTCTCCACTTTACAAGTCTGGAATTAGAGGAATTTGAAAAACTAGATCCCTAAACAGATTAGGTAAAGGCTGGTGATACAACTCTGTCCACAGGGAAAGGTAAAAGTCTTCCAAACAAGCCTTAAGTTCTGAATTCAAGCCCAAATAAAGGAAGTACAGAGTTGCCTTTAATCCCAGCACTGTCTCGGAAAAAAGTAGAGTCCGCATTGTCCTGTGATTTCCACATGTGAGGATGTCATAGCATGTGCTACTTTTAACATTATTATAACTCAGTGATACAAATTCTGCTAAAGTCATCCTAAACACCAGTCTGATCATTTGATTTTGAAATGTCTGCTCCTATCTGGTATCAAGCTAAGATCAAATGGCCTGGTTATCATCCCCTACTTCCCTAAGAATAACCCTCTACAGGAATGATGGCAGAAAACCCACACTGAGGGAGACATGCAACTGTTTTATTGTCCAAGTGAATTGGGGCTCGGAAAGGCAACCTTTCCAGTTATCTGAGGTACTGTAGTGGGAGTCATGCCCAACACAATTAAGACAGGATTATATTTCCATTTATGAGGTTCTCAAGGATGTCATTTAATAAGAAATATAATACTCATTTCTCCCAAAGCCTTCCATCTACAATCACACTCAAACTCTTGGCTAAGGCAATAAACTAAATCGAAGGCATGTAAAGCTTTTGAGACCAATTGCAGGAAGCATGCTGCCTTCCACCTTCCACCTTCCACATACAACAGCAGCACACTGTTTTCTATCTTTCACCCAAATAATCACAGTAACTTAGTAAGTGACAAAGGCAGTTGGGACTTTCCACTTTGAACCATTGATTCTGTTAAGAACTAAGCCCAGTGGATCTCTAAGTCCTGTGCTCTTTCGAGTCCTTCCTCTCTGAAGTCCCCAAGATACAGTAAGGAGCAGATGACTGGGCAGCCAAGACAGCTCGAAAGTCAGTGAAAAGCTTAAGGCAACAGCTCGCGCTCTGCAGCATCCCCTTCAAAGTTATCATGCCACCTCCTGAAAAGGCACCCCAACGCGACAAAGTAACAAAATCCTCAAAACCCAACCATACAGAAGGTTAAAAAAAGCTCTTCCTATATGCGGTTTTCTTTCCTTTCATTAGCATGGATGTGAGTGGGAACTACAGTGCTATGTCCCACAATCAAAAGACCTAGAACTGTGGAGTGAAAATATTCCTGCGTTAAGGAGCCTCGCCCCTGCTCTCCAGCCCCTAGTTTGAGAAGGTTCAAGGGCACTCGGTGAGGGGTAAAAGGCTCCCCAACGCTCACCTGCTGAGACCTGGAACACCTCAGAGTGGAAGGTCGAGGTCGGGCACATCCTTCACAGCCCCTGGCCTCCTCCCACGCCCCGCACCGCAGCTCCCGGAGCTCCCACTGAGGCTGCGCCTGGAACCTCCCGCCCGACTTTTGACATCACGGAGGAGGCGAAGGTTCCACTGGGTTGTCCCTTTGTGACGTCACAATGACAACAGACAGCGGCGGCTTGCGAAGGGGGAGGACCGAGGACCCAAAGCCACTGGGGGCAAGGGGCGGAGAGAGGACGTGACGGCCCGGATGGGGGGTGCAAAGGCGCAAGGCAAAAGAAGGCCGCGGGGAGGAGAGGTGGCGCGCTGACGTCTCTCCTGCTTAACCTGTTGCTCGAGACTGTGCCGGAGCCCGCGGGCAGGGCGGCGTGGAGCTGAGCCTTGCGCGCGGCGGGGGGCGCCCGAGGCATCTTTCCCTTCCTCACCCCTACCACCATCACCACCTCCTCCTTGCCTCTCTCATCCACCCTGTCCCGCCCCGAGTCAGCACGCCGCGCCACCCGCGAGCCCCACCCACCCACCCGCCCAGCCAGAGCACAACCCGGAGTCTGCCCCCTACAGGCCGCCCGCGCGCCCGCGGCCCGAGCCCCGGCCACTGCCAGAGCGCTAAAGGGCCCCGCGCACCCTCCGGGTCGGCTGCGTCCGGAGCACCGCGTGAGCAGACTCGGCTCCCGCAGCAGCAACTCACGCTCTGCCTCGCACGGCCACCGCCGGCCACATCGGCTTGCGGCCGGATGTCCAGACTCGACAGGATCCGCTGGCCTCCGGCAAAAAAACAAAACAAAACAAAAAATGCCTACCCATCGTGTTCTCCAACTTATCCGGGTCCGGGATAGGGTGGGGGTTCTTGTCCCAAGTTCTACCCCATCTCCTTTGTGGCTACGTCAGGAGGAGACATGCTCTGGGGAGAGTCCACGCTCCAAGGCAAGGCTGTGTGTCCATGCAGTTTCTACACATCGAGTTTAAACTAGTCCTTTGCGCTTTACCCAGCCCACTGCAATGCGGATGTATTTTAATTCTTAAATTCCTTATGGAGTAGCTTTGTAAGTTGAGCTTCATTTAATCTTGCGTTTCTTTCATAGTTAAGTTTACGTGTATAGATTAGGATCGGCTCTCCGGAAGAGAGATTCAGGTTTTCCATTAAATGTGTGTGTGTGTGTGTGTGTGTGTGTGTACACATTTTACAAAACCACTGCCCCGAAGGTCATCTCCCATCATATACTCCACACTAACCAAAAAGGAAGAATATTAAGACCAAATCATCGACCCTAGTTAAATAAAACTTTCTCATAGGGTCGCATTGTTCTTTATGTATCTTCAAGGGCCTTTTTTTTCCTGGGGGGAAAAAAGTGTTCTTTGCTCTAAAGCATATGCAGCTACCACCGGATCACTCCAGTGCATATTTGGTTAATCCCCTGGTTTCCCTCTCTACTCCCTCCCCCCAAACTTAAAAAAAAAAAAAAAAAGCCACTACACAAAACAAAAACACTCCCTATGCCAAGCAAGACTCTGCTATACTATGCACAAAACAAACCTAACCATCACAACCCAATTTCAGAAACCCAGTTTTCAGGGAGAAATTATTCGTACTAGCATGCATTCACTCAGACACACATATACTTTTACATGAGCTATGCTTTTCCCCTCAAACTAGAAACCATGAATCTTTAGAACCAAAACCAGCCTCTTTATAAAAGTCAATACCAATAAATGCATTCCCAGTAACATGATTCCCAACTGGGCCATGTTGCAAACTAGATAAGCCAAAACAGCCACATATATTAAATGATGTGCCGGTGCAAGAAGATCGCCATAATCGTACTCTGGATTGCAACTTAAGCTTCCAATACACATACCTTACACGATTTTCCAAATAACACTAATAACAGACTCATTTGTATGCAAAGTGCAATATGGGGCCAAATCCACCCGAGAATGCAGTTAGATCACTGCGGGGGCCCCCACACACAGAACCCCAACCTCCACCAAAACCCCTTGCCTTTCATCTAAACTACATCAACGTTGTGTCATTCGAGGTCAATTTATATACTTGAGGTATCTCTACACCAGTCTGTTTTCTCAACCAAACTAGGCAGACACGACTTTGCCTGAAAAGCCCTTTCGGAAAAGAAAGAGCTTTATCGGACGCTGTTTAAAACCTTTCAGCTGCAGAAATATCTATAAACTTGACATTCACAACCATCGCTTAAAACTGCAAGCCAAAGGATGTGTTGTTAAGAGCACTTACGTATTTCTTCTGAATGATATTCCTCTTGGGTCTTTCCTTGCTCATTCTGAGATCCAAATGCTGATTGCAAAAGGGGACAATTGCTTCATGAATTTAAAGCCGTCAGAAATTTGCAAAAAAATATCCTGGTGGTTTTTATTGTTGGTGGTGATGGTTGATCTTGTAATCCGACTTTTCTTCCTCTTCCCCCAAAGCCAGATTCGCCTTGAAATAAATCCGAAATTGAGAAGGATAAAAGAAAAAATATATATAAAGAGCCAAAGACGAGCGAAGCAAACAAGAAAAATTCACTTTAGTAAAACACTCATAATGGAAAATTTCCCCCGAAACATACAACAGACACAAAAAAAAAAGAAAAAAAAAGAAGAAAAAAAAAAACCGACGCCCTTCACTCCCCCCCTTTTTTCTTCCAAAAACTACATCAGCGAAACGTGAAGGTCCTTAGTATCTGATCTGTAGTTACATCTTGAAAAAGAAAAAAGGAAAAGATAAATTTAAAATGTTGGAAGTCACGTTTGTGCTGCAGCAGCAGTGCGAGCAGAAGAGTCAACTCCAGCGGCGGCGGTGGCGGCGGCAGCACCACAGCGGAGGGCTCGCCGAGTCTCTTTTTTCCAAGCCCCTTAACCAATGAGAGAGAGGCTAGCCAGCCCAACTTTAAATGGACTCTGCTTTTATACAAGTTAGGGCTCCTCGGCTAATTCGCCACCTCCCGCCAGCCGAAAACTCCCACAGCTGAGCCCCCCGCACGCCTGCCTAACCTCTGCCCACAAACCCCGGCCCGGTGCCGAGAACTCCCGCAGCCCCGTCGACGAGACCCCGAAGAGGCCTCCACGAACCCTCTGCGGGCCGCCCGTCAGGCGCCTCTCCCACGCCGAGCCCAGTCGTGGAATTGAGAGAGGTTCCCTAGCTCAATGCATGGCACGCTCGGTCGCTCCACCTCAGCCCCTTCCCCCCCCCCCCCCCCCCCCCCCCCCCCCCCCCCCCC
>LR749885.1:782745-804178 GCA_902729485.2 Mus minutoides
AGTGCCGAGAACTCCCGCAGCCCCGTCGACGAGACCCCGAAGAGGCCTCCACGAACCCTCTGCGGGCCGCCCGTCAGGCGCCTCTCCCACGCCGAGCCCAGTCGTGGAATTGAGAGAGGTTCCCTAGCTCAATGCATGGCACGCTCGGTCGCTCCACCTCAGCCCCTTCCCCCCCCGCCCCCCCGCAACCCGCAGTCCGCTCATCCAACAGTCGCCGCATGCAAACCTTCGCCACTGCCCTCACCTCTACCTGCAGCCGGGCAGCCGGGTACCAGTGCCCCAGGACGCCCGGCCCGGGGGAGAGCCGCCTATTCCCGGGGCACCTTAGAATAGTCCCCTTGATCTTCTGGAAGTTGTAGTCCCTTGACTACAAAATGGCTATGGCCACGGAGGCGAAGAACTACAATTCCCAGCGTGCCCCACGCCTCCTGTCACTCAACTCCCTTTCCCCCCCCCTCCCGATTGCTTCCCCCTCCCCCTTCGCCGGGCCCTGCCAACAAACGCTTGGACGTGTCCCGCGTGCGACACTGCTAGAGGCTGGCTCGGGATTGGCCCGCGGAGCGTGTGGTCCGGGAGCGAGGAACTCCCCACGCCGGCCCGCCCCCCAGCCCCCTTCCCGCGGGGGCCGCCGGCCCGGCCCGGCCCCGCGCGTCCCGCCCCGCCCCGCCCCGCCCCGCCCCGCCCCCACCCCGGGCGCGAACCGCCTGTGGAATCGAGGAATCGGCGCGCGAGAGCGCGCCGCGGGCCCGCGAGGGCAAGCCGCCAGGCTTCCCCGGGGGGAAGGCCTCGGAGCGTGGCGGCGGCGGCGGCGGCGGCGGGGGGCGGTGTCAGCGAGGGGTTGGAGCGGGTCCTCAGCCAAACTGGGCCACGCACCAAGAGAGATCCTCGGTGCGAACTCGGCTGATCGGCGGCGCCGGCTGCTTTTGCCGTTGCCGGCGGTGTCACCTCAGGACAGCGCCCGTGTGCCGCCCTGGCCGCCGGGGTGGTCCGAGGTCACGGCTCCCGGCCGGCCCGCGGCCGCACGCGACCCCACGCGCGAGGCGGACAGGGCTGGGGCAGCCTCCCGGCGAAGGTTCGCGGCCTCGCGGTCGCTGGCCCGCGTGCCCGTCCCATTCCCCGGGGCCGACGGGACCCTAAGGCCGTCGCCGGTGGCTGCGAAGTGAAGCCCCGCCGTCCCTGGGGACGGTGAAGAGGGTCTTTACCCTCAGGACTAGGGACTGTCTGCGACCGACACTCCCAACGCGGAGGTGAAACCGCGATCGGAAAAAATGGAGACCGACCCTCTCACACAGGCAGCCCGTAAAGAAGCGTCTCGAACACTGAATGCTCGAGAGCCCAACGGCCTGTGCCCCGCAGCCTTACCTGCCCCAGTCCCTGCCCTGCCCTGCCCAGGCTCGCCAGTCGCTCAGATCAATGGATCGCAGGCCCTGCTGTCGCTCTCGGGGGCAGTCGCAGTCGCAGGAACTTTAGCCCGGCTCCCAGCCTCGGCGCTAATTTCCTGGTTCTAACCTATGGTCTTCAAGGTCCTGCTTTTCAAATCTGACTGGCTAGCCTCAGGGAAGCGAAAAGGCTTGGAGCCTCTCCCCGTCCACCTGCAGACACACATTGGCTTCTTCCTCTCTCCCCTCCGGGGCAGTCCTGCTTACTTCCAAAACTAGCACTCCCGAGTCACGACCACTCCACTGTTAGTCGCAACAGGGCAACTTAGTCATGGTGTCTAGAAGGTTCTAAAGAAGAGAGTTGACACCTATGGATTCAGAGGGCACAGTGGCCACTTCAGACAAGTTGAGCGATGGCTTTCCTAAGCTGCTCAGTTTCCACATCTACAAGTTGATTCCAGCCAAAGCTTACGGAGAGGATTATAAAGTAACAAAACCCTAGTTTAGAACCAGGCAGGTTATTGGACTATTTCATGAGTTGACATAAGACACCCTTATTTAAAAAAAAAATTATACCTCATTATTTGTCTTTTTTAAGTTTCTAAAACTTATGTTCCTTTTACAAGCAGAAAAAGTAATTGCCTGTGTGTCTTAAATAATGCACAAATTGTTCACAGTTTCTGTTTGGTTGTAATGATCGAATACATTCTATTTCACAGTTCAGTTTTATTCTGTTTTACAGTTCAGTTTTGACCACCCAAGCGACTTTATGGTCGTCTTGCCACAAGGTGCTTTCCAAACTCATTTGGATCATTACAACCTGTACACTAGAGGTGTCTGTTTCTCCACGTCGTTATTATTTTAAACAGCTTTGTGCAAATGTAATGTCATTTCTGTCAGACCCCAATCAATTAAATAAGAACAAAGTTGAGTTTCTGGTGGGTTCTCTCGACAAATTGGGGTTCTTAGTCCTGGGCCTGTGAAGTCTGCTAGACTACCAACTCCAAGTCCCAGGCAAGTGTGAAAAACCATTCTGTTAGTTGAGGCCTAAGGGGGTGGTAGAGGAGGAATTTGCTCATTTCCATAAGGCTTAGATAATGCTGGTGTTGTTTTCCTTGAAAAGGAAAATGGGTTGTTCTTTGTGGTTGAAAGTCTTCCCTGCTGTGGGAGTAACTATCTCCTGATGACTTCCATCCTCCACCCTCCAGGCCCGGCCAAGTATTAGCTTTGCTTCCCATCTTTTATTTTGTTAGGAGGTCTAATTTGCCTTTTCTTGTGATTTTTTTTTTTAACTCCTAAGAGAACTAGGAATGGATTCCTTTGAACCACATGCTAGCACTGACCTCCTCTATGAGGATGCAGAGTCCTCTCTAAATTATCACACTACTGGGCCTGCTAAGTTCAAGCCTGGTAAAGAACAGCCTAGAATACTTGAGACTCTTAAAAAAAAAAAAAAAAAAGGAAACTTTCCAGGGTAGGGAGTAGTATTGTCTACCTTTCTTCTTCCTTCCTTTATTTTTTTTTAAGTAGGCAATCTGGAAGTTCCCCTGGCTGGCCTTGAACTCAGAAATTAGCATGACTATGCCTCCTGGGTGAGGGGATTAAAAGTATGTGCCACCAAGCCCAGACATAATTTTTTGTATTCTCTTCAGAGCCTCCGGAACTTGACAGAATTGAAAAGGTGTCATTTTTTTAATATCTCACACAAACTCTAATGGGCAACATTTAGACTATTGACAGACAATTAAGCAGCTATTATCATCTCCCATGCCACGTTTGCCACAGAGCTATTTTTACTTTTGTATTAACCAAATCCATTTTAGTATCATGCAGTGCTCAGTTAAGCCTGGCTGCTTAACCTAGTCACCCCTGAGTGTCCCTTGATATTTCAGCTACGTCTTTTAAAACACAATCTTTTAAAAGGTTTTTTAAATGTCTTTAACTGTTGGGGTGTGTGTGTGTGTGTGTGTGTGTGTGTGTGTGTGTGTCCTGGTGAGTGTGGATGCCCACAGAAGCCAGAGGCATAAGATTCCCTGGAACTGGAGTTATTGAAGGTTATGAACCACCTGTCCTGTATTCTAGGAATGAGGTCTGGTGCTTTGAAGAGCACTCTTACCTGCCCAGCTCTCTTCCCCACTTCCACACCCACTCCCCCTTTTTGAGAGTCTCTGTGTATCAAGTTCCTAATTTTCTTTTGAACCACATTTAAATTATTTATGTGTGGATGTGAATGAATTGGAGAACAATCTTCCAAAGTCACTCCTCTCCCTCCAAAATGTGAGTCCTGTGGAGGAAATTGAACTCAGATCCAATCTGGTAGCAAGCATTTTTTATCCCCTGAACCATCTCAAAGGCCCCTTGAGAAAGCTTTTGAGCTTAACATCTTAGTTTTATATGTCCTGATCGTGTGACTTCTGTGTCTTATCCTTAATTATATCAAAAAGTTCAAGAACCCCATGATCTCGTATTGAGACAACCTTTAGGCAAATCACTGAATCAACATGAATCAGTTGTGTCTTTCTATGTAGCTGGCCTGGAACTGTATAGGACTCACAAAGATCCACCTGCCTCTGCCTCCCAATTGCTGTGATAGAAGGCCAACCTGGATGTCAGGTGTCTCATCTATAAAATGAAAGGGTTTAATTCAGTCTTGACCAAAGACATCTCTGGATCTCACCTGGTCTAATTCTAATTTGACCTTTGTGTTGTTTGCAGGCCACAATCAGGCTTAAATGCAAACTGCTGTGTAAGAATTGTTAGCACAAACCGGGCGTGGTGGTGCACACCTTTAATCCCAGCACTCAGGAGGCAGAGGCAGGTGAATTTCTGAGTTTACAAAGTGAGTTCCAGGACAGCCAGGGCTATACAGAGAAACCCAATCTCAAAGAACCAAAAAATAAACAAACAAAACCAAGAAAAAGATTCTTAGATTTTACAAAAAATCTGGGCCTGGGTAGATGGCCCAGTGGGCAAGAACCCTTACTGTGAAATCTCTAGGACCTAAGGTGAGTTTTCCATGTCCGTCCCACATAAAGAGCCAGGAATGGCAGGGTGTGCCATAACTCCAGCATTGGAGGTGGGGCCAGAGATGAGATAGGCATACTGGTAGGAGACCCAATCTCAAGGGAATAGGGCTCAGGGAAGATGAAGAGAATAAAGTTAGGAGTTCAAAGTCAACCTCCACCACTTCATAACAAGTAAAAGGGGCCCCTGGATCTCAAAACTAACAATGAAGTAGTCATGGTGCAATCCCAGCACTTGGGAGACAGAGGCAAGTGGATCTCTGAGTTCAAAGCCAGCCTAGTCTACATACTAAATTCCAGAGGCATACAGCACAATCCTATCTTGAAAAACAAAAAACAAAAAACAGCAACAATGAAAAACACAAAACCAAACAGACATAAGAAAAAAGTGGGGGGAAAAACAACAATAATATAAGCTGATTAAGGATTTTTAAACTCTAAGAGAAAAACTGACGGTGTGGTAGGTATGGCTGAGTGTTCTCAAAGCGGCAGCAAGGGAATCAGAAGTTCAAGGTTATCCTGGCCTATATATCAAGTGCCAAAGTATGTGAGACCCTGTCTCGAAGGAGAAAAAGTCCCAAAGAAATCTTTCCCTTAAGAAGGAATCGGTTGCCGGGCAGTGGTGGTGCATGCCTTTAATCCCAGCACTTGGGAGGCAGAGACAGGTAGATTTCTGAGTTCAGGGCCAACCTAGTCTATATGGAGAAAACCTGTCTCAGAAAAAGAAGAAGAAGAAGAAGGCATTGGTTTCCCCAGAATAGTGTCAGAACTATGGTTTAGTTAAAGTATGTATGCAATCTTAAAGGATTGCTGAACCTAGGTGACTGGGTACCTTATGCAGTTTCTCATTTTATGTAGGTCTATCTTCTTCACATGTGGAGGAAGAGAATGAGGAGGAGGGATATAAAAAAAAAAGTCATCTTTGACTGACATCAGGTTTATAAATAGCTATGAGCCAGTGTACTCAGAATGTGGGAGCTTCTGTTGAAAAAGGGTAGAGCAGCTATTTCAAGCTGACTGAGATTTGCAAGAGTATTTTAAAACACACCAGGAGGTAACCCCAGAAGTAAACAGCCATCTTAAATATGGAGTCCGTGATGTCAAGGCAATGAGGCAGGTCTTTTTGTCAGCCCTTGAATTTACAGTCTTACTTGTCAAGCTTCAGTAAGGTATCACAGCACAAACCCAATGATGTTTTAAAATCTGTTTTCTGTAAACCTTACTGATAGAAGTCACTGAAAGCCCCTATCTTTACACATAAGATCTTCAAACTATCAGGGCCAGCAAGTGTCCCAGTGGGTAAAGGCACCAAGCCTGATGGCCTGATTTCAATCCTTGGACCCCTACATGGTAGAAGGAGAGAATTGATCTCTGCTAATGGCCCTTTGACCACAGCAAGGAGTAATAAAAAGGAATTAAATTAAAAAAAAAAACAAAAAAAAAAAACAAAAAACCTACCATTGCTATTCTAACTAGATTGTATCCGGTATTGCTGAAAAGAGTTGGTCCTCATTCAGGAACTTGGGAGAGGCAGCCAAGAGGGAAAATGTGCAGTTTCTCAAATTCATGTTACCTTCCATAAAAAACACAGCAAGGAACTTCTCAGCCACCAGCTAATCCATGGGGGATTATGATGAGGTAGTTAAGGCATATATATCACAGTTCTCAGTAGCCAGGGAAAGAGGGCAAAGAAGCTGTATCAGTGGGTTCACCTTGGGTTGCAAGTTAAAAATGGACATGCAGGACTAGAGAGATGGCTCAGCCCCTAAGAGCACAGACTGCTTGTCCCAAGGTCCGGAGTTCAATCCCCAGCAACCACATGGTGGTTCATAACCA
This sequence comes from Mus minutoides, assembly GCA_902729485.2. Classification (NCBI taxonomy): domain Eukaryota; kingdom Metazoa; phylum Chordata; class Mammalia; order Rodentia; family Muridae; genus Mus; species Mus minutoides. The sequence continues at coordinate 788,984 of LR749885.1, forward strand.
CCTGTAACAGGATCAAATGCCCTTTTTTTTTTTTTTTTTTTTTTTGCGGATGAGCAGGGCAATGGAGGCACAGGCCTTTAATCCCAGCACTTGGGAGGCAGAGGCAGGTGGATTTCTAAGTTTGAGGCCAGCCTGGTCTACAGAGTGAGTTCCAGGTTAGCCAGGGCTATACAGAGAAACCCTGTCTCGGAAAAAAAAAAAAAAAAGAAGAAGAAATGCAGATGAAAGTGGTTACTGAAAAAGGTGAGGGCAGTCCCTGAAGCAGAGGTGGAGCATTATCCCTTTTCTTTCTGTCACCTCAGTACTTCTGTCTCCCAGCAGCCAGAAAAGATAACCCCAAAGAAACGCCTCTCCCAACCAAGAGATGGACTGAACCCAACTTAGTTATCCAGAGGGAGGGAAATCAGGGTGTAATGACATGGGCCTGTCCATAATCCTATCCCTGGGAAGGTAGAGGCAGGAAGATGAAGACTTCAAGGTCATCCTAGGTTACTTAGGGAGTTGAGGCCAGCCTGGGCTACACCAAATGCTTCCTAAAGGGTGGGGGAAGGAAAGAAAAGTATTCTAGCTAAATATAAAATGCACCAGCAATCACTGTCCATCACAGAAGTAATTATTTCTTCTCTATCAGAACCTTCTAGCAATCAGACCCTTGGGAGCCACAGCACACCAGATTAAGGCAGTTCATTTGGGACTACTCTTTTAGAATATAAGGCTGCTCTTTTGTTTGCTTGCTTGCTTGCTTGCTTGTTTTTAGATTGTATTTCTTTTTATTTTATGGAGTGAATGTTTGCCTGAATGTACATCAGTGTATCACCTGTCCATTGTATCTCCTGGTACCCTCAGGCAAGGGAAGAGGGTGTTGGATTTTCCAGTACTGGGGTTAGAGACTATTGAAGCCCCATGTAGAAGCTGGGAATGAAATCCCCAGTCTTCAGGAAGACCAGTCAGCTTGTTAACTACTGAACCATCTCCATCCAGACCCAGTCCCTCAACCATAATGTTGATTGATTCTATGAATTCCCTACACTGATCAAGGAGAGCAAAAACTGTCTCTTGCCAAATTTGGAACATCTATAAAGTTTACAGTCCGTCTTCCAAAACCATCTCCCTTCTATAAGTGGATGGGCACACAGTAGAATGGAGAAGACTCCAACCTTGATGGTCACACTGTATCTACACTCCATAGATTATTCATTTACAGCTTCTTTGTGTTTCCATTGTCAACCATTCCTTGAATAAAAAGAAGTTGAGAGCAGGGACTGAGCAAGTGGGACCGGAGCAAGCAGGGCCGACCGGAGCCAGCGGGGGGCCGAGCGGGGCGGCCGGAGCGAGGGGGGGTGGGGTGGCCGGAGCTAGCAGGGGTAGCCTCAGCGAGTAGGATTGACCGGAGCAAGGAAAAAAAAAAAAAAAGAAGTTGGTTGTTTACTATGGATGTAAAATCGCAGCAGATCCGGTCCTCCAAGGCATAGAACACACCAGGAGTTTCTCAAGGCCTGGATGAAAGCAATGTTGAGTAACAGAGAGGGACCTCTGGGTGTGGCTGGAGGAGCACACCAAGGTCTCTAGTCCAGAATGGGGGTGGAGGAGAATGCGGAAGTAGGGAAACTATTTGAACGTGGAAAGGAACCTCCTGGCTCTCAACAAAGGGTTGGCCAGTAGGAAGCACCCATCTCAACAGGTTGCAAAAGAGGGGCCCTACAATTTGTAGTGGTATGACAGGTTTTTAATCTTAGCATTTTGGAGGAAGAGGAAAGGAGGTAGGTCTCTGTCATTTCTGGGCCACCCAGAATTACATAATAAGACCCGTCTCCAAAAAAAAAAGAATAGAGGTCCTAGCTAGGTATAATTTCACAGGCCTTTAACCCCTCCTGAGGCAGAGGCAGGATGACCTCTGCTCTTTTGAGGCCAGCTTGGGCTACATAGTGAGTTTCAGGACAGCCTGAGCTACAAAGTTAGACCCTGTTTCAAAAACAAAACAAACAAAAAAAAAAACAAACAAGTGAGGTTAATTAGTAACAATAATAGTGGTCTGGCACTCCTGAAAAAAAAAAAAAAGATTTGGTTTTTTTTAATTTGGAAAAGCTGGTTGGTGGTAGCACATGCATTTAATTCCAGCACTCAGGAGGAAGAGGCAGACATATCTGAGTTCAAGGACAGCCTGGTCTACAGATCGAGTTCCAGGACGGCCAGGGCTATTACACAGAGAAACTCTATCTCAAACAAACAAACAAACAAACAAACAAAACTTGGACTAGGAATGGAGCTTAGTGGCATGGTGCTTATATGCTAAGGGCTCCGGGTCCAATCCACAGCGCTAAAAAGAAAATTCATGTGTTTAAGATTAAGTTAGCAGAGCCGGGCAGTAGTGGTGCATGCCTTTAATCCCAGCACTTGGGAGGCAGAGGCAGGCAAATTTCTGAGTTCGAGGCCAGCCTGGTCTACAAAGTGAGTTCAAGGACAGCCATGGCTACACAGAAAAACCCTGTCTCGAAAAAAAAAAAAAAAATATATATATATATATATATATATATATATATATATATATATATATATATAAAACAAAAGATTAAGTTAGCGGGACTGGAGAGATGGCTCAGTAATTAGGAGCTCGTGCTGCTCTTCCAGAGGACCTGGGTTCAATTCCTTGCACCCACATAGTTGCTCACACTGTGTGTAACTCCAGTTCTATGGGTTCTGTCACCCTTTTCTATATTCTAGGAAAAGCCAGGTGGAGTGGCACATACCTTGAAAGGCAGAAGCAGACAGATCTCCATGATTTTGGAGCCAGCCTTTGCTTCTGTAGTGAGTACCAGGCTAGGCAGGGCTACGTGGAGCAACCCTTCCCCGTCCCCCCATTCCCACAGACTATCAGAGATGATAAGCACTTGGTAAATAAATGAATTGGAGAGGCCAGCTCAACTGGATGGCACATGCTTATGATCCCATCACTCTGCCTGTGGAGGCAGGAGGATCGGGAATCCTGGCCATCCTCCACTTCACAGTGCAAGTCAGATCTGTACCACATAAAGCCATGTCCCCAAAACACAAAACAAAGCCAGGAAGGTGACTCAGCTCTGGCCACACAAGCCTGACAACTTCAACTATGGGTTCAATCCCCAGAACCCACGGAAAGGTGGTGAGAGAGAGCCAACTGCACTGAAATACACACACACAATATTGCAAGTACCCATATGATATACATCATTATATATACCACGTACAAGAACCTGGGTTTGGGTTGTTTTGTTTCCTTTTGTTTTGTTTTTTTGTTTTTTAATGGGGCATGAGAGGCTGCTAGAGCAATGGCCCAGCAGTTAAGAGCACTGGATACTCTTCCAGAGGGCATAGATTCAGTTCCCAGTACCCATATTATAGCACACAGGCATTTTTAACTCCACAGGCATTTTTAACTCCACTTCCAGAGAATCTGACACTCCCTTCCTTCCTATACCCTTGGGCATCAGGCACACACTACACATACATCCAGACAAAATACACACATAAAATAAATCTTTTCCCCAAAAGTGCTTAAATTTTTTAATAAAAATAAATGAATGGATGGACAGGTGGCATTGTGCCAATTGCCATTTTGTTCACAAGTGCTTCTCTGCACCTGGGGTGATCTTTCAAATGAGTATGACCACCAGGGACTTGCTATTATTGAGGAAGTGAAACTGACAAATGGCTCTTAAAAGCTCTCCATTTTGCTTTCTAACTAAAGCCTCTCTCTCTCTCTCTCTCTCTCTCTCTCTCTCTCTCTCTCTCTCTCTCTCTCTTCTGTCTCACCTTCACATAGTGAGCCTTGGCTTTAAAGGCGTGTACCACCATGCCCAGCACACAGCCAAATCTTCTTTTATGAAATGCCCAAAGAAGATAAGAAAATAGGAGATGGAACCAAGGACCCTGTGCGTGAATATCATCTCTAAGCTAAGACATTTTGAAATAATAAGTATATAAAGATCTTGTATCCATCTGACAAATGATGCTTGTCTTCTGCCTTTTTGAGTGTTCTCCCCTGGTCACCTGTGTGTGTTTATGTGTTACAAGACAAGCTCTCTGCCACTTAAATACAGCTATAGCCAACAGACTACATTTTTAGATCTTGAAGAATTCATACATTGTCAGATGGAGGTGCCACATGCCTTTAATCCCAGCACTTGGGAGGCAGAGGCAGGCAAATTTCTGAGTTCGAGGTCAGCATGGTCTACAGAGTGAGCTCCAGGACATCCAGGGCTACACAGAGAAAACCTGTCTCGGAAAACAAAAAAAAAAAAAGTGGAGCTCAGATTGTCAGTCTTAGTGGCAAGGGCCTTTACTAATTCAGCCGATTCAACAGTCCAGAGTTGAGGTCCTTAATGAGGCAATTAATAAAATGGAAGCCATTACCCTGTTGTGACAGTACACACCTTTAATCTCAGAAGGTGGGGCAGAAGCCCATATGAGTTCAAGGCTATCCTGATGTTTATAATGAGTTCCAGGATAACAATAACAACAAAATAATGAAGTCACGCCAGAGCCGGGTGTGGTGGCTGGTCTACAGAGTGAGTTCCAGGACAGCCAGGGCTACACAGAGAAACCCTGCCTCGAAAAACAAACAAACAAACAAACAAACAAAAAATACTCTGTAATAATGAAGTCACTAGGCTTAGGCCCTGTTCCAATATGCCCGTCTATGATACAGGGAAGTTGAGGGGATTTGGAGGTTTCTTAGTCTAATTAATGAACATTTGAAAATGGATGCAAGTGGAAGGTAGAGGACAAGCTTCTTCATGTTTAAAAGAACTCTGGGGCAGGCAAGCCATCTTGTAGCAAGTAATGTCCGCAGCTGCCTGGAGAAGTCAGCCGCATGGTGGGAAGTGAGGGTACGTCAGAGAAAAACTAAGAAGAAAGCCCAAAGTAAAAAACAAACAAGCAAACAAAACCCAGAAAAGGTGCGTCTTTTTTGTTTGTTTATTTGTTTGTTTTGTTTTTTTCCAGACAGGGTTTCTTTGTATAGCCCAGGCTGTCCTAGAACTTACTTTGTAGACCAGGCTGGCCTCGAACTCAAAAAATTACCTGCCTCTGCCTCTGCCTCCTGAGAGTGCTTGGATTAAAGGCGTTGAGGTCCTTAATGAGGCACCTCATTAAAGCCACCACGCCCGGCTTTTTTTTTTTTTTTTTTTTTTTTTTTTTTTAAAGGTGTGCCTTTCTGAGACAGGACTTACAGAGGTGACAAACACAAGAGATCTCATGGTGGCTTGTAGGGACTGCGCAGGGTGGGGGGGGTGGGGGAAATGAATGCTGGGGTGTAAACATACATTATCTCCTTAGAAAAAAAATATTCCACCTATCTTTTTAGCATGATTTCGAATGAGCTTGCCTGTAGCCTTTGACCTTGGTCTTTGGCCAGCCCAAGCCAAGCCGAACTGAGGTTTCCAGAGGGTTCATCCACCATCCTAGCCAGAGAACTCGTTGTCCCATGACAGGCCTTGCTGTTCTGACTTTCAAGAGAAGGCACAGACAAGCACAGAAGGAAAAAGAGGAGAAAGCAGTGTCTCTAAGGCAAGAAGACAGGCATCAGGACACAACTCTATGACTAAGGCTTCCAGCTACAGTCGGTAGCACTCCATTGGTGGTAGCCTTTTGAAACTAAGGCGGCCGCTTTACAAATTTAGCTTTCATTTATAAAAATGAAACTGGCAAGTGGCCCAAAGGGTTCAGTCTTGAGTTGCTTTTCCAAAAATGGCCATGGGAACCTGTTCCTCATCTACTTCCCCTGTGTCATGAGCTCACAAGCTGTAGGAGGTAGCCTGTCGTCCTGTAGCATCCTCTACAGACCTTGCTCCCAGGCTTGTCCTCTTAGCCATTACCGACTTGATTTGAAGTCTTTTTTTTTTTTTTTTTAACTTGTTCCGGTCAACCCCGCTTGTTCCAGCAGGCCCGGCTCGCTCTGATCTGCTCCGCTTGCTCCGGTTGGCCCTGCTCGTTCTGGCAGTTCCCATTGGGCCCCACTCGCTCCGCCCCGCTAGCTCCGGCCGTCCCTGCTTGCTTTGGCCGTCCCCGTTCGGCTCCGTTCGCCAGACAGCTTCACTTGCTCCGGTTGGTCTCTCCAGTCCAAGGATTCATTTCTTATTATTCTTCATAAGTATGCTGTAGCTGACTTCAGACGCACCAGAGGAGGGCGTCAGATCTTGTTACAGGTGGTTGTAAGCCACCATGTGGTTGCTGGGATTTGAACTCATCACCTTCAGAAGAGCAGTCGGGTGCTCTAACCGGCTGAGCCATCTCACCAGCCCGATTTGAAGTCTTTTAACTTCCTTAGTACGTGGTCGATGTTCAACATAAAGGTGGACTCACTCTGCAGCGGGGACAAGGATGTTCCTCTAAGCATTACCTTCTTCTCCCAGGTTTCTATCTTAGGTCTCCCAGCCTCTTCTGATACTTAGCTCCTTCTTGCTGGGTAGGCTACAGTCCAGCCTGACCTACATAGCAAGTTCTAGACAGGGCTACATAGTGAGACATTGTCTCAAAAGAAAAATGCCATCAATTTGACGGCTTCAGAACCAGTGTTAGTGATGGTGGTTGTCCTGCCTTGTTTTGTTTTAAACATACTTTTTCTCCTTAAAGAAAGAGCCAACACAGCTGGGCGTGGTGGCGCACACCTTTAATCCCAGCACTCGGGAGGCAGAGGCAGACGGATTTCTGAGTTTGAGGCCAGCCTGGTCTACAAAGTGAGTTCCAGGACAGCCAGGGCTACACAGAGAAACCCTGTCTCAAAAAAAAAAAAAAAAAAAAAAAAAAAAAGAAAGAGCCAACACAACCCACTCCCCTCCCCCCAAATAAACAAGTTGTCTTTCTTTTCTTAAATAAATTGTGCCTCTTTGTTTAAAACATTGTATCATTCTGTTCATTTGCTTTCCTCCATGCCCTCAAGTTCTGGACTCAACACCACACCTGGCTCCTGTGATATGGAGAGCAAAGCCAGATTGGCATTCATAGGTAAGGTAGGCAGGTACCCTCCTGACTGAGATCCACGCCCAGCCTCTATTTTATTTTATTTTGAGACAGCCTCCCTATGTAGCTCAGACTGGCCTTGAATTTTGGGAAGTTCTGACTTAGTGTCTCATTACAGGTATGATGCCCTACACCCCACCAAAACGAAAACCACTGAGTATAAACTTTTTTTTGTTGTTGTTTTTGTTTTTTGTTTTTCGAGACAGGGTTTCTCTGTGTAGCCCTGGCTGTCCTGAAACTCACTCTGTAGACCAGGCTGGCCTTGAACTCAGAAATTCACCTGCCTCTGCCTCCCGAGTGCTAGGTTTAAAGGCGTGCGCCACCACGGCCGGCTGAGTATAAACTTTTTTGATGGTCTCCTCATAATTAGTTTCCAGTTACCCAATCAACTTTCATACACATTAGCCTTCGAAATGGTTATCACAGCCTAATTCATCCAAATTATGTGTGATGGGCCACTAGTGGAGCCTGTGCTTAATTTGGGTAAAATCTGGGTCTAATCCCCTACATCAAAGTGGGGGGGGGGAGTTGTAAAATGACCCACAAGGTGATTGCCGCTCTCGTAAGACTATCCCTAGGTCTACAGGTGACCTGAAGTGATGCTATTACCTCTGCCAGTGCCTTTTAAATCCCATCCATTTTATTTTTGTAGTTTGTTCTTGTTGTGTGTGTCTAAGTGTGTGTCCTGGTTAGTTCTTGTCAACTTGACACAGCTAGAGTCATTGGGAAAGAGGGATGCTACCACGTTGACCTGTAGGCAAGTCTCGGAGGCATTTTCTTGGTTAATGATGGATTGATGTGAGTGAACTTGAAAGTAAGCGGGCTGAGCAAAGCACGGGGGCCAGTCAGAGTGCAGCACTCCTCCACGGCCTCTGCCGCCTCCAGTTCTTGCTTCCAGGTTCCTGTCGTGAACTTTTTGTATGTATGTATGTATGTATGTATGTATGTATGTATGTATGTATGTATGTATTTGTTTGTTTGAGACAGGATTTCTGTGTGTAATAACCCTGGCTGCCCTGGACTGGCTCTGTAGACCAGGCTGGCCTGGAACTCACAAAGATCCTCCTGCCTCTGCCTCCAGAGTACTGCAATCAAAGGTCTCCACCATTGCGCTCAACCCCGCCTTGCGGACTTCCTTCAGTGATGAACTGTGATCTAACAGTTGTAAACTGAAACGAACCCTTTCTTTCCCAAGTTGCTTCTGTCCCGGGGTGTTTTATCACAGCACCAGAAACTAAGCATCCACTAAAGGACAGAGCTCAGACATTTCTAGGGGGTCTGAATTTGTAAATGTTCACTGGGCAAGTGACTGCTCTTATCCCGGGTGTCGTTTTTTTTTTTTTTTTTTTTTTCCTCCGAACTCTCAGGAGAAAGCCCGGAGGTAACTTCCAGATAGGAGTCGTTCCTATCACTCTCCTCCTCAGTCCCTAAAGTATTCTTTCTGCAACTCAGTTACCATTCCCGGATTGCCGGGAATTTCTTCTAATTCTCCTTCACCCTTATCCGAAAGCGAGAGCATCTAACCTAGAGGGAGAGGCAAACTCCTAAAAAAAAAAAAAAAAAAAGCTGCAATTTTTAAAGGCAGCTGCAGCGGGGGTTCATGGGAGTGGCAGAACTTCCCGAATCCAAGGTTAATAGGCTGTGAATGCCACTTTCTTTGCACATTGTCTGTGCTTCAGCAGTTCCTTTAAACCACCATCATTCAGCTTGGGGAGAAGGGGAAAGCCGGACAGGCACCAGCTGCAAGGGGGCGGGGCAAAACAAAGCGTGCTCCCGACTAGCTCCCACCCCTCCCACCTCTGAAGGTCCCACCCCCCACCCCCCACAGCGTAAGGCCTGCCATTATGTCCAGGAAGTATCAGACAGCCTACCCAATGTGATTTCAGAATTACTTTCAAGTCATTGGGGCAATTACTCATCTTTGGGCCCCCACAGTAAAGTTTGGTCTCTGCCGAAAGGAATCTTTTCTCCTGTCGCAAGTATGGTAATTCCAACAGGGTGCCTGCCAATCATGTGGTTGAAAGAAGAGAAATAATAAACATTGTCATGATGAGTGCATCTCACCTTGTTGGTTGTGGGATGATGATGATGACGGTGATGATGATGATGATGATACAGTACTGGAGATGGAGCCCAGGGCTTTTGAACATGTTAGGCAAACACTTTTCCATTGAGCCCCATCTCTAGTCTAAGCATTTGCTTTCATTATAAAATAACTCAAGCTTTTTAGGGAGAATGGCCTTCCTTGAAAGCACTTGTATGAATTCTAGTGCTCTTAAGTCTGTTTAATTTGGCCTATATGGGTTTGCTGGCTTCTGTAGGCTAGCCCAGCCCTTGGGAAACTGAAGCAGGAAGAAGGCTGATGGTTCAAAGCCAGCCTGGCTGTGTGGTGAGAGATAGGATTTTTAAAATGTATTGGCAGAATGGCAAAGAGCATGCGTGAGCAGGGCCTGCAGATGACCTGTGCCATTCTCGGCACCCCTGTCAGGCTGAAAGCCACTCGTAACTCCAGCTCTAGAGGATACAGAGAGCCATGGCCTCTGACCTCTGTGAGGACCAGGTACACACAGACACAGGTACATACACTTAAGACTAAAATAAGCCGGGCATGGTGGCACACGGCTTTAATCCCAGCACTTGGGAGGCAGAGGCAGGTGGATCTCTGAGTTTGAGGCCAGCCTGGTCTACAGAGTGAGTTTCAAGACAGCCAAGGCTACACAGAGAAACCTTGTCTAAAAAAAAAAAAAAAAAAAAAGACTAAAATAATCTTCGCAGGATAGAGCCGATAGAGACAGAAAGTTCACTGAGACGTGAAGCAACGCTAGTGTGTGCACCTTTATTTTTGTTTGCTCTGGATCCATTTGCTTCCCCAGTTTTCCACGGAACACCTTTTGCTCCGGATTCTAAAGATACTCAAACATTATAAGAAAAATCACCCCTGCCCAACGGAACACTGCGGTCAACCTGAAACAGAAAGACGCGCCCCCAGGCAGGGACTCTCAACAGAGCTTGTTTGTCTTCGTCTGTGCCCACAAAAAGAATCCCCAGCAGTACCGTCCAGGCATCTCCACACCGGCTTTTCCAAGAGAGCAGCAGAGCCCAAATCTCACACCTTAATCTCAACCTTCCAATTTATTTATTTATCTATCTGGGCAGGGCCTCCCTATGTTGCCACCCACAGCCTAAATCTCTGCAGTCGCTGGGCTTATGAGTATGAACACCCAGGTCTGGCTAGAACCCTGGTGTGTAGGCACTTTAACCCCGCCAGAGGACGAACCTTGCAAAGCTTGAGGCCACTTCAGCTAGAAGCTACTTTTCACATTCACCCCCCCCACCCCCGCGCCCCGCCTTGGTCTTTTTCAACTGGGTCTTATTTGCCGCCCAGGGGCTGACTTGGGTTAGGCTGGTCTCTAACTTGTAGAGGTGTGAAAACTTGTAGAGGCGGCAACCCCTTTTTAGATTCATCTCCCCAGCCGGGCATGGTAGTACACGCCTTTAATCTCAGCACTTGGGAGGCAGAGGCAGGCAGATTTCTGAGTTCCAGGACAGCCAGGGCTCTACAGAGAAACCCTGTCTCGAAAAACCAAAAAAAAAAAAAAAAAAGAAAGTGAAAGAAATGACCCTTGTTTTTATTTTTATAGTGGAGTTGGTGGTGTCTAAGGACAGAGAGGGTGTCTTTGGTCTCAGCTTTCAAATAAAAGAGGGGTCTATACCCAGAACACTGGGGAAACTGGAAGTGTGGCAAAACCAAGTAGACAGGTGGCCTGCGTCAAGGTATGTGCATAGTCAAGGAATCTTAGCAGCGCATCAGTTAGATTGCAAAGGTGTGCAGAAGGACCGAGCGCTGGGGAGGGGCAGTCTGGAGGAACCTTGAATGCCTGTACTCCAGCAATTTTTCTTCTTCCATGGGCACTTTATTTTAGGGGCAAAATGGATGCTGCAAAGAAGGCTTGGTTGAAAGCCTAGAGGAAGAGGAGGTTGGTTAAACAGGAAAACTAGGAAAGGAATTTCTAGATGGAGTTCAGTGGTAAAGCCCCAGCTTCAAAGCAGTGGTCTGGGCCTCATGCACTGGGAAACAAGGGTGTGTGTGTGTGTGTGTGTGTGTGTGTGTGTGTGTGTGTGTGTTCATGCTGGCTCAAATCTATAATCCCAGCACTAGGGAAGACTAGACTGGCTAACAGCATTAGTTTGGAGACAGCTGGATCATTTGTAGTAGGCTAGCTTGGGCTACATGGCAAGATGTCAACAAAAGAAAAATACTGGGAGAGCCCGTGAGAAGGCTAAGTGGAACCCAGGCCTGACTACCTGAATTCAATCCCTGGATACTACATGGTAGAAGGAAAAGCCCAACTCCCTGTGACCCGCAGGTGCCAGGGCAAAAGTACTCAGCCTCACAGACAGACAGACAGACAGACAACAGACAATAAGTAAATAAATGTAAGAGTAATGAAAAGCTGGAAATGGTGTTAAAATCCTCAGCTCTCAGGAGGATTGTTATAAATTTATGGGCAACCTGGGCTACATAATGACTTACAGAACAACTCGGCCTACTGTCTCAAAACAACAGCAACACAGATAAATGGGTGCTGGGGTCATGGGTGGGGGGTGGGAGCGGGAGTGGAGGAGTGGCTCACACTGATAATCCTAGCACAGGGAAGGCAGAGATAGGCAGGTCTGAGGCCAGCCTGGTCTATAGCGTGAGTTCCAGGCCAGCCGGGGCTACACAATGAGACCTTGTCTCAAAAAAAAAAAAAAAAAAAAAAAAAAAAATCAAAAGGAGTGAGGTTCCAAGGCAAAGTGGCGCCTTCTCAGTATGCATGGGGCTCATGGGAAGCCCTGGTTCAATTCCTGGGACCACCAAACATCATGTTCATTAAAAAGTTAAAAAGAAAAGTAAAAGTTGTAATGACAGTGATACACCTAGCCTGGCTTTTTTTTTTTTTTTTTGGAAAAGCCCCCTGACAGCGGGCGGAGCTTTTTGTTATCCTTGGTGTGTGTTCCCTGTGATATGGCCCCCAGCTCCTTNGGAGGGAGGGAGGGAGGGAGGGAGGGAGGAAGGGAGAGAAACAGAGAGAGACTGGTCCAGAGACCCAGCTTTGAGTCTTGCACAAGATCTAGCTAGGCACAGCTACATAAACGGCCAAAGCCTAAGGAAACAGACAATTGAATTGTTGCTGATCTCAAAGGAGCTGGTGGCCAAGGTGGGGAGGACCCAGAGATCTTCTATGTCCTCCTCATTCTTGCTGGCTTGGGGAACCTCTCAAAACTGGCTTACACTTTGATCTTTCTAAGGAGAGCACTCGCTCTGAGCAGGAAGGCTCCTTGACAGGCCTGTCCAACTAGAATCACAGGTCCCCCAATTCGGACTACACCCAGCTTGGTTCCCTCAGGAAAGACACCTTCTGAACAAAAAAGGCTTGCTCTCTGAGGACAACAGTGAAACTTTCAGGGGCCTCGCATGCATTCAGGGACACAGCCTCTTAAAGTCCTACTCCAGGGGCAGGTGAGATGGCTCAGCAGGTAGAAGTGCTTGCTGACAAACTGGCCCCAGGATCCACATGGTAGAAGGTGAGAACAGATTCCTACAAGAAATTATCCAAGTTATCTTCTGATATACACCCCCTCTCTCTAAATTAATACATGATTGTTATTAGAAAAGACAAAATCCACCTCAGTAGCATATAAGATAGCAAGCATACTATGGGAACCTATCTAAAAAAGAATCTTTAAAACAAGTCCTACTATAATTGGTGGCTGCAGCTATCTGCTGAGGAGGCGGGGGAGGGGGAGGGCAGCTAGAGAAAGTCTCAAGAGTGGAGGGCATTGCTGGCTGATGAATCCCGACCTTGGTTCCTCGCCAGGTTGGCCATAGAAGAGCAGGTTGGGAGCCATTTGGGCTCTCTGAAGTTCAACAAGCTTCTGAAACTGCCAGCCACGTGCGTGACACCTGTGACTCTGACAATGACCTAGACATTCTAGTCGAGGCCCCTTTTACTCGAAGCAGTTTTGTCGTCTTGGGGCCAAGCTAGCTTAGTAGGATTGAAACCCTGCTAAAAGAATAAAAAATAAAATTCATCCAAGAATCACTAAGCTGAGAAGTAGAATTAGCTGAGCTCAAGAAAGGAAGGAGCCCTGGCTCTTTCTTTCTTTCTTTCTTTCTTCCTTCCTTTCTTTTTTTCTTCATTACTGGAGGCTGGACTTGTACCCACAGTTTTGCACATGCTGGTTAAGTGCTGTAGTCTGAGTAACACACCCAGCCCTTGGGTGCTATTGTTGCTGATGAAACTAGGTCTCATGTAGCCCAGGCTAGCTTCCAGCTCCCTCTCTAGCCAAGGATGACATTGAACTTTTCTTGACCTCCTCCTGAAGTCTCCACACACAGCATTCCCTGTGTGGAGTACCTAACAAGGTTTATGCCAGGGATAACTGAGCCCAAGTCACGCTAGGCAAACACTCTTCCAACTGAACTACACGTCAGACCAGGACTTTGGTTCTTTGAGATAAGGTCTCACTGTGCAGCCCAGGTTGGCTTCAAACTTGCTGTCTGTCTTTACTGGCCTCTAAAGTACTGAATCTCAGGTATGTGTCCCCCCACCCAGTCCCACTGTCCATTCTTTTCTGAATGCTAACAGCCAACCAGGAACCTGGCAGAACATTCTGGAATGTTCTCATTTATCACACCACCCTGTCCTTACGCTAGTCTAGATCTCTTGCCTGTTCCATGGGGGTGCCCACCAAGTCTGTTCTTTCTACGTCCTTGCTTCTCTGCCTAGCAGCTGCCTTCCCTTTTCTACAGAGAAGAAAGACTGCTCTTGTCTGCTTGTGTGCCTGCCAAAGCGACTGCAGCAGGCAGGGCAGGCAACTCTCCCTGGGGACAGGTGCAGTCTGTGGGCCTTGCCTTTGACCCTGGGCCTGTAATTTTGCTTTTATCCACAGAACCTGTGGAAGTGACATTCTGGGACCTCCAAGTCCAGGCAGTAAGAGATCAGTGTCCGTTTCCCTCTCTCTTCAGTGAGCTGCTGTGTGCGAGTTCTGGCAGGTTTACTGGGTAATAAGAGGTCACGTGAGGAGAGGGAAGAACCAGCTAGTGCCCCCCCCAGACTGTAGTTATAATCACCAAGGCACCCGAAAAGTAAGTGGGGTACTAAGGAATAAATATCCTTACCCCAGACTCCCTCATTCCTATCAGGACACTAGCTAGCCCTGTGTGGCAGGGGAGGGGGTAGGAAGAGCGGTTCCTGCCCCATTGCGTAATCATGAACAATAAATGGCTGCTGATGCTTTAAGCTACCGAGTTTCTGCTTGGCTACACAGTGATACAGTCTGTACTTTCCTTGTGTGCTTATTAACTTGGTATTTAAAAAACAAAACAAAACAAAAAAAACCGTGTGTGTGCGTGCGCGTGCCTTTTGAGACAGGATCACACTTGGATCTCACAGGATCTCCTTGCTGGCCTTGAATTTACAGAAAATCTACTCCCTCTGCCTCCCAAGTGCTGGGTGGGATTAAAGGTGTGCACACACCCTCCCCTAGCAGACACTCTTCTTTTTTGTGGTTTTTTTTTTTTTTTTTTTTTTTTTTTTTTTTTTTTTTTTTTTTTTTTTTTGCAAATTTTAAAACTTTGATCATGTTCACTCCCGACCCCCAGCTCCTTTCAGACCCTCCTCACCTCTAGCCTCTTACTCTCAGTTTTGACCATTCATACTTTACCTCAATCCCATCTGAGGTTTCTTTATTTTTTGGTTTTTCGAGACAGAGTTTCTCTGTATAGCCCTGGCTGTCCTGGAACTCAGAAATTCACCTGCCTCTGCCTCCCAAGTGCTGGGATTAAAGGCGTGCGCCACCATGCCCGGCTGCATCTGAGATTTCTTCCACCCTCCCTCCTTCCCCACCCTCCACCCCACCCCCCAGGTCTCTCTCGGTTACCCAGGCCTGGAACTGGCTATGCAGATGAGGCCAGCCTCAAACTCCTTGGTATCAGCCTGTCTCTGGCTCTAGAGAAATGAGATTAAAAGCGTATACTCCACCACATCCAGACCCAAGCTAGTTTCTGCGATGAAACCAGCTAGTTTCTGCGATGTCCATGTCCAGCTCATTTCTGAGATTCAGGCAGTCTGTTATAGGACCCTATGCATCTGCTTCCTTGCCGGATTATTGCTCTGTATTGTCCTCTAGTGTCTTGCATATTCTCCTACAAAC
>LR749885.1:947403-1365923 GCA_902729485.2 Mus minutoides
CCCCCCCCCCCATGGCTGGCACCTCAGGGGGAAGGGATGTCTCAGCATGGGTCCGCAGAGGCGCCCCCTTCCACTTCAACATACCTCATTCCACTAAACATATCCTCAGCTTCTCTTTTCTTTTCTAAAACACAAAAAGTACCATTACTTTCCAGTGTCATACAAGTCTTTAGCTGTGCCTGAGGCAGTCCTGATTAAGGATGTTTTCCAGCTCCTGGGTAGACAGGTATGGTCATGTGAAAAGATTATAGCTGGTAGTCTGGTAGTCTATGCAGAGATGTGAGGTATCTAAAACTTGATAAGGGGCTGGAGAGATGGCTCAGTGGTTAAAGAGCGCTGACTTATCTTCCAGAGGACCCGGGTTCAATTCCCAGCACCCACACGGCCGCTAATAACTGCCTGTAACTCCAGTTCCAGGGCATCTGACGCCTTCGCACACACACACACACACACACACACACACACACACACACACACACGTAGGAGAAACACCAATGCACACAAAACAAAAATAAGAAATCATTAAAAAAATTCTTAGTGAAAGGAAGTGTCTTCTATTTGGGTTCCCTGTCCCTCTGGATGTGGAGGGGATTCCCTTTGGACTGTATGGCTGAGTATAATATCCTAGAGACACAGAACAATTAAAGTCTGCCACCTCGGGCAGGTCCCCCCACCCTCAATGCAGCTTCGGATTGCTCAAGCCTGGGCTGGTAGGAAGACATAGTAAACTCCCTGCTTACAACATTCCTTGTGCAGGTTTTTGTTACATCAGCAGTACCCACATCCTAACGGATGCCTGCGCCGAGCAGAGCATCTGGGAACAGTATGTATGTCATTCGAATGTTGCAATGCTGGTTAGAGCCGAGCAGCCAGGAGTACCGCCCGCTATTGTTCACGCTGTGCACTTAAAGCTTTGATCTTTCCTGGCCTCTCTGGGTTAGGCCTCCTTTCTGAGACAGCGACCTTAAGAACTTGGCTCTCTCTGATTACAGAGCATCCACTCATGGACCCTGCGTCGTGTCCGTAGTGGTACTGTGTACCTCGTGCTAAAATCTTTCCAGTCCTGACCCTTCTTCTCACACTGGATGGAGGTGGTCTATTTCCTGAGCTATGGGCTCACTCGGGGCAGGAGCTGTCTCCCATCCTACCCAAAAGCCTGTTACACATTAAGGCCACAATACATCCTTGTCAAATGATCATACATATGAATGAAAGAAGGCCTGGAGGAATGCATAAAAATCGCTGGAGACTGGGGAGTCCACAGCAGTTTTTATGCATTCCTCATTATATTTGAGAAGCCACTTTTCTGTGTGTCTGATGCTGGCACAAGTGAAGACTTAGCAGTGTGGATGCCTGATATAAAAAATATATATATATATATATATATATATTTTTATTTGGGAGGGACACACTAGATGCTTAAAATTAAATTCTCTGACCCCTTTGTAGGAACTAAACCTCCAGATGCAGTGAAAGGCACGTAACTTTCCATCCCGTTCTGTTCTCATCCATTTCCTTACACCCTTGAAATCCTCCCTATCTCTATCCCATTATTCCCAAGAAGCAATCACACCATAAATCCTACCCCACCGAGCCAAATTTAGGTCATCTTTTATTTGGTCAAAATATAGTCCTTACTGCCAAGTGGTATCACTATTATTTGGGAACACACATATTGTTTTACGTACAGCTGTGTGGTATTTTATGTTCTCATATAAATGTGATGCCTGGGTTATAGCAGAGGCAAACTGGACCTCATTTATTCTAAAAAATAATGGTCAATTGGGCTCATTCTATCTACTTTCTGGACAGCTTTCTGTTTCTCAGAGGGGTCCTTGTCTTGGCTGTACAAGAGTTTCTGGTTAGGCGGGCACTTTTCCAGGGATGGTTATTCCTATCTGTCTGCCTGAAGCCCTTAGCTAAAAGAGGAGGGAACGTGAAAAATCCAACTGCATCACAGAGGGGCTCTGGCAGAAATATGGCTTCCACTCCTACATGCTCCTAGAAAGCTGTTCTGTGTAGGGAGAACAGTCTACAAAACTGTCAGGTTCTCCAGGGCAAAGATCTGGGAAGGTGGGGAAAAGTATGTGGGACAGATGAAAGAGTTCATTCTGGCCATAGATTCGTACCTCACTAGGGGGTTGCTCTGTGTAAGAGTGTGTGTGAGGGTGTGTGCACATACATGTATGTGATTATTTTTTTTTAAAAAAAATTCTCTTCCTTGCTTGCAGATGATGAAGCCAGCAATAGAACTCTGTCTCTGAAACCCGGGCTCTGTGCACTGCGCACTGCGCTTGTCGGTGCCTCTGCTTCTGTATTTATGGCCTGTCACCTCGTACTTCTATGTATATTTGCGTATATGCATCTATTGCTCCTCTTATGGGGCTGCGTTCAGGAACATTGCTCTGGAATGCCTTTCAGAATTACTTAGAGCATTCCGGAGCCTCACTTTGAACAGAACCAGCCTCCTGGATAATGAAACACATGCTCCGTACAGATGAATTTGAATGTTCAGATCAAATAAGAAAACATGCTCTTGTCTGCATGGTTAGGCGTTTTCCCCTCTTTCCGTCTGTAGTAAGAGTGGAGAACCCATATTTTTGTCAGATGCCTCTCTTGTGTGAATACATCTTCTCTGGGGTCTGAAGTGAGGCCGGCACACCCCTCAGCAGGTCCACAGGGTAACTACCAGGAGGGAGCAGGAGGAAAGGGATGACAGAGTTAGGACCTTTTGTAGTAGGACCCCTCTGACGTGTGGCCTGCTGACCACCATTCCCCCTCATGTCTCCCCTTGTGAGAGGAGTGGGCAGGCCACTGTTGTCCAGCAAAGGCCCTTGTGCTAACGGCTGTTGGAAAGTGGTAGATTCTTCAGGAAGTGAGGCCTAATGGGAGGAGGGAATTAGGTGACCAGGGCATGCTCTTGGAGGCCATATTAGATCCCTAACCCTTTCCTGGTGATCTCTCTTTCATGAGGTACAGGTGCCACCAGAAATAACAGCAAAGAAACCAAAGAAACCACATGACTATGGATCCAAAAATTCTTAAAGCATGAGATGATATAAGCCTTTCTTCTTTTCTTGAGACAGGTTATCATGTTGCCCTGGCTGGCCTTGGACTCTGTATGGAGCAGAGAGTGACTTTGATCTGATCTTTGTGCCTTCATCTTCCAAGTGCTGAGATTACAGGATTGTACACCTGGGTTTATGTGGGGAACAAACTGGACTCAGAGCCTTGTGTGTACTTGGCAGAACACTCTACCAACTGAACGACATCCCTAATAGTTTGTTTTAAAGTATGTTTCTTGCTCTTTACATTGTAACATGTAGCTCTGAGGTTCATCACTGCATGGGAGAAAAGAACTGGCCTTCTGCCTGTCTGTTTTGCTTTGCTGGGGATCAAACACAGAACATTCTCCTACCCGGCTCACCCCTACCTGGGCTACTCTAGCAAGACGTTTGGTCTGGTCAAATTGATTACAGGTTCCCTGTCTACAATCTTGGTTCTTCTTCATTCATGTAACACACTACAGGCAGAGGGACCTTATCACTTTCCTTGTAATTTTTCCCCTCCCTCCTTTCCTCCCTCCCTTCCTTCCTCCCTTCCTTCCTCCCTTCCTTCCTCCCTTCCTTCCTCCCTTCCTTCCTCCCTCCCTCCCTCCCTTCCTTCCTCCCTCCCTTCCTTCCTCCCTCCCTTCCAGATTTATTTATGAGTACACTGTAGCTGTCTTTAGACATACACCAGAAGAGGGCATCAGATTCTATTACAGATGGTTGTGAGCCACCATGTGGTTGCTGGGAATTGAACTCAGAACCTCTGGAAGAGCAGTCAGTGCTCTTAACCACTGAGCCATGTCTCCAGCCCCTCCTTGTAACTTTTCAGGGCTCATCATTATGCTCAGGATAGACCCTAAGCATTGTACTACAGTGTAAGATGAAGCTCAGCTGAGATCTTCCTCCTCTATCCACTTGGGGGAAAGTTGTAGTGACAATTTTGGCATCTTGGTTTCTTTAAAAAGCACAGAAACATTATAAGAATGTTTCATTTTAATCTCAGGTGTGGGATATGGGGCTGCTTCAGACTGTCCACAGCAGCTGACTGTGATTTGCCTCATGCTCTAGCAGAGGTATGGTTTTGCCAGCTGCAGATAGTTCCCGTGATTGTGTGGTGTTTGGAATTCTGAGGACTTTTCAGAGGATATAAAATGCTAGGGCCCAGCGAGCTGGATATGCTGTAGGCTCTTGGTTGGTTGGTTGCTCTAGGTCACGGTTTGTTAAGTAGTCATCTGGGCAAAGGAGAAACAATATGAAGAAGTAATTAAATATCCCAATAGCAAAGCTCAATCTTGCCCCAAGGAATCTGACACCCCTAATCAGCAGGAAGTATCCCCTCTATCCTTTTTCCACTCCTAACTAGTATTAGGGGGGTATAAAGGGTGGAAGAAAAGGGGTGAAGAAGGGCAAGAGAAAGAAGAACCCTTAAGAAAAAAGAAAATGGCTAGAGAAGCTTGTGCTTATTTTCAGTTTTTGAGACAGAGTTTCACTGTGCAGTCCAGGCTGACTGGGAACTCGGGATTCTTCTGCTTCAGCCTGGGAGGGCAGACACGTTCCACCCCACCAGGCTATATAATTGTCATTAACAATCACTCTCTCTTTTCAGAGGGTGCAAGGTGTCTCCTTCCGGTCTCACTGCTATCAAATGTCCCTTTGTTTTCTTTGACCTTTGGGCCTGCTTCTGACTTTCTTTGCTGTCTGTGGGCAAGTGGCACTTCCAGGAGGACACTTAATAGTCACAAGTGGCTCACTTTTTCATTCTTGTTTGACCATTAGTATCCCATATGGAGATAATTTTAAACATACACTAGTTTCTGGAGTGAGTATAAAACTAGTGGAACTCAGCCGGGCGTGGTGGCGCATGCCTTTAATCCCAGCACTCGGGAAGCAGAGGCAGGCGGATTTCTGAGTTCGAGGCCAGCCTGGTCTTCAGAGTGAGTTCTAGGACAGCCAGGGCGATACAGAGAAACCCTGTCTCGAAAAACCAAAACAACAACAACAAAAAACTAGTGGAACTCTAACTGATTGCCCAGTAATATGTAACATTTTGTAGAAGTCAACCCTTGTTGTAGGTGGGTCACTTGTTACAGTATCACATCCCAGACAGTCCTGACTGATACATTTTGGCAATTTTATTGCTTTCTGTTTTTTCCCCCCATTTTATACTACCATCTCATAGGTTATTTTTTCAAACTTAAAAAAGAAGATTTATTTTTATTTGTGTGTGTATGTGTTTGTGGGTCTCTGTGTGTGTGTGTTTACCTGTCAATAGACACCAGAAGGGTATTGGATGCCCTGAAGCTGGGGCTACAAAGAGTTGTAATCTCCTGATGTGAACACTGGGAACCAAACTAAAGTCTTCTGTAAGAGCAATATAGACTCTTAACTGCTAAGCCATCTCTCTAGCCCCTCAAATTTGTTTTTGAGTCTACGCACAGGAAGTAAATAAATAAAATTATGATGTAATGTATTTTCCATCCTAACGCGGTACTCTCCTGACAGAAGTAGGCAGATGCAAACGGGAATCACACAGACACACTTCTTACTCTGCGCATGGCTCGCTCTGATACTTCCCACTCTAGTCCATGTTAAGTACAAATGCTGGTCAGGATTCATTTGCTTCTCATGACTCATTAAGGAGCCACAATTCTGTCTGGGAAACATTGTTCTACTCTGTTAAAAAGAGCTTTTTACACACTCCTCAGTGCTCTCCAGGACTTTGTTAGGAAGGCACCTATTTCAGAAAACTCTCCTCACTACTACTTCTTCTTCTTCTTCTTCTTCTTCTTCTTCTTCTTCTTCTTCTTCTTCTTCTTCTTCTTCTTCTTCTTCTTCTTCTTCTTCTTTTTTTTGGTTTTTCGAGACAGGGTTTCTCTGTGTAGCCCTGGCTGTCCTGGAACTCACTCTGTAGACCAGGCTGGTCTCGAACTCAGAAATCTGCCTGCCCCTGCCTCCCAAGTGCTGGGATTAAAGGTGTGCGCCACCATGCCCGGCTCTCCTCACTTCTTAAGGGTGGCCCAATGGTCTGCTCTTTTGCTCTTGGCTGACATCTTCATGTTTTCCATAGATGAGCTGTATGGACTTTGAACCAGGACAGTTAGGATTCTTCTGGTCCCACCAATTTCTTTCTCTTTCCTTTCTCTCCTCCTCCCCCTCCCACTTCCTCCTCCCCTTCCCCACATCCTCCTCCTTTTCCTGCTCCCCAGGTCTCTCTTTTACACCTCCTTCTCTGTGGAGAGCTTTTGGAGCCACCTTGTAGGAATTTGGCAGGAATTTGGCACTGGGCTAGGACATGGAAGTAGTAGGTTCAGGCAGGAATTAGACTTTGGGCTAGGACTCAGAAAATAGGCTCAGATTAAGAATATTTACATTCCAGCTAATACAAAGCTCAAGGTAAACTCAGCAGGGGAAAGTGGGTTATTCCTTTTATCTTGGACATCATGATAAGCCCCTAGAAACCTTGATCTAGGGACTTGGTTTATTGCCTTGTCTGTTCCCTGACCTAGAACTGGCCTTATTCTTTGCATGTACTTAGAATGGTATAAAAGCAGCCTGGAGAAAGATAAACCCGCTTCAACCTCAGCAATGGCTGGAGTCATGTTATAATGCTGCCCAATTGTCTTTTTCTTTTCAAATCCTCGCTCCCTCCGTGGACACCCAGTTGACTGGCTTAGCAGGCTTGGTCACCTCTCCTTCTCCCTGTCCCCCTTTCCCCTGCTATGGCCTGATGGTTTACCACAGTGTGTATCCACTACAAATGAATGGTGCTCCACTTCTTTGCTGTCTTAAAAAAAATATGTACAGAGACATGGAGGCCACCGGAAGCCTGTGTGATTCACTGTGGACAGGGCCTTCAGATTCTCCAGGCTTCGGTGAGCTTCAGTTTGACTTGAGGAATGTGTTCCTGCCTTGCAGTGCGAGATTCCTGGAACGGCTCTTCACAGGAGTGTGACATCATTGGTCTCCTGGAGGTCTGGTCCCCAGGTCTCCTCATTAGTGACCTGCAGCAGAGAACAACGGACCTTTCTGTCTGATTTTAGCCCCTTCCCCATATTATTTTTCATTTTTGGCCCATCCTTGACCTTCAGTTTACTCTCTGGTTGATCCAGAGTCATCACTACCTCTGTCTGTTGCCTGATCTGATCGGAAAACCTTTCTCCTAGCGGGGACACATACTAATGGTTTTGTAGAACAATTACACTTCATTTCAGGGTGAGCTAATTTCCTGCCAGGCTCCTGTGGCCAAGAACTGGCATCTGCTGAGGATTCGAGTCCAGGGCCTGCTCAGCTGAAGTTGTGTAAGCTGTCCTCCAACACGCATTTGTCTCTGAACCTTTGTGTCTAGATATCTGTCCTCTTCTGCCTTCCCTCCTGCCTTTCCTTCATGTTGGTTTCCTCCTCGTGGGGGTGCTTCTTGGACTGACTTCTGTCTCCCGCTGCGTTAGGTTTTTCTTCAAATGTCAGCTTACATGCTTGTAAAATGGACACAGGAGTATATATCCTGCGAGAGGTTGTCTGAAGTCCATTGGCAGGAATACGGAAAGTACCCAGTACAGGGAGAGTTCCCAGCATGCATTGCTGCTTTTCCTTCTATGATTAACTGGGTAGATGAAGGCAGAAGGGCCTCTCGTACAGTTACCGTGAGGTCTAAGGTGGCTGCAGCCTCTGGGTTTCTTCCTTCGTTGCTCTCAACAGGCACTGCACTCTAGTTCTTCCAGCTGACTCTTCTCCTTCTCTTCCACCCCCACCCGACTTTTGGTGTTGTCTGTCCTCCTTTCTAGGTTGTCGCTGCTCTCCCTCAGGGCCCTGAACCCATCTGCCATCTGCCCTCACCGCCCCAGCTGTTCTCCGGTCACCCAATCCTTTTACATTATCCTCTTTCCAGGTAGTCAACACATGACTGCATTCTCCAAGCATCTCCCAGAGAAATCACCTCTGCTTTGTCTCTTTGTGTGTGTGTGTGGTGTGCCCGTGTGCATCCTCCATCTGCCTGAGTGTAGGCGCATTTGTGTGTGGAGGCCAGAAGCTGATGCTCGGTGACGTCTTCCTTCCACCTTCTGGATACAGGCAGGCTTGATTTCTCACCTCCACACAGAGCTCATCAACTCAGCTAAGTCTCCTTAGCCAACTTGCTCTGGAGATCCCCAGTTTCTGTCTGTCTTCTGGGCACTGGGGTTACGAGCAGGCTGTTACAGCCACCCAGCATCTGTGTGGGCGTGGAGGATGCAAACTCAGGTCCTTACGCTTGAGCAGCAAGCCTTTTCTTCACAGAGCCACCTCCTTAACCTCCTTCTGCTCTCTTTCTTTCTTGTTTGTGAGACAAGAGTCCATATAGCTCACCGAAGATGGTTTTGAACCCTAGAGTCTCTTGCCTCCAGAGGGCTAGGATTGCTGGTGTGGTCCTCCACAGTGAACTCCTTTTCTTTAAAAATACCTGACATTGCTGTTATTATTATTATTTTTTTACATTTATGTATTGTGTGTGTGTGTGTGTGTGTGCTCGGGAGTGCAGGCACATGCCTGGTGTATGTGCGGAGTTTAGAGGACGGCTTGTGGGAGTTGGTTCTTTCCTCATTCTGGATATTGAAACCCAGATCACCAGGCTTAGCTGCGCTGAGTCACCCTTCAGTCCTACATTGCTGTTTTAATGCAATTCAGATGCTTACAGGAGCTGCCCCTGAATCTCTGACCCCATGAGTCCTCGGGGTGGAAAGGGGGTGCCTCTCACCAGCTCACTGAGGAAGACCCTTCCTAAAGGCACACCAAGTTAGTCCTGGCCAAAGATGTCATCTTCAAACGTCTATGCTATCTAAGCTTTTGAAACAAGAAACAAGAAACCCTCAGAAGTCCCTGTGGGATGGCTGGAAGGATAACCACTAACATGTCTAACAGACACCAGCCCCTTTATAAAACACACTCTATGAGATTGAAAATTAAAGATGAAACTCCAGGGTAGAGAATGCATATTAATTTTCCACTTTCCCTCCTTTCCTGGTCTCTTCAAGAAACTTTCAAATGAATAAAACTCCCAGAAGAAACTATGGGGAAAAAAAAGGAATCGGCACTTTTTTCTCTCTCTTTTCGTCTATCCTTGGCACTAGGCATTCTAATACTCCATCCAACACAGGCTGCCTTGGCATGGTGGGGTGACTGAGTGAGGAGGGGCAGGCATAAAGGATTGTCACTGTCACAGAAAAGCAGTTGAGGAGGGCCAGACTTCCTTCACTGTCCACCTCTGCTTTTGACTTCTTCTTTGACATTAGTGTTGAAACACAGGAAATGACTCCCCATGTACAGCCCCTTGAGCATCTAGCTGAGGGAACCCAGAGAGAGGCAGTCAGGACATTCCCTCAGGTTCTAAGGATAGAAGTTCCTTCATCCCCTTAAAGATCCGGCTGATCCAAGATGGAACCTTTGCTTTGTAAATTCTTATCAATGCAGAAGATTAAACCCATTCCAAACACTACACCTAGAGCCAGGAAGACCTCTGCCCCAGGTCGCGCGTAACCCTTCTTACTGATGCAGAAGATTAAACCCATTCCAAACACTACACCTAGAGCCAGGAAGACCTCTGCCCCAGGTCGTGCGTAGCCCATTTTCTAGGCTTCTTCTCTTCCCCTAAAATTAAGTCTTTTTTTTTTTTTTTTTTTTTTTTTTTTTTTTTTTTTTTTTTTTTTTTTTTTTTTTTTTTTTTTTTTTTGGTTTTTTGAGACAGGGTTTCTCTGTATAGCCCTGGCTGTCCTGGAACTCACTTTGTAGACCAGGCTGGCCTCGAACTAGGAAATCCGCCTGCCTCTGCGTCCCGAGTGCTGGGATTAAAGGCATGCGCCACCACGCCCGGCTCTAAAATTAAGTCTTTAATATTGCCTTACAACCCCAACTTGCTATCTCCTGCAAAGAGGGTATAGAGCCCTCAACCACCTGCTCCCACTGTGAGCTCTGTCTTTTGGGTGGCTCCATTTGCATGAGTAAAACGTCAGATGATGACTGTTTGTCAGTTTGTCTCAGCACACCCAGTTACGGAAACGTCCATGAGAAAGTTTGAAATTGGGCAAATTAACTGACAAGGTTTGGGACTAATGGGTACCATATTAACCTCTGTCACTGTTTAGTTGGAGTGAGCCTTGGGACTTAACAGGAGCGCCAGGACAGCCTTGGTTGTCTAAGGGGCCAAATGCAAGAGACGGCCTAGCTCTCTAAAGAAGCTGGAGGGCTTTCTGGCTGTGGATTCCCTGGTTTCAGCCCATTAGTTCTGAGCTGGGGTAAACCCGGCAATTTCAGGCAAGGTTATATGATTCTTCAGGGCAAAGCTGAACAAAGCCCACTTTATGGCCTGTTTTATAGCTTGTGACTTTTAATGACTCCTGCAGCAGACAGTCCCTTCTCCCTAAACCAAAGAGAACTTGTTAATCTGCAGTTTATTTTGCATTTAAATAGCATCTTGCATTTCCAAGGTGCTTATCTCTCTGTTCCTTTACTCCCCCCACTCCACCCCAGGTCCCACCCTTCTCTTTGTGTGATGGGCTGGCCTTGATCTCCTGATCCTCCAGCCTCTACTTCCTAAACTTTAGGATTATAGGCTTGTATTCAGGTTACTTTGCTGTAATTTTCCACGAGACTGGGATTCTGTCTTAGGGTTACTTACTGTGAATCCCTCTGGCCAAAAGTTGAGTCAGCCTTTTGTGTAAGGCATGTATGTATGTGTGTTCTTGTTGCCTGGTGGGGGAGCATGTGTTTGTAGAGGCCAGAGGTAGATGTCTTCTTCTCTCAACCTTAGGAACTGAGGTAGAGTCTCTCCCTTGAACCCAGAGCTCACCAGTTTGGCTAGTGTAATGGCTAGATTGGACTTTCCCTTTCTGACTGGGAAAGGATCTGCATTGGAAGACGCCATTCAACTTTATCATCCTGAAGCCTGGAACGATCCATCCTCGGTGCCCCAGAAGTTTGTCCACCATTGTCATTCCCTTCTTTGGGGTCTGTGGTCCTGCTGCCTGTCTCAGGTCTTTACTCAAGGTCAAAGATGGTTCCGTCCTCATCCCAGCCCAGAGCCAGAATTTAGTTTCTACTTAGCAGAAGATTTCTCCTTTCACCCCTGCATTCAGGAGGCAGAGCAGAAGGGTCTCTGTGAGTTTGGGGCTGGCCTATTCTACAGAGTGAGTTCCAGAATGTCCAAAGTGAAGTACCAAGAACTTGTCTCAAACAAACAAACATTTACATTACAGTCAGAGGGAGATATTTAGCCTCATTCATCAGCCACCAGAATCATTTCAAATATCTCTGTGTCATTCCTACTTTCAGCTTGTTGAGTAGATTGGTCCCCTTGCCTTATCTTTCTACTCCTTTTAATTATTATTTTTTTCTTGCATTGAAGAATCCCAGTCTTAGGTAAAATTCAAATGCCAAGTTAGGGGTGGTAACTCATGATAAGGCATGAAGATTGCTAAATTTTAGTCCAGCCTAGACTACAAAACAAAACCCTGTCTCATAACAAACATTAAATAAATAGTCAGTGCGCTGTGCTGCACACCTATGCTCCCAGAACCACCGGATTAGCAGAACTTCTCCTCTGAACTCACCTCCTTCCCTTTAAGCTCCCAGAGAACTCCAACTGAACTTTTAGAGAATGACATACAAAGGGCGGGGAATGTACATAGAATCTCATGTGAATACAACCCTTGCTCTCTTCCAAGTGCAGGGACTCCATAACTTGGTCTCTGAAAATGGTCTTAAACGTGAAGTGGTTTTTTTGGTTTTTTTTTTTTGTTGTTGTTTGTTTGTTTGTTTTTATCATCAGAACACTCAGCATTGCTATGGGATTGCAAAAGACATGACACCATAAAGAACTTGGTTTACAGATTTGCTAGTTCCGTGGGAGAAAGTTAGTTTTCAGGGGGCACAAAATGAACTCAAGAAAGGGGGAGCCGAGGGATGGTTCAGCACGAGAGCACGTGCATGCAAGTCTGCAGACCCTGGAACCCGGCTAAAGATGGGCGGAGAAAGCCGACCCCACACAACTGTCCTTTGACCTTTCACATGTGTACAGTGTCACACACATGCCCATGTACACACATCATGAACACACACACACACAAATTCAAAAAAAAAGTGTTGATGGACATTCTGGCTGCTCCTGTTTCTTAGCTATTAAGAATCAATTAGCCACAAACAAGGGCATGCAGGTGTATCGGTTCTTTGTTTAGTTAGAGCCCTTCAGGTTCGGTCTAGCTGGATCACATGGAAAGTCAATTTTCAAGTGTTTTGAGGGGCCCTTTATGTTGACCTCCAAAGGACAGGACTACAGTTCGTAATGACACTGGGTCAGTTGTCTTTTTGTGAGAATAGGGATGAGCAAAGTGGCCCGAGTGATTAAGACAAGATTCGAAGGGAGGTCCCAATATGAGTTGGGCAAGACGACCCTTACAATTAGAATGTCCAGCACACACTTCTGGGTCTGCTTCTGTGAGGCTCTGAGAGGGGCTGATGGCCAACTGCCTTTTCAATCCACACGGCAAAGAATGGAAACAGAGTCCTGCTGCTGAAGACAGTGCCTTGTAAGTCCAAGTCCTAGCAGTGGGCTCTCTGGCGTTGGTGGGTTATTCGAACTATTTCAGAGCCTCCCTAACTTGCTCAAACAGAAAGTAAGACTATCATGAGACTGACCCCTTCTGCCCACGGGAATGGTCCTTGAGGCTCCATTCCAAAGGGGTTCAGAATATGCTACCTTAAAAATACTCACTTTGTCACATTGATTATTTTGAGCTGGAGGCAACCGAGTAATAGCAGACCCAGGAAGAGCTCTTTGCCTTCCCCCATCTATCTAAAAGCAGGGCATAAATTTCCCACGAGAATGGCGCTTTCCTTGTACCAGGAAGAGCAGGACAGCTCTTATCACCGGAGACAGGGAGCCCACAAATGACTGCACATAAATAGACCTCACGGATGTGACCCTTATCGGCTGTTCTTTTCTTCCATATTCCCTTAATCATCTTCCACGATTTATCAACCCTAGGCTTCCAAATGACCTTTCCTTTGTGTGGTCACTTCTCTATAATTTATCACCCTTTGTTAAAATGACATATCACGCCGCCAAGTTGCAAACATTTCTTAGGATTCACAGGTTATTTATTTATTTATTTTTTTATGAGGTGACTGTGCCCACACAACTACTCATACCAATAAACATCACAGGCCCTTCCTTCTCTGTGTCCCTTTCTGCCAGCTTAACCCACAGTCTCCGATGACTCAAACAGTTTCCTCTCTCCTTTCCAGTTTAGCAACTGTCCCGTGTCTGCTTCTGGATCTGGTGCTAGAAGGTGACAGATCATGACGATGTCTTCATGTACAGAGAAGTCTGTAGCCAGGAATGATGCTGACTCGACAAGAAAAGTTATTAGAATAACTGTTTATGCTGCAGGATTCAATCAAAGGCCAACTTGCCTGAGAAGTCGGTAGTGAGGGTAGGGACGTCAGTAATCTGAGTTATGCTTTACACAATTAATGTTAGCTAATTTTACCCACAGCCAGGGTATTCCACTTTAGGCATGTTGTTACATCTGACAGTATGAAGTATGTGTGTGTGTGTGTTTCCTTACACATTCCTATGATGAACTTTTTATATCATAACTACCATTTACAAACTATTTTTCAGTTTAAAAAATAGTATTTGAGGCTAGGCATGATGGCATATTTTCTGTAAGCCTCAAACTCTGGAAGTGAAGGCAAGAGGATTGTGAATTTAAATCCAGCCTGGGCTACAAAGTGATCTCTCTCTCACTCTCCCTCTCTCTCTCCTCTCTCTCTCTCTCTCTCTCTCTCTCTCACACACACACACACACACACACTCTCTCTCTCTCTCTCTCTCTCTCTCATGATCAAAATCAACTGTTTTCTTAAAGTTAGAAAACTGAAAAAGAATGAATAAAACGCCCCCTAACTTTCATAAACATTTAGTTATGTCTAGATATACTCCCAAGGCATAATTCTAGCAGATTTGTAAACTCTTAAGATGCTTTTGGCATTAGTCAATTATGTCTTCCTTTGCTGTAACAAAATACCTGAAAAGAAGAATACATTTATTTTAGCTTTGACTTTCAGAAATTTCCAGCATGGCAACCTGGTTCTACTGTTTTCAGAGCTGTGGTAGGGCAGCATGTCAGGGTGGGGGTGGGTATTGGAGCACTGCTGACGTCATAGGAGCCAAGAGGCAGGGAGAGAGGTAGCTGCTGGGGTCCTAGCATCTTTTTCAAGAGCAGGCCCCAGTGTTTAACTTTCTTTCACTGGGTCCAATATTCTAAACGTTCCACCTTTTACCTTCCAATATCGCCACAAGCTAGGGACAATGGCTTTAGCATGTGAGCCACTGGAGGCTTGGTATGATCCAAACCTTAATGCCACATCTGTTGTTCACACAATACGAAGAATTTCCCCCAAATACTTTAATAGCTTTAATAATTCAAACAAATTAAAATTGCACATATGACGAGTCTTAAGTTTCTCAAATGTTCCACAACTGTTTGCCTTGAACTTGCTATGTAGCTGAGGATGTTGTTTAACTTTGAATCTCCCCTTTCTATTTTTCATGTGCTGGGATTGTAGACAGACACCACTATACTTGGTTCATGACAGATATTTGTTGACTCTCTACAGGTACTCTGGGCTATGTGGTCAGCTTCATCTATATAGAAAATGAGATCTCTGCTTCTGTGACCCTATGCACTGTGGTAGGGGGAGCCACTAAATAATACATATAGGCGTCACATGTTAGAAAATGTCCTCAACAGATCCCTTTGTAGCCCAACTCCTGCATCTGTGGCTTAGGGAAACATTACAGAAGACGGGGAGGAAATATCGCAAGCGCAGCATAGCAGGAAGTCTGCTGGGATACTATCTGTCCTAGAAATTGCTACATAAACAGGACCTCAACAGTGATAAAGTCAGGAGATACTCTAACTAGGGAAGAATCTCACAGGTTTATACCCTTAGACAAAGAGCTACAGGCAACTAATGGGAAGGGGAGACTTATCCTCTCTCGGGGATGAGGCCCCTAATTGGTTAGCCAATACAAAGTGGTCAGCCCTAAAATCATATACATACAAACAACAACAGTGGAATCAGGGTTATGTTTACCTATTTGTGCATATATATGAAACCATAATAATAAAAGAAAAAGAGGTTATGGCTTTAAGAGTAACGGGGAAGAGGACATGGGAGGGAGGCAAGAGGGGAGTGATCTATTTTAGTTAACGTATAAAATAAATAAACAGTAAGTAAAATTTAAGGAAGAAAGCCCTCCATTGCTGGGGGGCCAGCACTGGAGTGGGGGCGCGGGATGGGGGAGGGGCACAGACATAAATGATACAGTAANCACCCCACTTTACTTCATTACTTGACTTTAATAAACCTGAACATCTTACAGTGGAAAGACACATCTCTCAAAGGAAACAGTTACTTCCCTGCAAGTTGGGGATACGGTGCAACCTTCACCCTCTCATGTTGCTTTGTGATCATAGAACTATTTGACTGGAGCAGAGCTTGGTTCTTGTGGTGACATCCATGGAGCCCAGGAACCTGAGTTTTAGGCAGAGGCAGCCCCAAAAGACTAAACTTTGACATCTGTCCCTAAAGACCAGACAATGAGGTGAACATTGAAGAAAGCAGAGAAAGGATGTTTAACGATTGGATTGGGGGGGACGAACAGTAGGTAGCAGTGACTCAGGGCTCCATGGTGCAGCCTCTCTGGCATGGAGACTAGTCCTTATCTGGGAGTGGCTTGCCCTGTGAGCTTCTGCTGCTCCTGATACCCAAAGTGGGTTCAAACAGAACAGGGAGGAGAGACCTGTAGGCATCTTCGGCAGCGCGGGATACAAGAAGATGCCCTCCTTTCTTTGCTCCGTCAGCCTTGAAGGGGGAAAAGATAACACCACATTCCTGTGTGCAGGAGTAAATAGGGACAAAGGGCAAGATGCAAGCAGAGATTCTAGGCTTCTCTCTGCCTTTAGTTGCCTTGTGGGCCTGAGTGAAGGTCTGTGCTTTTGAGCAAACACAGTTCTAATATGCGTTCTAGAAGCCCCTTTACCATCCTTTACTGTGCTCCATAGCTTGCTAAGCTGTGGTTTTTACATCCAGGTCCTCCATGACAGCATCCGTTGCTCTATTCTTCTGGCTGATTCTAATGTGAACACCCACCTCCTGTTCTGGCTAAGGTCGGGGTAGGGAGTGGGACTGTATTTTTCTGTCTTTCCTAAATAATATTCGGTGGTTTCTCATCTTACTCTTTGTTTCAATTCTTAGACAGGCCTTCTAACAAGAACTCATGTCTGGGTACCCTCTCACCTGGATTTGAGCAGACTGGTTAACCACTTCAACCCAAAGCATCCTGGGCTGGTGATAAAGGTTGGTAGTGAGATGGTTGTTTAACATGTGGGAAGACATAGGTTTGATTCCAAGCACTGCCAAAGACTTTTATGGGAGGACGTTTTGTGACTTTTGAAGCTAAGTCATGGAAGTCTAAACAGGGTCCACCTTGTTCCCCAATATATACTCTTTCTTGTATGCCCTCTGGGCCTCTAAGTATTTGTATTTTGTAAGGAAGTTTGGATTTAGAATTGTGGTGTCCAGTGGGCTCTGCAGAGAGGGACTTTTGGCTTTGGGCCCTTCCTTCTTTACCTCATCCAACCCTGGCTATTGGCACTGTAAATGAACCTGTACTTCCTCACCCCCCCCCCCCCCCACTGTACTCAAACTAAGGAGGGTTAGGGGTAGGCGGGAGGGGAAGAGAAAGGAGAGGAGGAGAGGGAGAGTGTCCTTGTTCATCAAACACTCCTCCCCCATCTTCTCTAGGGCTATCTGAGCCCAAGTTCCTACAGATGAAAAGAATTGGTGTGTATGCCTGTGTGTACATATGTATGCATGTGGGTATATGTTTGTGTGAGTACATGTCTCAGCATTAACTGTCAGCTTGACAGAAATCACCTGAAAAAAGAAAAGTCTCAATGGAGTAGTAGTTGTTTTTATCAGGTTGGTCTGTGAGCATGTCTGGGAGGACTTGACTTCCTATTAATTGATGTAGTAGGGTCCAGTCAACTGTGGGCAGAACTATCCCTAGTTAGGGCTTCCTAGGCTTTATAAGTAGCTAGGTTTGTGCCTCTGATTGAGCCAGCGAGGAAACAGAGTTCTCAATGGTTCCTTCTGTGCTTCTCTGCCTGGGAGCTGGTTTTCTGGTTAGATTTACTGGACTAGGAAACAGTCCTGCCTTCAGGTTCCTGACTTCAGGTTCCTGTTTGAGTTCTTTCCCTGACTTCTCTTAAGGATGACTGTGCCCTAGAAGAATAAACCAAATGAATTCTTTCCCCTCCTGGCTGCTTTTGGTCAGAGTATTTCTTATCACATCCACAAAATGGAACAAGAACAGACTGTATGTGTTTATCTGGAGTCAGAAGTCGGCCTAGGGTGTTGTTCCTCAGGACTCTCCATCCACCTTGTCCTGGTTGACTTGGAGCTCACGGATTAGGTTAGGCTGGCTGGCCAGTAAGCTCCCGTGATGTTGTGATTACAAGTGTGGGCTACTCTGCTCATGTTATTATTGAAATGTGTGTTCTAGAGATCAAAGTCTTCACGCTTGCAGGACAGCATTTCACCAACTGAGCCATTTTTCTGAGCCCTTATTTGGTTTTTGAGATAGGCTCCTTATACCTCAGGTTGGTCTAGAATCTACTGTATAGTTGATGTTACCCTTGAACTCCAGTATTCCTGCCTCAGCATCACTAGTTCCACCATGTCCAGCTTGACTGCTTCTTGATTCACTTAGGTGAGTATCTTGCTCTAGAGGAACCTTTTTATATGACTACTTTCCTAACTTTATTGTGTGTTGTCTTAGTGACTTTCCAATTACCTTGGCAAAGTTAACACGATCAAGGTAATTTATAAAAGAAAGCATTTAATGTCGGTGGAGGGTGGGTGGGTGTTGCTTACAGTTTCAGAGGGTGGGTCCATGACCATCGTGACAAGGAGCATGGTGGCAGGCACGCAGACATGTCATTGGAGCAGTAGCTGAGAGCTCAGATCTGATCCACAGCCAAGAGGCAGACAAAGAACGTGATTGGTCCTGGCATGGGATTTTTGAAAGCTTAAAGCCAGTGAGTGATACACATCCCTCAACAAGGCCACACCTCCCACTCCTTCCCAAACA
Organism: Mus minutoides; assembly: GCA_902729485.2. Lineage (NCBI taxonomy): Eukaryota > Metazoa > Chordata > Mammalia > Rodentia > Muridae > Mus > Mus minutoides. The sequence continues at coordinate 965,641 of LR749885.1, forward strand.
GTTCCACCAACCGCAGAAGCATCCAAATACATGAGCCTACCGGAGCCAATCTCATTCAAATCACCTCAAATCAGGGACCAGATTCATCTGGTAGCCACTGGCTGAGTTGCCTTATCTTTCTGAAAATAGTCACTTTAGTTGATCTGGGATAAGGTTCCAGAACTTTTTTTTTTTTTTTTTTTAATAAATAACCGAAGCGAGCCCTAGGAAAATGGCTCTTGTGTCACTTTCTGAGGGTCTTTATTCTGATCCTGCCAAGCAGGGGTGTTTCATATGAAGGACTCCATTCCACTAAACCTAGATGCGTGCCTCTGTTGAAACAAAGAGGTGCAGGAATTGGGTATTCTCTTTGGCTGGTAAGGAAATAGAACTTTACATTTTAATGCCAGTTTAAGGCAAGTAATTGGAAGTTATGTTCACCACCTGGGTATTGTTTTACTCCCTTCAAGGGAGAGGCGATTTCATTTTTCCATTGCCTGGGCTTGCTCCCTCCATCTCCCTCCCTGCTGCCCTGGGGACCCAGCCCTGGGCTGCTGGGACTTTCTGGAGTCTGGGGAAGAGTGGCTGACTGCAGGAAATGAAAGTTTTGCAGGTTGTTGAATGGGGAGGAGTTGGAATTGCATCATTTTCTTGGTCTCCTTTGAGTTATTACAGAAAGTGAAATCGCCTTTGTCGTTGTCGTCTGTGGGGAAATGAATGGAATATCGAAACCCTCAGGATTCTAAGAAAGTATCTACCCTTTAACTTTCTGGAAGGCAAGGTTGTAAATTGTATATCCAGTATCCATTCTTTCTGGGGGGGGGGGTTTGCGCAGTGGGCTTCTGAGACATACTTTACTGGCATAGATTAGACAGAGTATAAATACAAAGGTGCGCAACTCCCAGGTATAGGAGAACAAATCGATGCGTTCAGGTTGCCGTTCTGAAGTTTGGGGTCCTTTCTAAAATGTATGTTCTATAAGGAATGTCATGATCACGATTACATGTGACTTGTCAACTCTTTGACCCAGCAAGCAGACCTGGGAGTAGAGACTGCTTGTGTTTGATGTGTAGTGTGACACAACAAATCAGGAATATCAGTTGCCTAGGCAACTGACGTTGTTTCCTGTGTCACCCCAACCTTGGGGGTAGACACAGCCACTTATGCCCGCTGGAATCTTCTTCAGTGAGAAAGGTGGATATTGTCCCGAGAAAGCATCTGAAACAGCCATGTGTCCTCAGACTGCAGGGAGCACATCTAGTCCTGTTTACTTGGAGTCCTCTGTCCCATACTTTGTAAGCTCCACATGGCGGCTTGGCCTCTCCCTGGGTAGATTCATCGTGTTGGCTTAAGCATTGCAGTGTGGTAGGAAGTGAGGCGTCCCTGCTGTTGTGAGGTTGCACTTCAGAAGAGCAGCCACTAAGCCCTGAGGTTCACACGGAGGTACCTCACATTTCCAGTATTCTGTTTCTCAACAGCTTTGACGTGAGTCCCCTTTCTGGATAATCTTTAACATGTGCTGGGCATTTGCAAAGTCGTTTTAGGCTCTAGCATGCTATCTTAGTAGTTTGTTTCCTCTCTTCTCTTCTCTTCTCTTCTCTTCTCTTCTCTTCTCTTCTCTTCTCTTCTCTTCTCTTCTCTTCTCTTCTCCTCTCCTCTCCTCTCCTCTCCTCTCCTCTCCTCTCCTCTTCTCTTCTCTTCTCTTCTTTCTTTCCTCTTCTTCCCCATTCTCCTTTTTCCAGACAAAGATCCTCTGTGTAAGTAACGCTTGCCGTCCTGGAACTCCATCTACAGACCAGGCTGACTCTGAACTCACAGATCCTCCTGCCTCTGCCTCCCAGGTGCTAGGACTAAAGGTGTGCCTCACCACTGCCTGGCTAAAGGTCTTCTGTTTTTTCTTTCAGTTATGCTTTCAAAAAAAAAAAAAAGCTGAACTACTGCTCTCATTGGCTATGTGAGTCTAAATTTGCAACATGTTTAAACATTGAACACATCTGCTGTTGACTCTGATGGAGCATATGGGGCCAACATATAGCCCATGACAGAGGCCTTAATTTGGGAGCATCTTGGTGGGACATCTAAGATCTATTTGAACAAGTGTGACATGTCCAGCAGAGTGATCAGGGTGTGTTTGAGTGTGTGTGTATGTATATGTGTGTATATGTGTATATATGTGTGTATGTATGTGTATGTATATGTATGTGTATATATGTATATAAGTGTGTGTATGTATGTGTGTATGTGTGTGTGAGTACATGCATATGTGTGTGTTTAGGCCCATGACATCAGGAGGCTTTGACAATCACTCTCCACCCTATTCCCTGGGGCTAGGTCTCTCAGCTGAACCTGGAGCTCTCAGTAAGGACTAGTGTAGCTAGCCTGGGTGGTTCTGGAGCCCTCTGTCTCTGTCTTCTGAGCATGGAGATTACAGGCTGGCTCCTACACTCACTCTGCATTTAAGTAGGATTTAGGCATGTGAACTCTGATCCTTCATAGGCTCTTTATTCACTGACCTGCTCTTAAGACAATCAGAACGTCTTTTTCATCTAATTTCAAAGAACATTTGAGTTGAAGGTAAACTCGTGTGTATGTATTTAAGCTCTTGGGTTCACACAACTCTTATGAGTACTGCAATAGGATCTGAAGTCATCTTGTCTCCTGCCTTTGACTGCTTACCCCACTGATATGACCAATAAATAATTAATTAATTGGCCACAACTTCCATTCTTTTGACATAACCCATTTAAAAATGCAACAATACCAGGCATACGAAGGCATGTCCTACACTTGGTGCTTGGCACCCAGTGAATGCCTAATGGTGTCTTTTATCATTTGAAATTTATACCAGGGCCCTCCATCCATGAATTGAGAACTTAGACTAGGTCTTTAACAAACACTAAAGATTAGACAAGTAGAGAAGAGATAGGCCTGCGTGTTAGTATAAACACGCCAAGGAAATGGAACAGATAACGGGAAGAAGTAGGCAACAGGGTCCCTATAACCATACAAAGATATTTATATTTAGTAAAATATTTCCAGCTTCAGCTTACACACACACACACACACACACACACACACACACACACACACACACACCCAGCAGAGGATCCAGTTCAAGTTGAATGCATGAATGTGTCACCGCAGGGAGATGTGATTCACAGAGAGATTTTCTTCATAAAGAGATGGTGCCTCACCTATTCAACAGCGATGCCATTTAGTGCTACAGAGCACGGAGCAGGCCTCCTTTTCAAGGGGCTACTATTAGAAGCAAGATGATTATCGTTTGCATTTAGACGGCGTGCTGGCTGGGGCCACAACACTAGGGCACTTAGGCGCTCCCATTATCCAAGTACAGTGTGATCTTTGAAAGTTTAAAAATAGCACACACAACCCTCATGGCTTCCTTTTCAGGGGCTGTGGTTGTGTTCTGGGGAAATGCCCAGCCTCCTGCAGGGAAAGCTGTGCAGAACCTGGCTATGGTGTTGACCTAAGCAGGGCAGGTGCTCGACCACCTTTGGCTTTCTGGTTTGTGCCAGCCACATCCCTGGTGTTTCAGGTAAGCCAGAGCTGAGAGAAAAGCAGTGTGTAGGCTCTTGTTTCTCCACTTGATCTTAGCCAAAAGGCCGAGAAGCGACGGCTCTTGTTTCTCAAAAGGCGGAGAAGTAACGGCTCCTGTTTCTCATTCTGCGTGATCTTTAGACGATGGACTGTTCTTTATTACTTGCTAGGAAAACATTTCCGTTACAACAACCCATAGCCTTAAGCAGGATGGTTTTGAGAGGTGATGGGTGTTTGCTGTTCATTGAAAACTGTAGAGGTTCTTTGTATTGCCTAAGCTACTGTACTAGGCCCCAGCAGACCAGTGTAAAACTCAAAATGGAGTCACTAGGGAAGAGTGAGGATTCTGAAGCTGAGCCTAAGCAGGTTCTGAGCGAGCAGGATTAGATGACAGCCAAGTTGCTAAACAGACCGACTTCAGCTTGCATGGTATGGAAGCTTTAAACAAATAGCTAACCGGAAATGACTAGACTAGATGACAACCAATCAGATTTTTTTTTTTTTTTTTTACTCTTTGGACGTGTGTGTTTGTATGTGTCTGTATGTGTGTCCGTGTGTGTGTGTGTGTGTGTGTGTGTGTGTGTCCTACCACTGAGTCACACTGTCAGTCAAGGAAACTAATTGGGAAAGTACTCTTTGTTGGTTTTTATTTATTTGCCTTTTGAGTCAGGGTTACTCTGCGCAGCCTTAGCTGACCTGGAACTCCCTTTGTAGACTGGTCTGGCCTTGAACTCACAGAGACCCGCCTGCCTCTGCCTCCTGAGTGCTGGGATTAAAGGTGTGTGCCACCTCTGCCCAGATGGAAAGTACTATTTTATTTTATTATTTTGAGACATGGTCTAATGAACTCCAGGCTGACCTCAAATTTGGTATTCAGGCTAGACTGGCCTTGAACTCCAGCTCCTTTTGCTTCTACTTCCCACTGTCTGGTTTGCAGCACCACACCTGGCTGCTGCTTGGTGGGTTTTGCTTCTGTATTCTCTCTTCGTCTAGAATCTGAGGTCCTCTCCAGGGTTTGCTGGAACGCATTCTATTTACGGAGTGAAGTCTTGCTTGAGTCTAAAGTCACATTCATACACAAAGCCAATTAACATCTTTGAGCTAAATGGTTGCAATTTTGTCCTTAGACACTAAGTACTTGGGAGTGTTTGAACAGTTGCGAGGGTGGTGGCGCTCTGGCTGGACGTGCTACAGGTATAAAACAAAGGAGCCTTCCAAGAGTGATGTCCAGCAGAAGGGAGTAAAGCACATGACATTGCTTTGTCTTTAAGCAGAAGAGATGAGATGCAGCTAAGCCAGGTGACAGTGGAGGTCTGTGTAGCAAGGGCTTGTTCCTAAAGGGACCACCAGCTTAAATGTCCCGCGCCACCAGTGCTGCTGCAGGAAGTCCACAGGGTCTGCGACTGTTGACACCTTGTGCTGTCCAGTGACACACTCCAAGTTCCCGCGCTGACCAACTTTGTGTGAAAAAGGAATAGAATCAAATCATGTCACAGTCACCGTCCTTAAGTGCTCAGTGACTTCCAGTGGTGAGTGGCACCTGAAACAGAGACTGTAGAGACCATTTCTCACCCAATAGAAAGTTGAGGTTCTATCAGACAGTAAGGATGTGTATAGTTTCTTTTTTTCTTTTTTCTTTAATTTCTTTTTGACACATGGCCTCGTGCACTGGGTCTGGCCCTGGCCTGGTAGCCAAGGCTGACCTTGAATTGAGGATCCTTTTAACTCTACCTCTCAAGTGCTGGGATTACTGGCCTACATACCTGATTGTAGACAGTGCTGGGGATGAGCCCAGGGTGTCATGCTAAACAGGCGGTTTACTGACTAACTTCATCCCAAGCCTCAATTTCATCCCTTAAAAAAAAAAAAAGTCAAGTCACATTCCATGTACGTGTCTACTGCATTTTGTCGATCCTCTCACCTGTTGATGGACACCTACGCTGTTTCTGCCTCATGGCCTTTGTGTAAAGGACTGCCACGAGCGTTGTCAGTGCCCAGATGTGTCTTTGCAACCCGGCTTTCAATTCCTTCGAGTAGGCTTACTGGATCCCGGGAGTGGCGTTGCTAGAGCGTACAGTTAATTATATGTCTGATACTTTAGGTAGCCATGACATGGCTTTCCATCACATTTGGACCTTTAGCACGTTTACCAGCAGTGTGTAAGGGCTCCAGTTTCTCTATATCCTCACTAACGCTAATTTCCTATGCCTGTGCACACACTCATGTGTGCTCATAGTAGATTTTCTGATGGGTGTGAGATTTCACTGAATTTTGGTTTGTCTTCTCCTAATCATTAGTGATGTTAACTATCTTTCTGTGTGTTATTGGCCAGAGGACTTTCATGGAATAGGAAGGGTTAAAAGTATGAGAACTCACCCTTTAACAAGCTTAAATAGTAGTTTCAATGTCTCCTTATGTTCTTATTATTTCTCTGGTGTGGGGCCATATTTCACTGTGTTTATTTTGCCTAGACAAAAAATTTTAAAGGCTTTTTGCTAAACCATGGTAAAGTTTAATCCTTTCCTGAAACAGATAGTTCAAGACCTGGGGGCTCTAGAAAGCTGTTGATTTCCACACCCTCCCCCAGTGTAGGAAAAGATTTTTTTGTCCTTATTCTTGGGGTGTTTGGGGTTGGGACTTATTGAGATAGGAGAACTGAGCTCTGAGAAATAAAACCTCTATGCACGGCCCATGGACCTGAAGGACAGCCATCTGGCACTCCCAGCTCTGGTTCTCGGGGTTGTAGTGATCTTTGGTCGTGCCTTGGCTTTTCGTAACATCTCAAATGTGACAGTCTACCATTAACTGCCACCGAGGGGAATTAAGGGAACGACTTGTGCCCAGCCTGGGGTGAAACTCAGGGTACAGCAGCTGCCTGCAGAGTCGGGTTTCAGAGCACAACCAGGGTTGGGCAGTGGCATGGGGCCAGGTGGCAGTTGAGGTGGCAAGTGATCAGCGGGACAGATTGGTACAGCATGTGGGCATTCCCTGGGGATTCCCAAAGTGCTCTGTGGAAGGGAACTGGTCAGGTCTAACTTTCTTACTGTCAAGCACAATGAGGCTTGTTGGTCTGATTTGGGCATCGCAGGGAATAGTCTCAGGCTGATGAAGTCATTCTCCTTTGCCCCTCCCTGCCATCTGCCAGTTCTAGGTGGGTACCCTAGTGGCGCTCCTGCGTGTGCCCTGTATATGGGGATGGCTGTTCCTAGGGGATGCCATCTACCCTGTTTAGTAAGACGGGGCTGTGCTTGCTGATCTGGCTAGGCTGGCTAGCCAGGAAGCCTGTCTCTACCCCGCTAGGACTGAGGTTATAAATTCACGCCCTCTTTCCTGGTTGTTCGACGGTGAATTCTGAGCATCAAACTCAGGTCCTCAGGCATGAGGGGCAAGCACTGTACTGACTAGGTAACTCCCCAGCTTGGTTCTGATATTTTCTTTAAGGACCTATAGAGGAATAGAGGCTTTCAAAATGGGGTTTTGGGGTACAAGCCCTTGCACAAAGCCTGAAAAGGCGAGTTTATCGCCAGAATACAAGGTAGAAGAAGGAGAGAACCAACTCCTGCAAGCTGTCCTCTGTCCTCTGCACTGGTGTCTGCCTGTCTGTCTTTCTGTCACTCTGTCGTTCACACACACTAATAATAAATGAAATAGCGAGAAATAGAGATCACAGGGAGGTCCGGACACAAAAGTGAAAAGCGTCCCTAAACAGGGGTTTTTCCGTTAAGAGTTTTGAATAGGTTGGCTGCATTTGAAAGTCTGCATCTTGGTGTAAGTCCTGCTCATTTGACCTACAAACAGAAAGGTTACATCAGATTAGCTGTTTTCATATTTTCCCCCCTCTAAGTTCTGGGGTGCTGAGACCCTCCCCAGGGACCATGAAAGCAGAAGCTCCGTCTGACCTTCATGGGAGGAACTTCCCTCCTGACTTTCATGCTGTGGTAGGATGTCACAGCTGAGGAAGGCTGGGGGACCCAAGGCTGTCAAGGCTCTGCAAATCGACTTCTCTGCTTTTATGAGCATGGCAGTGATTATGGCAACGATATCATTACTTTGCACTTACTATATGACTCTGCAAAATGATTTATAAGATGATACCCCAACCCGGAAAACAAGAGTCTGGCTTGCCTGGGCCTAATGATTCCTTCTGCCTTAGCTTCTAAGTACTGAGATTACAGATCTATACTGTCACATCTTTCAAAGATGACACTATATGTGTGTGTATGTGTGTGTGTGTATGTGTGTGCATGCGTCTTTAAATTCTAGCTCCACAAAGTAGAGAAACATACAGCGTTTGTGTTTCTAAATCTGGCTTATTTTGCTTAACATAACGGCTTCTAGTTCTTCCCATTCTCCTGTATGGGCCGTAATTTCATTTTTCCTTATACACCAGTCACGGTGGCAGATGTTTTTAATCCCAGCATACAAAACATTGTTGTTTATAGTTGCATGAAATTCAAAGAACCACATTTTCTTACTTTAAAAAAGATTTTATTTATGTATTTTATGTGTATGGGTGCGTTGTCCACATGCATGTCTGCACACCAGAAGAAGATATTGAATCCCATGGGCTACAATTACAGCTGTTTACGAGCCACCAGGTAGGTGCTTGGAATTGAACCCAGGACTTCTGAAGAGCAGCCAGGGCTTTTAACCACTGAGCCATCCCGCTAGACCCTGAACCACATTTTCTTTATCACCCTCTTTTGATGGACACCTAGGGCTGGTTGGTTCTAATACCTGGCTTCTGTAGACAGAACAGCTATGAACATAGATGTGCAAATATGTTGACTTAGCATCTTTTGGATGTATGCCTGAACATCCAGACATACAATAGTTCTGTTTTTAGTTTTACCCAAACCTTCCATGCTGATTTCCACAGTGGCTGTACTTGTTAAATTGCTAGTAGCAATGAGTCCTCTTTCTCAACAATGTCTTCTTGGTAACAGCCATAGAATATCATGTCCTTAGCCCAGCTGTGCGATCTACATTATGTAATATAGTTATTGCATGTTATGTTATACAGATACTAATATAGGATGTAATCATTTAAACATGGCTGCATATTTCCTCAGTGTTTTGGAATTGGGAATCAGTGTCCTACTGTGTGCAGAGAGTTTATTGCCGAAGGAAAAATTTGTTATGGTTGAATCTGGAATGTCCTTCACAGGCTCAGGTTTTGAATGCCCGCTCCCCAACTGGGCATTTTTAGGACTTTAGACGTTCAAAGATCCAAAGAGCAAGTGATTTCTCGTTTAAAATGAAAAAGGAACACAGGAAAGTGATGTCCTTTGGTCAATGTCTTTTCTCGTCAGTGTTTTAGTCACCTCTGTGTCACTGTGACTAAAATGTCCAATGGGGGTGGGGGTGGGCATTTAGGAAAGAGTTACTGGAGCTGATGACTTTAGGGGATTTTGGTTCATCATAGGAGGAAGGTACAGCAAAGTGTGTGTGTGTGGGAGGGGACTTACAATACAGCAGACTAGGAAGCAGGGAGGGAGGCAGGAGCCAGGAGCCAGGTAGAGCTTTCAAAGACCTGCCTCCACCTCCACCAGCGAGGACCCACCTTGGAAGCTTCCCAACCCCCGTTTTGGTTTTCCTTGGATATCATTTGATCAGATGGCCTTTCTTCTTCATCAGAGATTACATATGTTAACAGATTTTAGAATTAAAAGGCAAGCCAACTCTACTAGAGCCAAGAGGCCTTCGTTGGAGTGTGTGGGCTTTTTGTTGTTAACTGGTTGGCTAGTTATCTTGATGTGTTAGATAGATGGAGCCAAGAAGAAACCATGAGATGGTGTGGCGCTGGTGGGAGAGAGGGATAAGCGCTCCTGAGCCTCGGGTCCATCCTCTGCTAAAATGTAACAACAGAGACCCGGTAAAGCCCAGAGCAAGGAGACATGGCTAAGATGACAAACCCCCAAATGAGGTTTCCTTAACGAGGTGGGGCGACGCCTGGAAAACAGCTGATGCCTGCCTATTCAGAGGAGGGGCTTTCCGCCAAAGGCATGCCAAGGAGGAGGAAAGGGGAAATGAGAAGGGGAAATGACATGAAAAGTCTAAATCAAGGGACCAACCTAAGTAATTGTTGACAGATCAGGAGCTGAAAAGGAAGTTGAGTGAAATAGTATTACTTTGAAATATCGATGGCCTTGAATTTCTATTCCTCCTGCTTCTTCCTCTTGGGTTAACATCTATGCACTGCCATGCCTGCTTCATACAGTGCTGGGGTCTTGTGCCCACCAGAGAAACACTCTCCAGCTGAGCTACATCCTGGCCTCCAATTTCTCTTCTAACAAAGACACTCAGATTACTTGATTTTTACTCTAAGTGCCTTCTTAAAGACCCTATTGCCAAAGGCAGTCATTTTCCGAGGTTCTAGGACTTATGGCTTCAGTGTTCAAATGGGGACAGGGCAGGAATTCATATAATTCAGCTCCTATCATGACTGAATGATGAATGTAATTACCCATTTTGGTAGAACCTCTATACATTAAATATGGAGCCCTCTCTGCCTTTGCACAGAATTTTCCATGCATGACATCAGCCCCCTTGCTTCTTGCAGCTTCAGCACCAAGGTTGCACCAGCATGCCCTTCTCAGAAATGCACATTCTTGCTTCCCACGCCGGATCTACTAGATTAGCTATCCTAGATGCTAGGTGAGCCTCAGGCCCGCCTCATTGGAGAACCTGGCTTTAGCAGTCCGGTACAGGACAGCTGAGGTACAGAGCTGGTTTCAGTTGTGAATTCTGGTCATGCTGTTCCAGAGTCCTTTTCTAAAGGATGGCTCTCTTGAGGCATTAGGTTATGATTGATGGCTGGGGTCTGTCATACAGGAGCAATTAAATCAGTGCCCATCTGTCTTGTATCATTTGACATTCAAATATCACCTACTCATTCGAGGGTTTAGAAGGAGGAAAGGTTCAATGGGAAGATTTCTCATTTGAGGAATGAGACACCTTGTTAATCTGGGCTCCAATTTATTATCTCGAAAAAATGGGAAATCTGCATTTCTTTCCTAGCTGGGACAGTCCAGGCATCCATACAAACAGCTGAATGCAACTGTTATCTCGGCAGCGGTAAGAATGGTGACGTTGTGGGGTTCACTGAACAGTCAGACCCAACATCCAGAATGAGGTAGTTCCAGTGTTCTCCGGCTTGGTTCCCTTCAAGCTGGATGTCTCTCAGAGGTGAGCGTAAGATCTGGACATGGTGGTCTTAATCCACTGTTGAGTTACTATAACAAAATAACCTGCTGCCTGGTCATATATTAAGAAAACGTTTTCTTTACGTGGTGGCTTTGGAAGCTCAAGGGCGTGGTGCTGACACCCAATGCTATGAGGATCCTGTGGTAGATGGCCTCCCAGTGGTAAGACTGCGTGGTAAGGGTAAGAAGCATGGCAGATTAGAAAATGTTCCAAGCTCCCTTAGAAAGGCCATTCACCATCACAACAACCAATACATTCCCCTGTGTCCTAACCCACTCCCTCAAAATGGCCTGGATTCATTAATGAACAAAAATGACTTAATTATTCCCTGATAGGCATGAATCTTGAAGGTCCTGACACTGTTATGCAGGCAAGGTTTTTTACATGAGACCTTGGGGGACAAAGTGTATCCTAAACACAGGACCCGTCATTGATGTCTCTCTAAGATATGTCTTAGAGCATACACTGGGTGCTTGATAAATGTGGGAGGACATAGCTGACAATCAGCATGTGTACACCCCCCTCCCAACTTCCCCAGATGCACGGTGTAGCTTCTCCTTTGAACAACCACAGCAGAACCATGGGCCCCTGTGTGGTCTCCTCATCAGGAACCCTGGTTCCCACGCATCTCTCTTGTTCGGCATCTTTAATGTTTTTTTAAATGTACTTTTATTTATGTCTATGTCCATGTGCCCGCTTGTCTGCATGTGTACCGCATGTATGTAGTTCCTTGCGGAGGCCAGAAGCGGGTGATAGAATCTGTTGGTGTTAGAGTTAGAAGTGGTTGTGAGGCACCTGATGTGGGTGCTGGGAACCGAACCTGGGTCCTCTGTAAGAGCAGCGAGTGCTCTTAACTACTGCACCCTCCCTCCAGCCTTCACATACTCTACCTTTGCTTTTTAAAAACCTCTTCCTCAGAACGACAATAATAGGCAGGGAGGGTTTTACTGGCCCATTATACTGCATCCTGGAAGCTAAGAAAGTTAGACATTGACCCAGAATCACAAGAAATGGCTAGTGAAGGGGTTAGCAAGAAAACACACTTGGTTGGTGCCCCGGCCCACACCTCTGACTGAATCTTTTCTTTATTCGTGGACCGAGAAGAAGGAAACTCCACCCTACAGCGGACCTTCTGAAAAATGAGGACGCCTCCATGTTCCTGCTCCGAGTGACCACAGGGCTTTGAGCAGCTTCTCCATCCGGTGAAATTGATTTTTTAAACACACTGAATTGATTAAAGCGTTGGGCCAGGATGGAGCCGGCGAGCAGGCCGAATAAGAGCTGTTTGGCTCTTATATTCACTTCCTTCTTGTCGACGCATCCTGTGCCTGGGGAAATGAAGACTGCTGGGTACTCTCATCCAGGCTAACTGTGGCTTGGCCTCTGTGGAAGGAAACCCACAGTCGATGAAGGGCCACTGAGATGCAGCTGCATGCCTGTTCACAGGGCAGCAAAGAATCAGCAAGCTGGGTCACATCCTGCGCATGCGCTGGTGCCAACGACGCTTGACAGATCGTAAAGACTGTAATATTTGCTGACGCCTCTTTAGAGGGAGGCGTGGATATGTCTGTTAGCAATGGCATTGGTATGTAGGGTTTGATTGAATATGGACATTAATTTGATTTCCTTAGGCTCCAAGACCAAAACTTCAGGCGGTAATTTTCTGTAGACAATGAATCTGTCTGCTTATGTCTGTATGAAGGTGTACTTACACTGTTTTAAAAAGATGTTATTTAATTAACACCCACTCCTAATAACTTCAAAAAGAAAACAGCCACCTTTGGGCATTTTGATATGGTGTTTTTCCACTGGCCCCCAAAAGGTTTCTGCCTCAGTCAAACTAAAGTTCATTTTGCTAAATAGTGGCTCTCTCCCTTTCTTTTTTTCTGTAAAAGGGATATTCTTCAGCTGCAAAGTTGCCCTTTGGGTCTGACTGCAGTTCTCCTCCAGGGGTGACAATCCAACCAGAGGAGAGATGGTTTTACTTATTTGTAAGTTTGTGGCAAAGTCAGGAGACACTGTGGCATTTTTGTGAGGTCTAGACCAGAGCTGCTCCACCAACACATGCTTCTGTCTTATACAACAAGTGGCAGCCTCTGATGAAACACCTCAGCAAGTCCCTGGCTCCTAGGCTGTGGGATTCCCTGGAGCCTCTTCATTTCCCCGGAGTAGCTGGGCCTCTGCTTCAGAAGTGGCTTTCAGCTCTGTGGACATGCTGAGCAGATGGGAGACCGAGACACGGTTTCTCAATATTTTCTACTTTTTGCCAGGTCAGATTGGGAACGTAGGTCTCAGCTCTGTGTCATGCTTCTGTGTTCAGAGAGGACTTCTCTTACTTACAGTTGGGATCTGGAATGTTCCCTAGTGGTCCATATGGTAAAAGCTTGCCCCACCCCCTCCCAGCTTGGAGATCTAGCTCTTGAGAGTTGGTAGGACCTCTAAAGTGTGGAGCCTAGCCAGAGATCTCCAGCTGTACTGTGCTGTGCCCTTAAAGAGGATCGCAGGATCCTGGGCCCTCCCTTTTCCTCTCTTCCATTTCCCAGATACAAAGTGAGTAGTGTTGCTTCATAAACTCATACTACGATGTGCTAGTCCAGATCAGAAGCCACAGGGCCTGGGGCTAAAGAGATAGCTTTGTGGTTGAGAGCGCCCGCCGACTGCTTTTCCAGGACCTGGGTTCAATTCCCAGCACCCACATATCAGCTTATGATTGTGTTTGTAGCTCCAAGATCTGACACTCATGCAGACAAAACACCAATGCACAAAAAATAAATTAGTTATTTAAAAAATAAAAGAAACCACAGGGTCAAGTGATTATAGATTAAAACTCCTAAATGTGAGTGTCAAAATAAGCCTTTCTTCATCATAACTTGGTTAGCCAGACATTTCTTCTTGTACCGGAGAGCTAACTAATCCAGTCTTTCTGTTTATTTGTTCTTATAGGTGGAAGATGCGCCTACTTTCACTTGGATTTGATATGCCAAGGCTGGTTGATATTGATGGGAGGCCTCATCCTTTCTAAGGAGAAGGCAGGGGAGGGGAGGAGAAACTGAGAAAAGCAGAGGTAGACGAGCAGGATGAAAAGCAAATAAATAATAAAAAAGACTACATATTTGTCTATCTGTCTATCATATCTATCTATCTATCTATCTATCTATCTATCATCTCTATCTATCATCTCTATCTATCTATCTATCTATCTATCTATCTATCTATCATCTCTATCTATCATCTATCTATCTCTATCTATCTATCTCTCTCTATCGCTCTATCTATCATATCTATCTCTTTATCTATCATCTCTATCTCTCTATCTCTCTATCTCTCTATCTCTCTATCTAGCTATCTAGCTATCATATCTATCATATCTATCTATCTATCTATCTATCTATCTATCTATCATATCTATCATATCTATCTATCTATCAATCTATCTATCTATCTATCTATCTATCTATCTATCTATCTATCTATCTAGTGTGTGTGCGTTTGTGTGTGCGCATGCACAAGTGAGCATACACATATCATGATATTCATGTGGAAGTCAGAGTACAAGTTGTGTGTGTGTGTGTGTGTGTGTGTGTGTGTGTGTGTGTGTGTGTGTGTGACTTCTCTCCCCTTCCACTCTGGGAGTTCTGAACTCCCAGAACCCTCAGGCTTGGCAGCAAACCCTGAGTCATTTCACCTCACCGCTAGCTCCCACCCCCTGCTGTTATGGCTTCTTGAGACAGGGTCTCACCTGATAGCACTGCAGCTAGACCTGAAATTCACAACGGAGCTGAGGTTGGCCCCTAACTCACAACAGTCCTCACCTCACAAGTGCCAGGGCTACAGATGTTAATATGTTATTCAAAAAACCTAATCTGTATCCAAAACTTCTTAATTTGTCCAGCGGATCTGCTAATGATGAGAGGTGATTACCCTGTTTTTATAAATGAAGAGGCTCTTCCAATTTCCTATGCTTCCTCAGAGGAAGCTTTCCCTGCGGGTACGATCCATAGGCTGGAGGAGCCATGTGATCAGAGCACCCGTCCTATTCTTATGACTTGCTGAGAGCTCAGTCCAAACACAAGGTGCCCAGGCAGGTCCTTTCTGGGGTTCCTGCTGAGAGCTGAGGGTTGCCACATCACTCATGAGCCTCCCCCCAACCCCCCCCCCCAGCTGAAAGGCTCCCTCATGCTGGGATGGTGTGCTGGGTTAAGATTTTGATGAGCGAGCAGAGGAAATGAGTTATGAGAGCGGAAAGCAGGGCAGGACTGTACACAAAGACATGTCAAAGAGACGCACAGATACTAAAAGTGTGGTTTGACTTCCAGGACCGAGTCTCCTCGAGGTCTAATTGCTCTTCAGCAGAATTTCGCAAATGGTGTTAATTCACTTTGAAGACTTAGCCGGCTCCTCCTTTTCTCTGGAGCCAGCTTCAAGAGTCTAGGTTGCAACCTCAAAAAGGCTGCTGAGACACGGCTCTCTCGTGAGAAGGTCTATAAAACACAGCCTGGGCTGCTGGGGACATTATTTTGCCTTCCCCTTTTTTCTTTTTTTCTTTTGCTCAGTGGGACAATGCTGGGGAAAGATAGTTCACAGTTCTAGATGTCACAGTTCTAGTTTTTAATATTTCTCTGGGTTACCTCTGAGCAGCCATATCTCCTACGTCTGGGTACCTCTCTGAAAGCCACATTGTCATGAATAGGGTCTTTGCTTGTTTGTTTTTGTTTTGATTTTTGGTGTGTGTGTGTGTGTGTGTGTGTGTGTGTGTGTGTGTGTGGTGTTTATTTTGCTTTTTGGTGTATTTATGTATGTGTATATGGTATGGTGTTTGTACATGTTCATGTGGGTGTGTCTTAATTGCTTTTCTATTGCTCTGACAAACACCACAATCGAGGAAACTTATAAAAGAAAGCATTTAATTTGGGGCTCACTGTTCTGGAGGGTATTAGAGTCCATGACCAGCTTGGCAGGGAGCATGGGAGCATGGCAGCAGGCGTGTAGGCAAGCTTGACCTGGAGCAGTAGCTGAGAGCTTACAGATCAAGACATGAGAGAGAGAGAGAGAGAGAGAGAGAGAGAGAGAGAGAGAGAGAGAGAGAGAGAAAACATTAACTGGGCTTGGGCTTGGTGTGGGCTTTTGAAACCTCAAACAATGCCATACTCCCTAATCCTTCCTGAAAGTTCTACCAGTGGCAGAGCAAGGATTTAAATAGACGAACCTATGGGAGCCATTTTCATTCACAGCACCACAGGGTATATATATATATATATATATATACACCTAGGCAAGCCAGAGAACATCTTTCTCTATTATTCTCTACCATATATTTTTGAGATAAGGTTCCTCAGTAAACCTAGAGAAGCTTGATTGGCTAGACTGGCTGGCCAATGGGACCCAGAGAGCTTCTGTGCCTGCCGCCTCAGCTCTGGGATTCTGCATAAGCACAGACATGCCTGTTTTTATACACGGGTGCAGGTTTACATGCCCGTGTGGCAAACGTTTTACTGATGACAGTGCCTCCCCTCCCTCCCTCCCTCCTCCTCCTCCTCCTCCTCCTCCTCCTCCTCCTCCTCCTTCTTCTTTTTTAGAATTCTGGGACTAGAAATCACAATGTAGTCCAAGCTGTCCTTGTGGAACTTAGGACAATCCTCCCACCTCAGAATCCCAAGTGCTAGTATTGAGGTAGTTAGTGTTTCCTTTAGGACAAAATAAAATACCACCATTGTCCTGCAAGCTGAAAGAGCTGTTTCTAAAAAGGATTGATGGTATCATAACACAAATGTAGAACAGACACCTACTTGGATAAGAAAGAAAATATGCCTGTTATGTGTTCAAACACAGATGCGCTTCAGATGTTGCTGTCATTACTGTTGTTCACGGATGGTCTTGGCAGCCATGTTGATAGGAAGTGAAGACACCTGGCTTCCATTACTATGACTTGTTTCTGCTTGGGCTAGCTTACAGGCAGAGGACGGACATGTGCTCATGAAAGTTGTGTTTGATCCTTTCTGGGGGATTTTCTGACTGGTGTTTTTCTTGGCTCTTTCCTTGAAGTTGGTATCTTTCTGTGCAGCTACCCAGGTGGGTGTGGTCTTCCCTTACCTAAGCCAGACGCTCGGACTTTCTGATATAGTCAGCACACCAGCCTTCTCTTTGCCAGTCCCGCCAAGTGTCACATTTTCTTTAATCACTTAAAATAATTAGTAATTTAGGTGTGGCAGGATATGAGTCTGTGCAAAGGTGGGGGTTTTCCCTGCCGAGCTCACCTTTTCTCTTTCTTGCTTTCATCTACCTGGAAAACAAGACAGCAGATTCTTAGACTCCGTGGCACCATCTGAGCCCCAGTGTCCGGTTCACTCTACTGACCACCATCCCTCGGTGCTAACTATGACAATGGAAAGATTGTTGAGCCAATTAACATAGTAAAGTTTAGAAAGCTCCAGGGAGCTACCAGGTTTAAATCATATGTAGAAGCTTTATAAGAATAATTATGTATGTGTATTTTCAAGATACACATTTTTAGGTTTTTTTTTTTAAGTTAAAATTTTAGTTATGTGTATATGTGTCCTGTGGAGATCAGAAGGAGGTATTGAATTTAGAGTTCTAGTTACATGTGGTTGTGAGTGGGTTCTGGGAACTAAACTTGGGTCTTTTGCTAGAGCAGTATGCTCACTCTCAAACACTGGGTCATGTCTTTAGCCCCCAAACAATTGTGTTGAGGGGATATAAATGTTAATGATAGATGTAGTCATCTCTTAGCCTTGGAAGGCTGGGTGTATGCATCTGTTGATAGACCTTGGGATACCTGGAGTCTTTTAGTTGATAACAAATGACCTGTGTAGATGATGATAAAGTCATGGGCTCTCTGCATCTTCTCCAGTCTGGTCTATGACTCTGCCCTTCTGGGGTGATTGTCCTGTGGAGGAAGATGCCTTCAACCCTAACTCCTATCACGGTGATTTATGTCAAAAGGGAATTGAGCTGTTACTTTATGGGAGGGGGGGGGACAATATTTATGATGTCTACCTAGGGCATTTTCATCTTGGTTTTGTCCTCCTGGTGAACCCTGGGTATCACCTGTGCCTCTCTCGTCCTGGATTATGTGGCCACGAGGTCCATCTTTTGGCCAGGCCAGATGCAGAACTTAAAACCATGTAAGATTCTTCAAAACAGAAGAGACCTCACTGTTTGCTACTTGAGGGAGGCAGAATAGAAGACTTATGCCAGGTGATTTAACACTCTCCTCGGAGGTAGAAACCTTTCCTAGCATGGGTAAGGCCCCGAGTTCAGGTCTCAGCACCTAGAAAAATATTCTTCATTGGAGATTTCTGTGCGCAGCAAGGTATGTTGGTTTCTACCCAGTCTTCCTGGCTGTCCATTGCTGCCTTTACTGCTTCTGTTCATCCTTTGCAAGTTTTATACTGATTTTAGTCTTTCTGCACTTTCTCAATTCTTTATGCATTTTTCAAGCACAGTGATTTCCTAGGACTAAACTCACCACCAAGCTCATAGACTCACACACATTGCAACAGGCACATTGAAATAGCTGGAAATCCAGCTTCCTCTCAGTGCTTTGTGGTCTACTGTTTGGAATCTTAGCCCTTAGCCGGCATAGGAAAGCGATGGATTTCCTCCGGATAAATGTGGGGTGATCCCAAGAGGAAGTCTTCCTCCAGGTGTCAGCGGAGGAGACCGTTCTCTCTCTAATTACACCAGAAATTGGGAAGCAAACATAGTCATTAGGAAGCAGAGGGAAAATTGTCAGACAGCTCTAGGCTAAGAGAAGGTCAGGCTGCCACTTTAGCGTGTCACTCTAATGACAGTGTGACGATGGCCAAGTTCATGGATGGGTAGATGCTAGTCATCTCTTCCTCCCCAGATTTCCAGATGACTCCATCTGGACCCTCCTCCATCGGCCTGATCTGCCATTATGACTTTGTTACCCTGGCACTCACCCAGTAGAACATGCTCCATAACTCACTGATGTCATGTTGTGTCACGGTGGCTTCTCAGTGGCGCTTCATGTTGGGAGCGACAGGTTGGCAAGTCACATCTCTTTTGTAGGGTGCACTTGTGGGAGAAAAGATTTTTGTCTCCTCACTTACCACCAGGACTCTGCTAAAAGTACCTATAACAAAAGATAGGCGAACTAGAGAAAAATGTATAGACTGGTTTCACATGCATTCAGTGGGACACAGGAGCCTTTGGAAGTGAAGACTGGGGAAGTAGACACACCTGTGAGAAGAATGGTGGGGCAAAGAGAGAATGGCCTAATGGTATAAACTGGGTGGGGATGGAGGCTTGGCCGGGCATATTTGTTCAGATTCTCCTCTGTGTCTCTGTGTCTCTGTGTCTCTGTGTCTCTGTGTCTTTACAGATCAGGATGGTTTGTTTTTGTTTTTCTGTTAGGTGCAGAGAGGTCATCTCTCAAATCTCTCCTGTGAGGGTTTAATGGCCTGCTTAAGGGGAGAGCATGTAGGAGGGAAGGGGCTGGGAGGAGCAAAGTGTCTTTCTGGCTCCTGATTTCTTAAATGTATGGGGGCAGAGCTCCTGCTGTTTGAACAGCTGCCTCTCCTCTTCCTTCTGCGCTGTGAAATTCTTCCTCCCTAAGGCCCTGGTCCTAATCTTGTCTTCTCTATAAACATTCTTGGGCTTTTGAATAAGACTTGACTTCTCTTCTCTTCTCTTCTCTTCTCTTCTCTTCTCTTCTCTTCTCTTCTCTTCTCTTCTCTGGTATTCTTAATTTTTAAAAAAAGTAGATATTTATTTGTATGCAGATGTGTGTGCATGCGTGCACGTGTGTGCGCGTGTGCACACGCTCATGTTCCATTACTTGCTTGTGGAGGTTATGGAAGAACTTGTGAAAATCTTTCCTTCTTTCCCTTTACTATGTGGGTTCTGAGGACTGAACTCAAGTCATCAGGTTTGGTAGGAAGCACTTTTCCTGCTAAGCCACCTCGCTGGCCCTTACGTTTTTTTGGTTTTGTTTTGTTTTTATTTTTTGTTCATTTACCATAGCCACTACCACTGATGGTGACCTCTTAACAATAAAAGGAAATACACCTTTTTCATCTTCTATATCCTCAGTACCAGCACATGCATGCATCATGCAGAATGTGGTACTCTAATCTGTTCTGAGTGTCCTAGAAATGTCTTGAGATAGGCGAAAGGACATATCTTGGGAGCCCATTGAGAATGGGCTAGAGGAGATACAGTTCTAGATTTCAAGAAGCCTGTGGTCTGAATTAAGAGACACTGGAGACAAGACCAGCCACACAGGAGAGGAAGCTGGATAGCTACTGTAGAGGAAGTAGAGACCAGAGACCACACCAGCTCTGCTCAGGCAACTGGTTCCATTTTCCTGAGTCTCATTTTTCATCTCTGGTAAAAGGACTAACAGTGGGAAGGTGACTCTCAGCCCCAGCAGAGTGAGGTTCTGAGGGAGTCAAGAATGCTTTCTCAACAATGTGGTGGGTTTCAGGATAAAGTGGGACATCATAGATGGCTCTGAGTGGGAGCCTTTGGATCTGTCTGGGACTGGTGCGACCGTGCATTCTTCTACCATCTGGTTGAGATGGAATCTGTGGAAGAGCAGGCACTTGGGGAATGTCCGCTGAATAAATTAATAAATTTGCCTGGAGTCCAGCGACCACAGAGATTATGATGTTCACATGTATGAAATTCTCAAAGAAGAAATAGAAAGAAATTTAAAAAGAAATTATGGCACTCAGAGGCAGCATATTGTTATAGTGTGGACACTGGAGCCACAAGGGCTATGTTCAAAGTCTAGCTTTTTTGGGCTGACAAGATAGTTTAGCAGGTAAAGGCACTTGCCAGCAAGCCTGATGATGTGAATTTGATCATCTGGTAGGAGGAGAGACCCAACCTCTAAGCATGTTTATGCCATCGTGTTTTTGGTGTATGCCACTTTTTTTTGTAAATTAAAAAAATTTTATTAGATGTTTGCAGCAAATAGTTTGTTTTAAGTCTCAGGAGAGACTTTGAATTAGGACTGTTGAACATTGTTAGAACTGTGAAGACTTTGGGGGGACTCTTGGGTTAAATGCATTTTGCAATACAAGATGGACATGAACCTTTGGGGGTCAAGAATGGAAGAAAGTTGTGGGGTAAGCCAATGTATCTGGGTATCAAGATGACAAATGGCAGACTTGCAGTGATTAATTTTCATTGTTAATTTGGCTATACTTCTAGTAATCAGGAATACGTGTGAAGTACACCTTTGGATGTATCTATGAGAGGCTTAGCAGAGAGTGTTAGCTGTAGGCAGAAGTCCCACCCTGAAAGTGGTCAACACTGCTCCATACTAGCTTGGATAGGGACAAAGAGGAAAGGAAAGCTCCTTGCCTCTTAGCCCATCATGATGCAAAATGTTCCACCAAAGCGTTTCCACCATTGTTGGCCTGAACCCTACAAAATCAAGAACCACAAAAAAATCCTTCCTCCCTTAAAAAGATATGTATGTAATTAGGGAGTCAATTGAAGGGTGCTAGTCATTCTTTCATAATCATTCAGCGGCCCAGGAGAGACCAGAGGATGTAAAAAGTCAAAAGAATGGTGTGGGAGATGAGGGTGTGGCTTTAGTGGTAGAGTATTTGCCTAGCAGGCACAAGGTCCTAATCTGAATTTGATCATTCCCTACCTACAATCAATATTAGCATAGTTGAATAAGTCCCTTATCTATAAGGCGACGCTTATGGAAAGTATAATTTGTGGTCCACTAGCAATGTTTACAAACTATATTTTGGAGAGGTACTTCGCAGATTCCAGAAATGTTTAAAACATTTCATTTCAAGGTAATCTAAGGTATTACAAGTATGTGCTTCAGCGGGTGCAGTGGCACAGGTCTATAATCCTAGTACTCGGGAGGCTATGAGAGGGGGAAGCACAAATTCTCGGACAGAACGAGGTACACAGTGAGACAGACAGACAAACAAAGACAAAGCAAAACAAAGCAACAACAAACTGAGCATGTGGTCGAGTTGCCCAGCAACGGCAGAGTGTGGGGTCCCAAGAAGCCACCCCCTGAACCAGATTCATCTCTGAGACTTCATCAGTCTCTCCATTGGCTTTATTTCCTTCTGGTCTGGTCCACACTCTTTTTGTGTTGTGATAGAAACTCAATGTCTGTGAAAACTGAGGATTCTGGGGAAAGGAGCTGTGCCTATACCTGGGGCTGGAGCATCCAAGAGGACAGACTGGAAGCCTCCCTCAATTCCAGCAAGTAAGGGACAGCTCAGAGCAAAAGAAGGCAGGGCAGCGAACATCCCAACACTCCCCAGTATTAACAGCCCCCAAGCTGCAGATGTTACAGCAGTGTGAGCAACAAAGATAAAACAGCTTCGGGTACAGATCAAGGTGTGAAGAACAAGGAAGAGGGCAGGGAAGAGGAGCTTAACTCCTCTTCTGAGTGAAGAAGCCCTTGCCCAGTGACTTCCTCCCACAAAGTGTAGTACGGGAAAGCGGCAAGAAGAACCGCTGTCCAGTGAGTTCACTTGTCAAGTGCAGCCGCAGCCAGCGATCAAGGTCAATGTCATGTTGGCCTCCTCAGGGTCCTGTGGTTAAGCACTTGGTCCTCAGCTGGTAGTGCTGTTCAGGAGAATCTGTAGACCTTTGATAGGGTGGAGCCTTTCTGGAGGAATCGGGTCCCTGGGTGGGCCTGGTTTGCACTCTGTTCTGGCTGCTTCCTGATCCACTTAGATGTGAACAATTTAGGCTCACAATCCTGCTGCCACATTGGACAGCTGCTCCTGCAGCCGCGCCTTCCGGGCCAGGATGGAAAGTACACCGACCTGGGAACCAAAATAAATCTTCCGTTCCTATATTCTTTCTTGTTAAGTATTTGGTTAAGGTGACAAAGAGGGTAACTAATATAGTTAAAGAAACGGCATGCTTCCTCTGTGATGGGCACTCCTCAAACGGTGCGCAGAAAACAAGCACACAGAAAAGCAAAGAGAAACCACAAAAACTCCAGTAGAAGCAGGCTCCAATAGACGGTCCTCTTCTTCACGGCTGATCTGTACAAAAAAGTGCCAAGGCCATGGGAAATAAGCTGAGTTTGATACACTGTTATAGCAAGAGCCGTCCAAGGTGACACAGTAACGGGAGGCAATACAGTTCCTGAATAGGATCCTGCAACAGAAAGAGGCCATTGGATAGAAACTGAATCAGGCTGGAGAGGTGGCTCAGAGGGAAGAACACTTTCTGACTGTTCTTGCCGAGGACCTGGGTTCAATCCCTAATTCTCGCATGTAACTCCAGTTCCAAGATATTCAATGCCCTCATCTGACCTCCACAGGCATACGAGTGGTGTATATACATGCAGGCAAAACACTCATATACATAAAATGAAAATAGTAAATCTGAAGAAGAGGAGGAGGAGGGGCAAGAGGAGGAGGAGGAAGAAGAGGAAGAAGAAAAGAAGGAAACAGAATCTGCACAAAGGGAGGCTTAATGGTAACAAAAGATCTAAATGAAATATGGGACATCTATTTATAACAAGTACATCAGAGGAATGTTAATGGTGGAGGATACTGAGTATGGGGTGAGAGTATAGGGCATACAGATATCACTGTAGTGTTCTTTAGTTTTATATAAATGACAGTATCGTCAGGCTGGTAAGGTGGCTCAGTGGGTAAAGATGTTTACCTCCAAGCCTGATGACCAAACCTGGGGGTCTCCTACAAATGTGTACCTCCTACAAAACAGCTAAACAATATAAAAAATTAAAAGAAATGGTTATAGGAGAAAGTCCATTAATAGATGAAGAGAAAGCAGAAAGGGGGAGGAAGGGGAAGGGAGGCGGAGCAGGGAGAGGAAGAGCAAGAAGAACAAGAGAAGAGAAAGAAGAGTGGGGAGAGAGGAGGGCAGAAAGAGACCGACCCTGGAGAGCAGCGCTGCTCTCGGTGCAGACAGTAACTGAACGTTGGAATTCATTAAGATCTGGAACAGTGTCCCTCTGAAGGCCAAAGCTGCACTCTGTACAGAATCCACTCCACGCTTGTCTTCAGTGACACAATGTTCCAAGTGTCTTACTTTCATGGCAGCTTGTTACTTTTCCTCCCTTAGACTTTCCACACACTTTTCCTCTGCCCTCTCTTGTTCCGCAAGGGAGAACCTCAAATTAAATGGACACAAGACAGATTTCAGGAGAACAGATAAACTTTTTATTTATATGAGCGCACAGGAGGTCAAAGAAGAATGTGACTCGAAGAAGCTGTTAGGACTTAGGGCCCATGTAACATCTTAATCGCAGAAGGGGGTGTACTTATGGAGAAACAAATGGCTTTTAGGAAAGATAAGCAGGCCCTGAGGAACGTAGATAGGAGATAGTCTTTCGACAGTGTGTGTCTCAAGGGTTTCCCCTGGTCCTGGACTTCTGTCTGTCAGCAAGACTCACTCTGCTCTGATCGTGAAATTCCCAGAGAGTGGATCTGTGACTATGAAATTCTTTTGGGAGACTATTAGGTATGTAGGAAGCATTAGCCAGGTAGAAAGACTCCAGAAGACATCTTCTGTGGATGCTGAGTCTTTAAATGTCACCAGACTAACCCGTATTGACTGTGATCAGAAAACAACAACAACAACAACAACAACAACAAAAACCCACTTAGATAGGGTTCCAGAAGGCACAAGCAGGTAGAAACTGACCAAGACCTGAACATCTAAGACATAACTGTGATGGTTTGAGTAGCATCAGGGAAGGCTCATGTCACATGGCCCAGGACCAGTGGAAATAGTGTGGTAGGGATTTGGAGTTCAAATCTTAAGACTCACGGAGTCAGCATGTCTTTTTGGAGGCCTTGTAATCAAGGCAGCTCCTGCTAGCATCCACAGGAATAGTAAAACCATGGAATGGAAAGAAATACTGTGGCATATTACAGCCACAATGAAGTTGAATGTCAGGTAGGAGCTCTAGGGGGTTGTTGTGATGCTTAGCATTCAAAGCTGTGCCTGTAAGATGGTCTGAGTGATGGTTTTCATTATAAAACTAAAAAAGAAAAAGATAGACACGTCCCCTTCAACTCACCCATCCATCACTGCTACCCTTCCATGCCCCGCATTTAGATCGATTCCTTCCTTTCCTTGAAATAATTGTTGCAGAACACAGAAAGCCAGTTTGCTTTGTGGCTTGCTGTTCTGTCCTTTGATGGTCACTACAGAGCTGAACTGGGCGATGAGACGGAGCCTGAGACTCTCACCCCTACCATCTTCTCTTTATTTCTAAACAAACCAGTAACTCTCCCAATAGCTATGGCAACTTTCCCAAAGGGAAGAAAGTTCACCCTAGACCTATCTTTCAGGTCAGTGTGCACTTGACTTCAAAGAGAGCTGCTTCCTTACCACTTTGGCTGGTTCAGGCTGCTCAGATCCCTTCTGGGGGTGTGGAAGCCCAGGATCAAGATGCTTGGAGGCTTAAAGACTTGGAAGCCACTTGGCCAGTACCATCAGAGTCAAGTGCCAGGCTGAAAAGTAAGCCAAAGGTGATAGATAGCTCTGAAGACAGACACTTTCTCAAGGGTAGAATTCTCTCACTTTTGAAGGCAGTTGCTGAGCAATTTTTTTTAAGTTTAATTTTCTTAACTGTATAAGCTGAGAATGGTTCTTACAGATGCTCTCTGGATTCTGGTAATCTCTGTCCCCTAGCCTCTCTAATGTATATGTAGATATATACGCCCTTAGAACTTTCCAGAAAATTTGCATTGGTCTTTTCAATTCAGCCACCAGGCCCGTTGCCCTTTCCAAATGGAAAATTTGCACAAGCCCTCCCTCTCTGCCTTCCTGTCCCTCATCAGCCTGGTTCTCTCTCCCTCTTGATCCTTTGGCAATCTTAACTACCACCCCCAACTCCACCTCACCCCCCTACACCCCCCCCCACACACACAGCAAGGAAGGGACCCGATATTGTTCTCCAAAGCAGTAGGAGCAGCTGACAAAGGGAACAGATACAATAGTTTCTTAGCTTTTCAGCTCCAGAAGGCCTGTTTTGTGAGTGGCTATGCACCTGTTGGGATAAACAGCATTCCATATAGCATCAAATGGCCAAGAGGCTGAGCTAGGCACTCAGCTCCTCCCCCCCTTTTTTTCCCCCAAGGGAATGCTAACAGTTTTAACAAGGAGTAGGGGGAGGGCATGGGGAGAGGGAACCATCCTCTGACAATCCAGGGTGGCAACCTGGCTATGTAACCCAGGCTGGGCTTGGCAGGACAGAGGCTGTTTGGAAGGGGTTTTTCTCTTCTTACTCTCTGTGGCTGTTTTAGGCTAATTGTTTCTTGTTCTTTAAGCCGCTTCGTTTGATCCTGGCTGTTGAAGGAACTTCTCTGAGCAAAACAAAGTTTGGCATAAAGAGAATAAACAGTGTTTATCTTTTCTGGGATGGGTGGGTGGGAGCGTGTACAAAAGGTGTCTTCCAGTTTTCCTTTTCTTTTTAAAACTTTAATTCATTTTGTGCTGGTGGAAGGTGATAGCTGGTAGGAGCTCTGATTCGCCCGGAGAGGAGCACTTAGGACTGATCATGCGCAGAATGAACGGATGGAGCCTTCGGAGCGGGGGAGATGATCTAGTATTCTGTCCAATGAGCTGGTTTTGGTTTCTGAGACGCAGTTTCACTGTTTAGCTGAGGGTGATCTCAAGTTCACCTTCTTCCTGTCTCAGGCTCCTGAGAGCAGAGATATTACAGGAGTTCATGACACTGGCCGGGCCACTTTGTGTCCACGGAAAAAATGTCCCTCCTCTACCTCATCATGCTCCTTACTGAGTCCTAACCAAGGCCAGTGTCCCAGAGGTGTCAAGTATCTGAAGTTCCCGGGGGGGGGGGGGGGGGGGGGGAATGCTATGGTCCGCAGCCGTCAATGTGTGCAGTACATGGAGGTGTTTGTGAGGGGCTGCAAGCTAGCAGCTCTTAGCCGTCCATGTGTGGTCATTGCCTGTGGAGGGGAGCAGGATGGAACACCACCAAACATGCCACTTTGGTAAGAGAAGCGTAGTATTTAGGCTGCAGGTGTTTAAGTTACTGGATCCTTTTTTTTTTTTTTTTTTTTTTTTTTTGTCTGAAAGCTGAGCTTCCTAAAAGACTTCTAATCTTATCAGTTCCTTCCCTGGGACCAATTCAGTCACCTTCTCTCCTCAGAGGCCAGAGTCTCCAAGATACCTGAACAGTGTCCTAAGACTTATTCCTTCTCCTGGCTACTCTCCTGAGAGAGCTGGGTTAGCTTTTCAAAAAGTCTTTAGGAGGTAAGTTCTCCCTCTCGGCTCCTCCCCCACTTTCTCCCGACTTAGGTCTATAACCCTCCATTCTACCCACCTTCGACACTCTCACACTCTCACATATAGAGTGCAGAGTGGCTGTCCTGAGCAGGAGAACCTTCTATGGAGATTACAAACTGGTAGTTAGTTTTCTGTTCATCTGTCTTTCCTCGATCTAATTTACAGAGCTGCAGCCAACCCACTTGGGAGGGGAGATGCAAAAAGTTCCCTATCTGTGTGCTTACTAAATCCTTCAATATTTCAACAGCATGGAAAATCTTGGAAGATGGGAGCCACTACCCAGCATAAGCCCCGCTCCCAGCACCTATACCCCAAACACCCAGTGAGCAGCTAGCTCAATGTTAAGCTATGATAGGGACGCACAAAAACAAACAAACAAAACTGGCCTAAAATTGAGGTCTATGGTAAGGATGATAGGCTCGGGGGAGAGTCAAGGGCATTTTGGAGGTCAAGACAGAATCTGTATGTACAAGTCTTGAGCTGTGCCTTAAACATGTGCTGTGGGCCGAGTGAGTATACTTGCCTACATGGTATGTTAGTGATTCTCCTGTGCACACCTCACCCTCACAGTGATTGTAGCTGCATTCTTTAGTCCAGTACTTCATGGGTCAGCAGGACCCGTGAGGGCTTTTCCTTACTTAGCCATTAGGCACCAGAGAATAGTTAGGTTGGAAGCCAAGCGCTGACGCTTCCAGGATTTGGCCATTCAGTTCCTCCTGGGATCCTGTCATTTGAATCTGATTCTTGGCTGTGCACAAAAGGGATATTTTATCTTCCTTTGGCCACTTTCTTTACAGTTTTGTCTGCACTGTTGGCAGTGGGTGCTTACCCTTTGGCAATGTCTGCATTTGGGTGTTTTAATATGTCTTTTACTCCTATCCTGCCCAACTGACAGGTAATCAATTGTGAGGTTAGCAAAGACTGCCATACCTGCAAGACTGCCATACCTGCAAGAGGTGAGACCCTTCTGCCCCCTGCCCCTGCCCCTTGACAGGGGTCTTGCCATGTGACCTTGGCTGACCTGGTACTTACTAGGTAGAGCAGGCTGACTTCAAGCTTTTGTTGATCTTTCTAAGCCTTGAGTATGTGTCACCACACCTTATCTGGAAGAAAATTCTTAATAGGAGATTTCTGGACTCCGGGGTTGGCTTGATATTCAAAGAAGGCACGAGACTCATTTCTGTTCTGTTCTTGCATTTTATAAAAAGGTAAATGTAGTGTTGATGTGGGTGATGATGTGTCCCCTTCTCTCAGTATTTGAGACAGATGGCTTTTCCTTGGAGGACAGTTCAGAATCTCCCTGCATGGCAGTCCCTTGGGGGGTGGGATGGGAGATGATCACAGCTGATTGTCACACATGACACCGGATACTATATTAAATGCTATATCAAGGCAGCATTATCATTGGGTTCCATTTTTGATGTGCTGATTAAAGAGTCTAACGTTGATTCTGAAATGTTTTGAACATTTAACTCTGTTCTCTATTCAAAACTATTTCTCCTCCTCCTCCTCCTCCTCTTCCTTCTTCCCTTAATTTTTTTTTTTTTTTTTTTTTTTTTTTAAGATAGTCTTGCTATGTAGCTCAGGCTGGCTGGTGGGGGAGCAAACTCTGGGTTCTCGACCTTTAGCATTTTGTGAAATTCACCCATAATGCTTCTCTCCATTTTCTGGTATTTGTTTTCACAGTTGCTCTCTGTTTATGGCAGGCAACCCTGGGTTTTGATTCAGCATTTGTGTCAAGAGTTTTAACATAAGAATGAAGATTAAAAAAAAAAAATGAATTGACTTAACGAGAGTAAGCAATGGATAGAATTTGAAGTGGTGGGGATTTCGTAGGTGCTCCGCTGATATATGCCTGAGAGTGTGGGATGCGATGGTCCTCGTTCTTCTCTTATTGCCTAATTATAGCATCCTCTTGTCATTCATCTCTCACCCCCCCCAATCTTAAGGGGGTATTTCCCACTTTGCCCAGATTGACTTACTGTCTGTTCCTCTTTTTTTTTTTCTCCACCAGTTTCTACTGCTGGGGGATTTCCTTCTGTGAGGAGAGGACTTACCCCTCCCTATATGAGTTATGTCCTTTCTTTTGCAATCTGTTTGCTTGTCATCTAGTTTGTTATAGAGTGCTAGAGCGAATGAGATCTGTATAGCAGTGGGGTCAGGCATGCTCTCTCTGCTTGGTCTGATCATTTTAAACATTTCTTCTAGTTTCTGGCCTTGGTGTAGATCACTTTCTTTTCCTCTGTGTAACTGTTTGGTTCCACACACACACACACACACACACACACACACACACACACACACATACACCTGTCCCCCTGCTGCTAGTGTCCAGAGGTTGGACTCTGATTCATCCCAGCATTTTGTATGGAACCCAGTGAGTATACAGTATGGCTCACAATCTGAGTAATGTGTCAGCCTCGGAATTCAGAATCATGTGACGAATAGGAGAATCCATGAAGACACAGGTGGAACCAGGCCCTGGACTCAATCAACCAATCAATAGACACAGGTAGAGGCTATAGACACACAGAAAGACAGACAGACAGACAGACAGACAGACAGACAGACACATGCATGCACCGTACACCCCTAAGAGTAAGAAAAACCAGTAAACAAAACTCAGTATTGTTTATTTGCCATTCCCAGCTTTAACAGCAGTATTGTGAGAGAGGAGGGCTTACTGATTAACACTGGAAGCCAAGCTATGGACGGGACTGACTGCTCCGTCCTAACTCTGTGGGCTGTTGTAGTCTGAGAGCTGCTCGCTGATCCCACTTGACCTACACCAGCGGGCGTGCTCTTTCTCTGCTATCCTGTATTTCTGCCCACATTGCTGGGCTTAAGAAAACTCGAGTTGGTACGCTACACATGACCTAGGCTGTATCCTGTTGAATCGGATTCTCATTAAAAAAAAAAAAAAAAAAGAAAAGAAAAGAATGGATGTGGGGGGTGGTGAGCAAATAGGAAAGCCAGGGAACATTCTATATTTCTTTTAGACCAATGCTTATTTTCTTGGCAGGCAAATGCTTTTTTCTCACCTTTTGACGTACTCCTAATGGTCCCATTAAAATACATTTAGCCCTTTCTCCCTCCTCTGTCTGCCAGCACTCCCCGTCATGTGGTGAATGTCAGACAGGTTTTAAGTTCCGAAAAGTAGAGACCAGGCTGAGTTGGAACAGGATCTTATGTCCCCCCCTCCCACCCCCTAGAAATGTGCACCCTCTCCCATTTTATTGTGCAGTGTCCAGTTGCAGCTGGACCTGGAGGTTCTGGGATAACAGGAAGACGCCACTGACGCTCAAGTCTGTATGATGCTGAGGACAGATTCCTAAGAGGATGTCTCTTCCACTAGGAGCCCTTTGCAGCACAGGACCTTGACTGTCATTTGTAGACGGTCCCTCGTGGCCCTGTATAGATGATCGAGAACATTCCTTCCATTTCTCTGAGTAGGTGATTTTCTATGGTGACTAGGGGTGAGTGCTAGTGGTGGTGCTACGGAACACCTCAGGGTCCCTTCCCCATCTCCCGGAGTGACACAAGATTCCTTACAGGAAACTGCCTTTCTCTGCTTGTGGGGAGGAGTGCTGCATCGTGTGGTTTTTGAGGTTCTAGCAGCCAGGGAGGGGCTTACAAGGCTGCTGGGCCAAGCAGGCAAGAAGGGGTCCGGTACCCTTTTCTCTCTTCTGAAGACCTTCCAAGGGTAGAGACCAAGCCCAGGCTCTGACTTGGAGATTTGTGGATCGTCAAAAGATGTCCATCATGGTAGCTATGATGGGGACCTACAGAAGCACCCAGAGAGGAGCCTGGTCCAGGGACAAGCAAGAGGAAGCCTGGAGTCAGATGCTCCTATGTGGATGCCTCAGAGCAGAGGAGGTGGGACAGTCAACCCCCTAAAGCAGTGGGTCCCAACATGTGAGTCATGACCCCTTAGGGGCAGGACAGCCCTTTCACGGGGTCGCCTAAGACCATCGGAAAACACAGATTTTTACATTGTGATTCATAACTGTAGTTCAACCAATTTATGCTTAGCTCTGACTAGATTACAAATAAATGAGACTCAGACTAAGGTTATTTTATTTGGCTTTTACAATTACTGAGGGATAACCCCTAACCTACTCTTCTAAATGTTGGCCTGGCCACCTCCCCAGCGTTACACCCCAGATACTTGCTGTTTCTCCTGGCCATGTGCTCATGGTCTGTCTTCCTTCATGGTAGCTTCCTCTCTCTTCCTATTGGAACAGAAGCCATCATGGGCTAGTTGACTCATGAAAACTTAGCACTGAGGACTGGGCCAATTGGAGTTAAGAGCAGCTCAGATCAAATATAATAAGTAATAACTTGGGGTTATGCATAGGAAAGTAGATTTTAATAGCATAGGAGGTAGATAACTGGCCTGCTCTTGTGCTGTTTAAGGCTTATTGTAAATAATAAAAGTTATATGTCTTTCATCTGGAAACTAAATGATCAAGGCCCTAGAAACCCTGAATTGGGATTAAAAATTTTGACAACATAGAACAGTAGCAAAATTGCAGTTTAATGAAGTAACAGCAAAAATTATTTTATGTTGGGGGTCACCACCACACGGGGGACTGTATTAGAAGGTCAAAGTGCCAGTTGTGGTGGTGCACGCGGGTAGGATTTGCTGAAGGAGGCAGAGGCAGAGGCAGAGGCAGAGGCAGAGGCAGAGGCAGAGGCAGAGGCAGAGGCAGAGGCAGAGGCAGAGGCAGAGGCAGAGGCAGAGGCAGAGGCAGAGGCAGAGGCAGAGGCAGAGGCAGAGGCAGGAAGATCACGAGTTTGAGGCCAGCCTGGGCTACACATTTTTAAAAAGAGCTGGGCATGGTGGCACATGCCTTTAATCCCAGCTCTTGGGAGGAAGAGGCAGGCAAATTTCTGAGTTCAAGGCCAGCCTGGTCTACAGAGTAAGTTCCAGGACAGTCAGAGCTATACAGAGAAACCCTGTCTTGAAAAATCAAAAATAAATAAATCAATAGAAGGTCAAAGCATAGAAGGGTTGAGAACAGCTGTTGTAACGGTTGACAGAGCCGCCTCTTTGATATTACTTCTCAACTATATGTCTAAGGGTCTGGGTCCCCAGAAAACACTCGAAACGAGGGTATTTCCTTTTGGCAAGTTGAGTATCTCTAATTTGAAAACTGAAAATCTGGATTTTAAACAAATCTTTCTTTTTCAAGACAGAATCTCATGTAACTCATGTTGGCCTCAAATGCATTATGTAGCTAAGGCTAGCCTTGAACGTCTGACTTTCCCATCTCTACCCCTGGCGAGTGCTCTAGAGGTGGAGGCAAGTACCACTGTGTAGTGCTGGAGACTGAACCCAGGGCACTGAGTGTGCTAGGCGAGCATTCTGCCGACTGAGCTGCCTTTCCAGCCCCTGGAAAATAAATCTGAAACGCTTCAGAATCTGCACATTTTTAAAGAGCTGACATGACTCCACAAGTGGAAAATTCCGTGCCTGACCTTATGTGACAGGCTTGCAGTTAGAATGTAGGCATGCCAAAAATAATGTAAAAATTACCTTCGGGCTGTGTATATGAAGTATATACGAAGCATTAATGTGTTTCATGTTTAGACTTGAGCCCTAGCCCCATGATATCTCCATAATGCACGAATATTCTAAAGCCTCCTTTAGTCTGAAATGTATAACACTGCTAGTAGCAAATATGTAAGTTAAAGGATGCTGGAGGCACGCTGCTGGCACACGGGACACAATGCCCACTGTGGTTGATGCCCTGCACATTGTAGGTTCTTGAGCAGTTCTGTTCTGTATCCCTGCTCCACCTCACCACCCCCACCCCCAGTAGCATCTTCCATCTGACCGTGACGAGCAAAAACCATCTCTAGCCGCTATAAACATCCCGTTTGGGCAGAATTAACCCCCCAAAGAGCAGAATGTTGTATTCCGTAGAACATGATACACGCTGCTTTCTTTCCCCTTCCCCCCATTTCCAAATTTATACCCACCATTTGGGAAGAAAGAGCAGGTGGGATGTCAAATCGTATGTTTTTAATATCTGAATTTCAGCCTCCTTTATTAGATTGAAGCTCACAGGGTTGTCATTCTTTTTGGATGTCAACATGGTTGAATAACAGCAATTTTGTATGGCTCGGCCTAATACGAGCCCATGAAATCAGATTTGTACAATCTCAGTCATGAGGGGCTTCAGGACAGGGTCATGCCCTGTGGTGTTTATTAAACACCCTAAGAGGCGTCCCTCTGCAAGGAATTGTATGATTTGAAGAGGGAGGGTGAGCTAGAGAGTGTGCTGGAAGAAGCCTGCGAACAGAGCCAAATCACTGGAGAATACAGTCGATCAGAGGGGATGGGGATAGGTTTACACTTGTCTCCGGCTGTGGGAAAGGAAAAATACAATCCCATATGGCAGCAGGCTCTTTGGGAGCAGAGAAGAAGCTGGAAAGGAGACTATGAGATGCAAGAGGATGTGGAAGAGAGGGTTCACTCTGAGGGAGGCTGCATCCGGGTCTCAAGACTGGATTCTCTTTATGATGTAGGAGGCAGGCACAAAACGCTGGTAGAACTTGGGGGCAGGACATGTTTCCACAAACCTGCTTAGTGTATTCTGAAAGCAGAAGCAATGATCAAAGCTGCTCTGGGCATCTTCTTTTGCCTGGCTGGTCTTCCCAGAGCCTATTCCTGTGGCTCGGCAGGAGTCACAGCAAAGTGTGGTATACACAGGCAATGAAGGTGCAGAATGAGTTTGTGTTAATCATTGTAGTAGGCTGGGATGAAGTTCAGAGTGCTTGCCTGGCATGCATGGGGCCATGGGAGTGTGTGTGTGTGTGTGTGTGTGTGTGTGTGTGTGTGTATAGGGGAGGTGCACACCTGTAATCTCAGCACTAGGAATGTGGAGACACGAAGATCAGAAAGTCAAGGTAATTCTGGGCTACACAGGGAGTCAGTTTAGCCTGGATTAAAGACTTTGTCTGAAAAAAAAAAAAAAACCGATAAACACATACATGTGTACACACACACACACGCCCAGACGCACTCATGCATGCACATAGACACACAAAGCTTGAGTTCCAGGTACTATCATACCTATTTGTGCCAGCAAAAAATAAATAAAATACTTTTACTCCAAAACAGAGATGCTATCTTTCTTTGAGAGAATCTGTGGGCACCTCCTCTCACGAGTGACAATGATTTATTTTAGGTTTCAAGTCCTTTGCCCATCCCTCTTTCTTCTCTTTCTCCTTCTCTCCCTTCCTCCTTTCTCTGCCCTTCTTTCCTTCCTGCTCTCTTTCTTTCATGTCTATCTGGCAGTCTTGGTATCACAGGGACAAGCTATCCCTAAAAAGTGGGCTCCCTCTCTTTTTCTCTCCTGCTCCTTTCAGGTCTGCCTGAGACATGTCTCAAAGTGCCCCCCTTTTGAAAACTGGTCATTAAAACCTGCTTCCTCATCTGCATGTAAAACTGCCGTTTGCAATTGGATGGGGGCAGAAGACAGATCGGGGAGGCAGTGGAGGGCTGTGTGGGGCTGGAGTCCATGCTTTGGTGACCTGGGAGGGAATGTGCTTACTCACACAACAGCACAAGTCCCAAGAGAAGACCTGGGGCCCTCAGTTCTGCAGTCAGTTTGCAGACAGTGGCACTCAAGAAAGTTTCCACATTTGCTGTACTGCCAGGCTCAGCTCGAACTCAGACTTCATGGCCTACGGTGTTCTTTTCCCCTGAGTTCTCCCAGAACAATGAGCTGTAACTTAAGGTTGCAAAAGTCTAGGAGTCTTGAGTTAAAAAAAATTTATACAGCCGGGCGTGGTGGTGCACGCCTTTAATCCCAGCACTCGGGAGGCAGAGGCAGGCGGATTTCTGAGTTCGAGGCCAGCCTGGTCTACAAAGTGAGTTCCAGGACAGCCAGGGCTATACAGAGAAACCCTGTCTCGAAAAAAAAAACAAAAACAAACAACAACAACAACAACAAAAAAACCAAACCAACAATAAAGGTAACAAAACCCAAAACTTTAGATTTAGTGAAATGTGGGCGTACCCCCATAGATACAGCCCTACTTAGGTAAGTGTTCTTGTATTTCCAATAAGCCAGTCAAGGGAAAAGCATGAGGCTCAGTAGAGCTGTAGGGGCCAGGAAGGTGGCCAAAGAAGCATAATCTGTACATCAGAAGAACCAAGGAGCTGGGGAGCTGGGGAGCTGGGGAGCTGGGGAGCTGGGGAGCTGGGGAGCTGGGGAGCTGGGGAGCTGGGGAGCTGGGGAGCTGGTTCGGTGGAGAAGTGTGCTTAGTAAAGAAGTGGGAGGAGCTGAGTCTAGACCCTCAGAGCCCACAGCTTTGGTCGCAAGCTCAGTGCTGTGGGGGTCAGAGGCAGGTAGATCACTGCGACTGGACAGCTGGATAGCTGGATAGCCTAGCTTTGAGTTCAGTTAAAGACCCTGTCTCAGGAGAATAAAGGAGATACAGAGAAAGGGAGGGAGGAAAAGGGAGAAAGAAGGGAAGAAAGGGAGGGAAAGTAAGAGATAACTCTCAACAGACAAGATAACTTCCCCTGAACTGTTTGCACACGTCTTTCCATTGAGACACCATGACCACAGCAACTCTTCTAAAGGCAAATATTTAATTGGAGGTGGCTTATGGTTGAAAAGGTTTTGTCCATTATCATCAAAGCAGAAAGCGCTGGCAGCTTGCAGGCAGACATGGTGCTGGGGAAGGAGTAGAGCGTTCTGCATTTTGATTGGAAGGCAACCAGAAAAGACTGGCATCCTCGGGCAGCTAGGAGAAAGCGCCCTTCTGCAATGGGTGGAGCCTGAACATAGGAGGAGACCTCCAAATCCCACCCCTGCAGTGACGCACTTCCTCTGACAAGGCCACGCCTCCTAACTGTACCACTCCCTATGGGCCAAGCAAATTCAAACCATAATACACATACTCATATCACACACACACACACACACACACACACACACACACACACGCTTTAGAAAAAGAAGATAAAAATAATCAAGTCAACATGGGATTCTGCTACTCCCAACTTCGCTTGGCCGAATGTGTGTCAGCTCTATTGTGAAGTCCACTTCAGCTCCGTTTTTTTCTTCCTTTCAGGAGTGACGTGGAGGAGGGCACCAGGAGCTGATGGGCATGTCAGCTCTTCCAGTCTGAAACCATCCCTAGAGATCCCACTTAAAGGAGGGAAGGTTTCTTTTGGCTTAGAGTCCACGGCCAGCTTGTCCCACTGTGTGTTAAGGAAGTACACCATGGCGGGAGGAAGTTATTTGCCTCAAGGCAGCTGAGAAGCAAAAGAGAGCAAAAAGAAGTGATCTTGAAAGATATCCCCAGTGACCTAACTTCACAGGCCCCCACCTCAGTGACTCCCAGGGGCTTTGGGGAGCACTCACCAGGATTCTAGCAGTGAGAGGGCATTTGAGCACGGGGCTTGGGAAGGAACTCTGGGTATGCTGAGGCATGGGGAATTTAGGACATATGAATTCTATTAACTATACACAATGGGAAGGTTAGAGAAATAAACACACAAATTTTCTCCTGGAAGAGGACAACCAAGGGACACCTTCAAGATTACTGGAGCTGTTGCTGAACCAGACTAGCAGGTTGCAGGGACTTTATGTAACATCTACCATCAGGTCCACGTCCAAGTCACACGGGGCCTGAGTGTAACAACTGTCTTTCCAGGGCGACAAAGGGCCAAGCTAGAATTGCCTCAGAGCAATTTTGCCTCCATTCACGCCCACTTCCCTCACTGGTGTATGTGTGTTTAGAGAAGCCAGCCTGCCGGCCCATTCACAGAGAAAGGGCATCCCCTCACCGCCTTTGTTGTGGCTTTAAGTGGACACTGTTCATCTGAGCTTCCTACCTTGGAAATGCTGACCAGGGTCAATCGAAGGGTTGTCAGCCAGCTGCGGTGCCTCACTCTGGTGGTAAACAGGGACACTGCAGAGCCATCAATCAGCCTGGCCAGACAAGTGCTTTGAGACTCCCCTGGGCAAAAGGCGGCATGTGGGTGTGGCCCCCACGTGTCCAGCCTCCACACGGAATTTGTCCAAAGAGGCCCGGTGCCCTTATTTCAGCATGACCAGGTCGTTTTGTTTCTCATTCACTTGTTTATTGTCTGTTAGAGTCTGGCAAGACTTCATTCTGGACAGCTAACTCTTGGTGTGGTGGTAGATGTCAAAAAACAAAACAAAACAAACCCCCCAAACCAAACAACAACAACAACAACAACAACAACAACAACAACAAAAACGGTTGCTCAGCTCTAGAAAAAAAAAGAAAGAAAGAGAGAAAGAAAGAAAGAAAGAATTCTTTTTTTTTATTTCATGTTCTGGAAGTGTTCAAGCTTTAAATAGTTTTTTTTTTTCAATAGATGATGCTACAACTCCAACATATAGTAAATAAATGAACAGATAAAATAAAAAGAAGTATAAGGGACTCCTTGCTTTATAAACAGGAGCCTTAGGTTTCAATTAACTGCTTCATTCCTGAGACAGCAATAGCAAGAAAAGAAACTATTGGTCTTCCTAAAGATAGCCATTGCTCCCGTGGCGAGTGTAGGGATATAGCTGTAGCTGGCTCAACTTCTCCAACTCCTGCCCCTCTAGAGCAGTGGTTCTCAACCTGCCCAATGCTGTGACCCTTTAATACACTGCCTCATGTTGTGGTGACACCCCCTGCCCCTAACCATAAAATTATTTTTGTTGCTACTTCATAACTATAATTTTGCCACTGTTTTGAATCGTAATGTAAACATCTGATATGCAACCTCTGTTAAGGGGCCCTTTGAACCTCAGAGGAAGGAGTTCCTACTGCTTCACAGTCTTTTGTTCTTGTGTCTGTCGCTTGGAAAGAGGTAGAGATATGGTTGTCAGGGGAGGTACTGCGCCGACTCCCCTACTTCCCCGGATTCCCCTGTCTGCACTGAGAACTGGGCTGGGTGGGATGTGTGGGCTCCGGATCTTGGGCAGGCCATAACACTCAGTCACTAGGGAGGCAGAGGGAACAGAACAAGGCCTGTGCAGGACATTTCAGGGAGGGCGGTGTGAATGAACAACACTGTCTGCCTACATTTTCCAAATGAGTCTGGGGATGCTGTTAAGAGGTAAGGCATTTATGATAAAAGGTAGGTAACTTATGACAGCCCTCTGACATTGCATGTTTTCTCTCCACCAAGAGAAATGAAAATGAAATCATGACCACACCGTTAAAAAAAAAAAAAAAAGGACATCGTTTGACCAATAAGGAATCTGCATGGTTGAAAAGTTTTCTGATCTTTAGGAAATAAAAATAAATCTTAAGGAAATAAAAATTCTAGCTTGTTCCTTCCCCTCTCAGCTGCTGGGAGATGAACAGATCGCTGGGCTGTAAAAAACAGCCTCAGCTCCCATTTTGAGTTTCCAGCCACTGCTGATCACCAGTCGCCACACTCTCTGAGAGAGGTACCCAACCACTGCTGTTAACACAAACGGCCCAAGGAGTCTGAGCCAGAGGCCGGCCTCTGTGGCAACAAACACAGAAAGGAGGAATTTCAGCATCTCCTGCTTTATAAAAGGCCCCTCTGAACGCTCTGCCCGTGAAATATTTTCCTTTGGGATGATGGATTGTGGATGTCTAAACAGGGGCCTTTCCCTCCTGGGCTTTCCCTCCCCTTTAGCTTGGGACATAGAAAGAGTTTGCTTAAAGGGCCTCCCCTGGCATGGCAGCGAGACAAACAGAGTCCCGGCACCTCTGTGGACTCAGCCTGGACTAAGTAGCCCTTCATTGAGGGTGGTGGGGGGCATCAACACCTTGTGGGGGGCATCAACACCTTTTGTTGTTTCCAGACCCTTTGGTATTGATCTGATATTAGCTTGCTTTGAGGTGGGCTGGAGAGGGGATACATATTCCCCACGTGCTTCCAGAAGAGATGTGGATTGGGACACTGCTTCCTTTGGTCCCTCATACAGGGGATCTGCTAAAAACAAACAAACAAACCAGAAAGTGTGTTAGGCTCAGCAGTTTTGGCGATAGGTAGAATATATAACTAGAGACAGTTTAAAGCCTTTAGGAAGTTCCCACTTAACACATTTTGAGTCTATGAATCTTCACATCTTTACATCCTGCCCTTGATTTTCGGTTTCCTTTCTATGAAATTTTCATGAGGTGGCTTCTTTTGAAAAGAAAAAGAAATCTTAAATCACACGTAATTATGTTTACTCAGACTCTGTTTACTGTATGGCCTGGGAGGCACTGGGAGGGGAAGTCAGAGCCAACGGAATGTTCAGAATGGGCCACGGCAGGCGTGGGCTGACTCCGGGCTGGGAGTGGCTTTGAGTTGTGCAGTTGCCCTCTGAGCTGGCTGTGTGAGCCAGGGGTCGGCAATAGCATTAGTCATTATTGTTAAGATGGTAGATGGAGAACCCCACAGACTTATCTTGTCTGCCCACAAACTTCCTTCTTTTGCTAATACTACTATCATACTGTCTATAGAAGTTCAAGCCATGAATGACAAACTCAGGAGTGCGTGTGCATGTTCGTGCGTGCATGTGTGTGTGTGTGTGTGTGTGTGTGTGAGAGAGAGAGAGAGAGAGAGAGAGACAGCAGAGGGACAGGTTCTAGGAAGAATTTTGCTCACATAAATGCCCATGTTCAAACTTTCAAACGCCCCAATCAACTTAGTTAATTAATTTAGAGAGAGGGTCTGGCTCTGGCTTGTGGTTGTAGAGCTCAGTCTCCTGCCCCATCCTGCCCAGAGCCGGGATTACAGGTGTGCACCACCGTGCCTGACTCAGCCTCTAGACATTTTGTTCCAATTCCAAGCCCTTAAAAACCCTTTCACTGTTATACCCATCATGAGGCTTAGTTGTCAGGGAAAACCAGTGAGGCCTTTTAATCCACCCTGGCACCTGTTTTGTGCAGAGGTCTGGGAAGACATGCACGGTCTCATCCTTATGAACCCAACTGTCTGCTGTTCCAACGTGAGTCACCTGGAGAGCTCTGGGTAGATGGGTCTCATTGAGTATCTAGCCCAGAGCTCTGCAGGTGTAAGGAGGCCATTGATGTCAGGCCACCGAGGAAAGGGTTAAACTCTGGTGATCAGAAGATGACAGACAACTGTGGGGGATGTAGGCTAATGTAATTGTTATAATCTGTGTGCAGAAGGTAGGGCGTATGTCAGGACTTGAAAGAAGGCAGAAAGAAGTCGTGCAGACGAGAAGAGGGTATTCCAGGTGAATATCTGCAGGAGAGACCTAGGAAACAAAACCTTGGACCAGAGGGCATGCATTGACAGAGGGTTGTAAGAGAGGAGCGATGAATTCCAGAAGGGCTGAAAAATCAGCTTGAGTTGAAACTTGGGTTAAGGCAGCTTGATAAACCATGAGGGAGCACCCGCCCTTTTGGAGAGGGGGACATGCTGATTGACGTTAAACACCTGTGATGGTTTTGACTGTTAGCTTCCTGGGATCCAGAGTCATCTGGAAGCAAACCTGCCAGCAGATCTCTGAGGGAGTCC
The DNA here is from genome assembly GCA_902729485.2 of Mus minutoides. Taxonomy (NCBI): domain Eukaryota; kingdom Metazoa; phylum Chordata; class Mammalia; order Rodentia; family Muridae; genus Mus; species Mus minutoides. Next base: position 1,006,148 of record LR749885.1, read on the forward strand.
CTAAGTGACGTCAAACGAGGTGGAGAGATCCATCATAAATGTGGGTGGCATTATCCCATGGGCTGGTGTCCCAGGCTGAATCAAAAGGGCAAAGCTACTTGTTGCTGTCACCAAATCCTAGCAAATTACCTAATATCCTAATATCTAATCTAAACATCAAAAATCCGAAATCCTCTAAAATCCCCACCCCACCCCACCCACTTTGAGCATCCACATGGTGTCAGGAGTAGAAGCTTTCACACCTGGCCTCAGGCTATCTGTTGTAGTCCAGGTGTAAGCACACCAGGGAAAACTGTATAAAAATACCTACAGGCTATGCATAAAAGGTTTATAGAAAACATAAGTGGCCAAGTGCGGTGGTGCACAGCTGTGACTAACTCAGGCCTCAAGCAGCCGAGCCTCAAAAGCATTTTCTGCCATTCCGTGCATCTGTCTATTGTGTTCTCTGTGGGGGAATAATTCTTAACTTTTGTTAAGTTCAATTTGTATATTTACCCCCCCCCCCCCATGTTTTGGTGACATACCTAAGAAATCAACTTCAAGTCAAGGTTTAGAAGATGTCTTCTTTTCTTCTACAAGTTGTTGTTTTACAATTCTTACAAGTGGAGCTTTGATCTACTTTGAGTTAATAATTTGTTGTTTTTCTTTTTTTTTTTTTTTAAGGGACAGGGTTTCTTTGTATAGCCCCAGCTGTTCTGGAACTCACTCTGTAGAGCAGGCTGGCCTTAAACCCACAGAGATCTGTCTGCCTCTGCCTCCCAAATGCTGTGGAATTAAAGGTACAGGCCACCACCACTCATCTTGAGTTAACTTTTACATATGATGTCAAGAGTCCAACTTCATTCTTATGTGTATGTTTAATTATTCTAAAGTCCGTTATTATCCTTTTGCTGTTGAATGGTCTTAACACTTTGCCGAAAACTATCCAACTGTATGGACAAGGGTTTATTTCTGTCTCTGATCTGTTTTATTGTTGGGTCTTTATGTCTGGAGCCAGTGTCACTATGGTCTGGTTACAGAACAGTGACAAACCTTTGAAGGAGAAAGCTTGAAACCTCTAAGTTGGTTCTCCCTTTTCAAGATCCTTTTGTTAGTCACTGCTGTTCTAAGACCCAGGTGACCCATCAGCCATAAAAAGAAAGATATTTGAGCTTTTAATGTTTCAAAGCTTAGGCCTTATCTGGGCTGACTCTCAACTAGCTTATTTAAGTTAACCTGACCACGTTGCCCCATCCAGCCTCGTGACTAGCTTATACCTTCAGACCCAGAGTCACATTTGTCTCCTCTCATGTCTCCTGATGAAAAGCCCTTCCTCTTTCTTCTTCTCAGAGTCCTGTTCTCCCTGCCAGGAAGTCCCGCCTTCCACTTCCTCCCCCTTCCAGCTATCAGCCATTAGCCTTTATTCTATAAAAAGCCCCATTCCAGTCTGAATCAATCATCAGCAGGAGAGCTCCCGTCTGTCTCTTTGGGCTACCCTTCCACTGGAATGAGGGCTACTTGGTAACTTCCCTGACAGCTTGCTTTTTAACTCAGAGAATCATCTTTTGGGCAGGTGAGGAAGGACAAGTATTCACATATAGAAAGCTGGTAATGGGTTTCTGAGAGGAGAGAATACCGGGGATTCTGCCAGCTTTTCATTGCCAGATCTTTAGGACAGATTTTATATTTCTGAAAAACAAAAGCCACTGGGGTGGGGGTGGGGGGTTGATGGAGACAGCGGCCAACCCATAGACCATTTTAGGTAGTGTGGCTGGCTTAACAGAACTGTCATACAATTCATGAAAGTGAATGTCTATCTCTTTCTGCGTTCTTTAGTTTCTTTTTAGCAATGTTGGCTTCTTTTCGTTTTATACACCATTTTCCTTTTTGGTTAAGATCTTTTCTAAGTAGTTTACTCTTTTTGATGCGATTGTAAATGGATTTGTTTCTGTAATCAGCCCTGACATCTTGGCCTTCCATGATGGCCAAGTCTCCCTTTTCCAGAGACTGGATGACACTAATTAGGACAAGAATCCAGGCCACCCAGAGGGTCATGTTTGTCTTAAGTAGGGACTGCTACCCTGAATCTGCCGAAGGGAGGAGCCAGGGCTAGTTTAGAGCACATCTGGGGTTGCTCAAGGTCTTTGAGCTTTATGGACTCATTATTTAGTATGTTTTACGGGAGCCCAAGGACAAACAGCTTCCTCCCAAGTGCTACAGTCAAATCGATGAGAAATGTCACAGCTGTTGGGAAGTCAGTAGGGTGGGTTGGTTTTTGTCTGTTTTTTAATTTTATGTATTACTATTATTACTTAATACTCACAGGTTCAAGAGTTCAAGGGCAACTCTCCATCACTGTAGCCCCGAGGCTACCAGAGGCCGCTTGGATAGGGGATGGCCAGGGGTGGGGCTCTGCGAGTGTGATGTCTGCAGGCCATCCTCATAGGCCATGACTGTGGACATACGTCAGAAGCCACCCCTGTGACCACTATAGTAGGGATCAGACCCAGTTGATAACCTCGTCTACTGGGGAAGGCACGGAAGGCCTGAGAAGCACAGAAGGCTAGGCCCTCACCTTTCTCCAGCACTGTGGTTCCTGAGGGGAGGCTTGGCAAACCTCAGGACCCGAGTTTCTGCTTTGTGTCCTGCAGCTCTGCAGAGCTAGCTGGGAAGAGAATTGGATACAAAGTCTACAGACACTGCACTGGAAAAGACACATTTGTATCTTCCTCTCCAGAACCTCCCAGAGAGCCAAGCTTGGTGGCTTGCCAAAGTGACTTTACTCCTTCCATGTGATGTAGAGTATACATTGTGGGCTAGCATCCTCCTGTCCTAGTGATCCCGGTTGGAAGGAGGAGGGGTTAGAGGCGAAAGATTTGCCAAGCGCCCCCTAGACAATGGGCTAGAAACAAACAGACTTAGGTAGAGCAGAGGACAAAAAGAAAAACAAAGAAACAAACAAACAAAAACCCCACAGGTAAACACTTCTTCCTACTTCCTGTTTCTTCCTGTGTACCTAGTCTGTGTGGGGAGAGAAGCCGGGAGCTGATTACTGTTTGGGGGCCTCTGATTATAAACCCACATGTGGAAAGATTAGGATCAAGGGACTCTGAAGTTACTAAACCTTTCCTCCTGCCTCGCCACCTGCTCCTCTTTCCCTAGCTGCTGGGGTCCGGGGAGTTCTCTTCTTTAATCTTTGTTGACTGCTAATCCCTGTTTCATCAGGGTGGAGGACTTGTTCTGCAAATTATGGGTTGGGGACAAAATTCCTTAGCATCCTGTCTCTGAGTAGGGACGGTCGGTCCTAAAATGTCACTGACCCAACGATCAGATCTTTCTATATTCCCTCCCACACCTCATATTTCTGCCACATAACAGCTGTCACATTTCTCGGCCACCCTTGAACTGCTGGGTCTTTGGCGCTCTCTCTCTCTCTCTCTCTCTCTCTCTCTCTCTCTCTCTCTCTCTCTCTCTCTGTGTGTGTGTGTGTGTGTGTGTGTGTGTGTGTGTGTGATTGAGTGGCATGAGCTCCTAGCCCACTTTCAACTAATCCCAGAACCCTCCCCTTCAGAGTATTTTTAGCACTCTGACATCATCTTGCTGACTTCATCCCGATGTGCAGCCAGGCCCCCTAAGGGCATGGCAGGCACTAATATGAGGTTACCATTACCATTACCACCCTCCAGGGGCATTCAGAGTGACTGTCTTAAGGGTTTCTGGCTAAGAGTCAACAGACCTCCTCAATTGATACCCAGAGGCAGACAATACAGAGGCCACAGTACCACCCAAGCTCTGACAGGAGAGTCCAACTGCTAAGCTCTGATAATAGGCTGAACAGAGGATGTGGCAGCTCCCACTTCCTGACTGGAGCCTCCAGCGTTGTTGTGCCAGGCAACAGCTGCTTGGTATCAAGGCAAGGCCAGACTCCAGCTGGGGAGGGGAGTGTGCCTTGGCTTGCCATTTAGATGTATTGGGGCAACTTATCCTGCTGGAGCAAGCTCATCCAACACTCACAGGCTGTCTCAAGGCGAAGGCGAAGGCAGGTGTTAAGAACGACAGAGCTCAGGCCTGTGAGATGGCCCAGCGGGTAGAAGGCTCGACCCACACAGGGGAAGGAGAGAACTGTGTCTTTTGACCTTCACATATGCACCTTGGCATGCCTCCCACGCCTAAAGATAAATAAAACGAAATTAAAATGTTAGCGTGAGAAGGAAGCAGAGCCTGATTTTAATTTTACAGGTGAGGCATGGATCTTACTGTGGATAGTCTTATTTGGCAAGTCTTACCAACTGTCACACACTGCATGTGCTTTCTGGTTCTTTTTGCCAGAAATTTTATATATATATATATATATATATATATATATATATATATATATATATATTTCATTAATTCATTGTGGTGCTAGGAATCGCACCTAGTGCCTTTTTTTTTCTAAAGAGATTTAATAATTTATTTTAAATACACTGTAGCTGTCACATGAGAAGAGGGCATCAGATCCCATTACAGATGGTTGTGAGCCACCATGTGGTTGCTGGGATTTGAACTCAGGACCTCTGGAAGAGCAGTCAGTGCTCTTAACCGCTGAGCCATCTCTCCAGCCCTGCACCTAGTGCCTTATGCATGACAAGCACTCATTTTACAGCAAATCGGCTCCTCTGATTTCTATACTGGACATTTATGATATCAGTTTCTTTCGTTATTGGTTATTAATTTTAATGATGCTACTGTATCTGTCTGCCAAATCTCTCGTTTGTGAAGCCGGGGTTTTCAACGGCGCTTTGCTTGCTCAGAATTCGTGTGGCCCTGGGCTCCATCCTCGGCCACCCAAATGACCATGTTTGTCTAATGAGCGGTTATCGTGTAGCGTCATACGGCAAGCTCTGCAGTTTCCTACAAACTTTTATCCGTCTGTTTTTGTGTCTTTAGGTGGCCCTCGAGTTATTACCACGGTGAAAATAATGTGCTTGTTTTCTGACTTTATAATTCCCAGGTATGGTCATCTTCTTGTCAGCATGGACCTTCTTGTCTCGTTTGTTTATTTCTGTCAGTAGAGAGTTAGGGGTTACCTTTTCTTCAGTGGTTTATAACCGGTTACTCCCATTATTTATTTGGTTGTTCAAATTATCCCATTCTTCATAGATATGACTCCCATCCAGGTGGCTCCTGCTGAGTTCTCCTAAGTCTACAGGCCTTGTGATCATTTGCATCCCGAAGGATCTGTACTTTTGAAGAGAATGGCTGGCTGCTTTGACAAATAGTCATAATTGTGTAACCGCCATGACCATAGCCAAGATGGGGAATGAGTCTATTGGCTGAGAGACTGTCCCTGAGTCTCGTTAAGACCAGTCTCCTCCGTGGAAATCATGGTTCTGCTTGTCAGTGTTTCCACTCTTGTCTCCAGCTTTACCCTTTCAGGATGGTTTTGATGATGGTTTAGCTCAGTGGTAGAGCCCTTTGCATAGTGTGCTGAAAGAAAGGCGCAGATTCTATTGCTCTTCGGCACTGAAGGGAGGTGGGGGTGGGGTTAGGGTTAGGGTTGGGGTTGGGGGTGAGGACATGATTGGGTGCCAAGATCCAACACACTTCACTTAAACATCAGAATGGCATGATACACAGTTGCTGTAGCATGATATGGATACGTGTTCTCTGGACCCTGCTGTCTGGGGATGCTCTGTCACAGGACACAGGTCAGCAGAAGAAAGTGTTTTTCCCAGTCCCCATTCCCGGGCATTTGGTGGTGGTTCCTAGCGGCTTCTGGACCCCACCTGCCCTTCAGAATCTCCGGGGTGGGCTGGATTATATTCTTCTAATTTGAAAGAGTTTCCCAAGGTATAGCAGAAGGAGGTAGTCTCGGGGGACCAGAGCTACTGGGAGACTTATCTTAGTGAAGAGATAAGAACAATCTCAAATTACTGCATTGACTTCCTGTAAATAGATGCTTCTAAAGGGCTGACAATAGCTTCAAAAGTTAAAGAGTAGCTAAAAATGCCCCTTTGTAAGCCCTCTCCCCAAACTTAAGCAAGCTCCTACTGAGTTCCTTCTTTCTTTTCTACTAAGGTGTTTATCAAATCACTTATCACATATACTGAAAAACAACCAAACCAAACCAAATCAAACTACCACCAAGAACAAAAAGAAACTTTGAGAATATCCTCTGTGGGATTTTTTTTTTTTTAATGTAGCAATTCCTGGACTCTTAAGTTAAAGAGTGAAAAGCTTGCATAAAGTCAAGCCATTACCATTATTCACAAGGATGTGTGACTCAACCTGTCATACCTTTCATGGATAAAAGATTTAAATAAAGAGCTGGCTGTGATACTGGGGGAGTCGTAGTTTTGAAAGGCTCTAGTTTTTGTAGAACTTTGACTGATATCTTTTGATAACCCCAGTTTTCCCTGACAGTTGATACAGCTCTTTTTTGGGGGGAGGGAATGTTATTTTTGTAATTTGCATGTTGACAGGACTGCTGGAATACAGACTATGCAATTCTGTTTGCAATGCAAAAGTATATTAGGCAACATTAAAAAAACACAAAACAATGTCTTGCAAATTGCCTTAGAACTAAGATAGGGACTCTGTGATATGTTGATGTAAGATGTTCATATATAATATATAGTATATAATTATAGCACTTATATGTACATATATGGTATATATATATATATATATATATATATATATATATATATATGTGTGTGTATATATATATATATATATATATATATATATATATATATATATATAATTAAGTCGTCTAGCTGGGGAGAGGGTCAGTGAGAAGAAGGTGTGTGTACTGGCTGGTTTTGTGTGCCAACTTGACACAGGCTGGAGTTATCACAGAGAAAGGAGCTTCAGTTGGGGAAGTGGCTCCAGGAGATCCAGCTGTAAGGCATTTTCTTGGTTGGTGATCAAGAGGGAGGGCCCACTGTGGGTCCCTGGGCTGATAGTCTTGGGTTCTATAAGAAAGCAAGCTGAGCAAGCCAGTAAGAAACATCCCTCCATGGTCTCTGCATCAGCTCCTGCTTCCTGACCTGCTTGAGTTCCAGTCCTGACTTCCTTTGATGATAAACAGCAATGTGGAAGTGTAAGCTGACTATACTGAAAGGGTTCTTCCCCAACTTGCTTCTTGGTCATGATGTTTTGTGCAGGAATAGAAACCCTGACTAAGACAGTGTAAAAATACCATAATAATTTCCATGACTTTGTACACTAATTTTAAAAACCAATTAAAAATTCCTCCTGTTATTTTCTTAGTCTTTTGGGATGGACAAATCGGAATATGTGACACTGGGAGCTTTGTTCATTTATTCTTTAGTGTGAGTGTGTGTGTGTGTGTGTGTGTGTGTGTGTAGGGGGTGGGGCTAGAGGGCAACCTTGCGAGTCATTCCTCAGGCATCAAGCCATTCCTCATGCTTGATTTTTGAGGTCTCATTGGTTTGGACTCCATGGCTAGGCTAGGTTTGTCTGCAATTCCTTAGCACAGGGCTTCTAAATGTGGGTTCTGGGGTAGAACTTGGATCTTCATGACTTCTTGGTAAGCACTGTACCGACTGAGCCATTTCCCCAGCACAAAACTGTGGGACAGATTTTTCTCACTGCTTTGGGGCTGGGAAGTCCAGGGCCTTGCTTATCTGGTCTCTGGTGATGGTGCCTGGTTGCTACACAGGGCTGTCCCCTAACGAGGAAGGAGGACGAAGGGCAGAAGGAGCTAGGAAAGGGTCCCACTCTGCTCACAGGACATCATCACTTCTGAAAGTGCCCCATGGATGAAGACGTCCCAACACAGAATGCTGACATTCAGACCATTACTAGCGACTACTAGGAAACACGATCACAACTTTTGATGCCATCTTAGGCCTGGCCAAGAAAGCTCTCCAGAAGATTAATCTTTTGCATTCCATGCTTTTTGTGTTGTTGGTTAGCTTGAAGATGCGGTGAAGTAACGTATTCACATTGAAACTTTTTTGGTCATTAGAGACACAGATGGCTTCTGGTGTGTGGAAAAGAGAACCAGGAAGCATACCTTTATAACCTCTGGCTCATTACCCAGTGTGATTCCTACCAGAGGAGACTTTGCACACCTGCTTTGACTGACGGCACACTTTTGGGACTTTGGATTGTCCTCTGAAACAGTCATACCATTGTGACTGTTTCCTTTTGGATAAGTACCACACATTCATTTATTTATTCCTTTAGAGTCAAGGCTTTACTATGTAGCCCCAGCTGGCCTCAGAGTAGAGCTTTTCCAGCCTCCCCGGACCCATGGTATCATCATCGGCGTGTATTAGTGAATTAGCATGCCTGGTTCCCATTAACTTTAATACATGCTTTACCCTGTCAAATGTTAGCTTTTAAAACTTTTTGAAATGATATGTCTTGTTTATTTCATCTTCAGTATACAGATAACTGTGCTGGTTTTGATTATAAGAGACTTTTGACCCGAGAGTTTATTTTTGAGACAGGTCCTTGCTCGGTATACCCCGCTGGCTTCCAGCTTGCAGCCCCCTTGCCTCTGCTTTCTGAGTGCTGGGATTATAGGCATTCACTGCTATTTCCAGCTTTCTGATCTTTCCTCACTGCAATTGCAAACCCTATGAGTTAAATACTCTTTTCATACATGACCATAGCTTTTCAAGCTGTTCTTACTGTAGGCCATGCTATTCTACATGAATAATGTGTATAAACTCTTCTAATCCTACTTATGATCACCATGATGAAATGGCAAAACTAAGGCACAAATAATTTAACTAAAGTCTAGCAACACAGTAGGTGGCGAAAAGGCGTCCAAAAGTGACCGATCCGGAGCCAGCCTCTTCACCGGGTAACATATGTCTCTAATTGAGCCAGCTCCCTGCCAGAGCCCTAACACACCCTGGGCAGGAGAATCGAGGGTGAAAATAGAGTGCTTTATTACTGGAAACATAATAAACTCTCCAGGGAAAGCTTTCTCAAGGGCTTGGCAGTAAGACTGAAGTCACTGTTAGCCTTTGAGGCTCCTTTCTTTCTGTCGAAAGAGCTGAGCCTCTAGCGCACAAGGGGCTTCTCTGTAGTGGATGCTAAGAAAACGCAGGAGAACAACAGGCAGGGAACAGGAGGATTCCTGGACGCAGGAAGAGCGAGGGGTGGAAGGACTCGGGGTTGGCTAGGGGCGGAGATAGTACAGGAGCTTGTCTTGGTCCTGTGGCAAAGCTCCTTTAAGTTTAGGGGCTTTAGAGACTTAAGCAGCAAGATGGCACATCCTCTACCCATCTTTTAACTCTCTGCATTGATGGGGCATAAGGAAGGAAGATGAAAATGCATATGCCCAAAATGCATAAGCCAATAAACACTGTGCCTGACCCACGGCCAGATGGAGAACCAAAGAAAGCGAGGGGCTGAGGAGAGGCTCAGGGTCTTGCCACCAAGCCTGGAGACTAAATTCGAGCTCCTTCTTCTTGTTTCCTCTTTTCTTTGTCACTCCCAGGATCGCCTGTTTTGTTTGGCTTTGTGACAAGGTCTCACCCAAGCTTGTCTCAAACTCGACGATCCCTGGTCTCAGCCTTGGGTAGGACAGGATTACAAATGTGAGCCACCTTCCCAGAGTTCCGCGCTTTTTCTTACATCTCGCATCTTTCACAGTCTCAATCTCAAGGTTTTTTTTTTTTTTTATCCCTCCCCTTTGTAGGGAGGTGACAGTCCTTCATTCCTTGTGGCATAATGTTCCCAGGGAAATAACATTGCTCTGTGGCTCATAAGCACTGGAACTCTCTCCTTCGGAGGACTCTTAAAGACACAGGGTGAGGAGACTTGAGGGCCTTATATTGATGGGCGAAAGGCAGAGCACTGTACAGTGTGGGCAAAACACTGACTGACGCGTGAGGGGCTGGTTGTAAATCTGCTTTTCTTTTTCCCTCACTGCCTGGAGAGATCTGGGAACTGTGGGTTAAAAGGTTTGGGAACAATATATGAAACACCTAACCTGGCACCATACTGGCATTCCATAAGTGGAAAGCTAGCCACATACCGTGTAGCCGTTAACTTTAAATTTATTTTATTTCATGTATTATTATTGCAGGGGGGTGGGGGAAGTGCACACAGCATGCAGCGTGTCTGGAAGCCAGAGGAGGAGTTTGTGGAATCTGTTCTCTTCTACGTTTATTTGGGAGCTGGGGATTGAACTCAGGGCATCAGGTTTGGGCAGTAAGCTTGCTTACTTACTGAGCCACCTTGCTGGCCCACAATTAGCTTTAAGATTCAGTCTTTATGTCGGACACGGATGGAGCATAGTTATGAGCAAGAAGAAAATGGAGGAAAAAGTTACCCACGGCACAGCTGTGTGTTGTTAAGTGTTCTTCCTGGGTACCACAAAGGCCTGATCCTAGTCCGTTTAATTGCTGTAGTGCAATGGCTCATGGGGGACAGAAACGTATTTTTCATAGCTAGAATAGCAAGGTCAAAATGCCAGCAGATTTGGTGTCTGGTAAGAACTTGCTTCATGGTTTATCTGTGGTGTTTCTCATGGTGCTCTCACATGGTGGAAGAGGGAGGCAGCTCCCTTTCTTTCTTGTACCAATTGCATCTCATGTCCCCCTCACCTCAAAAAGTCCCCGCTTCCTGGAATTATCACTTGAGGGGGACAGCATAGGAATTTGTTATATGAATGTTGGGTTCAAATGCTTAACTCATAGCAGACCTGAGACCTTCAAGTACAGGAGAAAGGCAAGGAGAACCTTGGAGAAAGTTCTATCCATTCCCGTTGCTTCCAAGATACTTACACGAAAGCTTTAGGTTAGAAAGGTAGGACCCAGGCCTCCAGGGCAGAGAAGAGAAGGGATACACCTCATCCAAGGATGCTGGTGAGGATGGGATCCCCTCAGGGTACGCATCGATTAAAAGGGTTGTGCTGGAATCAAGGTCAGGAATAGCCAGTGACTTTCAGTTCCCTTCTTAGATAGATGACTTTGTCCACCAAGTTGGAAGGAGAGCTGCATGTGACTCTGGGATCTCGGTTCACTGCCAGAGAGGGACAGTCCCTCATCCATTGTTCCAAAAACCCAGGGGAAGATGCTCATTGTTCTGGATGGGCTATGTACTCCTCTTGGAAGAGACAGTAGTGTCTGTTATAATAGTCTTTAGAATTATATTTCTCTTTTGAGTGAGATGAACAGTTGAGAAAGAGAAGGAGGGAGGGGAAGAGAGAGAGAGAGAGAGAGAGAGAGAGAGAGAGAGAGAGAGAGGAGTCACAGAGGAAACTACTAGGTCCGTTTGTGCAGATACTCTGGGTTCTAAAGAAAACATTCCGTCTTAAACTGATCTAAGCATGAGAGGCAAATTGCCGACCATAGCCCTTAAAATGTTCAAGGGGCATTCTGGCTTCAGGAGCATTTGGTCTGGGTTCAAGTTCCTTTCCCCTGTGATTTGCGTCTGCTGGATAACTCCTGTCGGTTGTGTTGTGTGCAGCCTCAGGCTACCTTCCAGAACAGGAAATAGTATTTATATGTCTTCAGTGGACATTCTGAGACTTGTTTCACCTGACTGGACTGGGTGACGTGGAAGCCTGACTGTGCACCTGCCATTCCTCTTTCCTTGTGGCTCAGGTCTCCAGGAATGAGCATTCTAAAAGGAGAAGCCACAGTGTACCTCATCACGGACACGGGTTCACCAGACGTGACCAGAGAGCCAGACCCAAAGTCGCTGTGGTGCGGGGTCTGGCAAGGTGGTCAGAATGGGAGGAAGCAGGTCAGGGGGCTACTCAGGACACCCACCACAGTGACATGCTCCTGTCTTCTTCACCAGAGCCTTTTATTTTATATAGGGCTTTGCTATTTAGCCCAAGTGGGCCTGGAACTGCCTATGTCATCAAAGCTGGCTTTAAATTGTAGGTCCTCCTGCCTCAGCCTCCTGGTTCAGAAGTCTCTTTTTAAACGGTCTCTTCATCCTTATCACTATCCTCTTCTTCCTCCTCCTCTCTGTTGTCCTCCCTCTCCCCCAACCCCTACTCCTCTGTTTCTCTCTCTCTCTCTCTCTCTCTCTCTCTCTCTGTGTGTGTGTGTGTGTGTGTGTGTGTGTGTGTGTGTGTGTGTACCGGTGCACGTCGAGGCCCAGGAAAACCTTGGATGCTACTCTTCTTCAGATGGGATCCACATTGTTCTGTGAGCCTAGCTTGGAGCTTGCCCAGTGGGCCAGGCTGGATCTACTTGTTTCTGCCTCCTCAGTCTGGTATTGCAGGCAGGCTCCATCATGCCTGTTTTTGGAATTGTTTTGTTTTGAGACAGGGTCTCCCTATGTAGCTCTGGGTATTCTGAAACTCCCCTTTAAGACTAGATGGGCCTTGGACTCACAGAAGATTGTGCCTGTCTCTGTCTCCTGAATGTTGGAGTAAAGGTATGGGCCACCCATTTGAGCCATTTGATTATTTTTTTAATGTGGGCTACATAGCCTAAGTGGGCCTGGAATTGCCTATATAGTCAAAGTTGGCTTTAAATTCTTGGTCCTCCTGCCTCAGTCTCCTGGCTCAGAAGTCTCTTTTTAAATGGTTTCCTCATCCTTATCACCCTCTTCCTCCTCTTCCTCCTCCTCCCTGTTGTCCTTCCCCTCAACTCTCGCCCCCATTCCCTCCACCCCCACTCCTTGGACTTCAGTTAGCACTTTATCAGCAGAGCTATCTCCCTGGTACCTAATTTTTCTCTTCAAGGAAATTACTGTTCACAATTGGTCCACCCCCTGGATACAGTGTCGCAGGAGAGGTCTCATCCATGAAGGGTCTGGGGGGCTGTGAGGTGCACAGCTACAGAGTTGTTGATGGAGAGGGGTCTCCTGGTTAGGGGCAATTGCAACTTTCATTACTAATTGGTTTTCACAAACCATCCCAATTGTATGCTTTGTAGCACAGGGTTTTATTGTTTAAACCAAGGCCGAATGTGGGATGGGTTGACTTGGTAAATAAATCCCTCTTGAGCTTTACTTTGAGAACACCACAGTTTGAAGTCGTGGTAGGATGCCATGTGTTTTATCATTTTCCTAGACATCCAAAGTCTATGTTTACTTTTGGGTATTTTACTGAAGGGAGAGAGGGACAGAGGGAGGGAGGGAGAAAGAGAGGGAGGGACTGAGAAGAAAGGGGGGGGAGAGATACTACCCAACCCACTCCAGTCCCCCCCCCCAAACCCCCCTTCTAAGGCTATTTGTGCTGTCAAATGTCTGACTTTGCTTTCCAAAGGACCAGCATTATCTGTTGTCTTTGACTGGTTTAGGTATTTCTTTTCCATTCTGTGGGTAAATTTAGCTCCTTTAAAATTAGCATCTCTCCCCTATAAAATGCATCGCCTTTGTTCTATGACTCTCCTCCTCTCCTTCTGTGAGCGGCTTTTAAACATATTCACAGTTCTAAGCCCCAAGGTTAAGAATTGTCAAACCCAACCTTTTAAACCATGATCTGAATTTTGTTTGAGGGATGGGAGAGCTTTTGTTTTTATTTTCTGTTTCCTTTAGCTCCACTCAGCTCCACGCATGAATGCTGTTTAGAGAAGGGTAGTCTCCCCACACCACCCCCTTTCTTTTTTCCTATCTTTTTTTTTAACCTCAACTCTCAGTCTGGGCTATGTTCAAATTCCTTTATCTCCTGGCTTGGCATTTGGGAGGAGTTTGTCTTGTTGCTGGGTAGCTGTTTTTCTGATTCTCATTTCATGGCTCAGAAACGAGAAGCAGTGTTGGAGTTCAGCACGCTTGGTGAGGCCTTGTGGTAAATATGCGTGTGCAAATACACTTGGTGGCTGGAGGACAAGTTTGATGTCATTCTTGGTACCAGAAGGCTCAGATGCCATCTGTGTTGTTGCTTTGCTTTGGTTTGGGTTTGTTTGTTTGTTTTTGTTTTTTGTTTTGTTTTGTTTTGAGTTTGGCCTAGAATTTGCCAGTCTCAAAGGATAATAACTATTTACAAGTCATATGTCAAATTTCTGTCTCCGTCTAGAAGATACGCGTTGGGTACCTTGGGTACTGCTCCCTTTGGAGTACTGAAGCTGGAAAGCCCCGGGACATTTCTGGTGGCTTTCAGCATCTCTGGGTCTACAGGATGGCTCTCCTAAAGACTTCTAGAGAATTCAGCGTACCAGAAAGGCAAATCCCTATCAGTCTCACTGAGTTTTTTGTTTTTGTTTTGCCCTGGGTTCAGTGAGGCTGAGAACCACTTGATAAGCAAAGTCAGAGACAACGGAGATGATTTAAGACCCTTAGCAAGGGATGGGTGTTCCAAGTGCATGGAGCGTAGGCGCTCTTAGGACTGCAAGGAGTCTGAGAGTTCGAGTCCATGACTGGGTCCTTCTCAGTGAAATATGAGTCTCCCATGGTCTGACACTGCCTCCGTAAGCACTGTCTAATTTTATTGGGGTTTCCCTACCTCTTCTGAATGCCCGCGTCTAGTTCTACATAGCAGGGTTCATTGGGTCATATTGTTTTATTCTTGTTTCTCCATTTTTTTTGAGCCTGGGACAGTTGCCTTTGGATGGCTTATGTTCCCATCTGAGGATGTCCAACCATCTACATGGAGTGTGGAAAGCCATGAGACTGAGATCTGGCCAAGGGAAGGTAGTCAGAGGTGATGAGACCACTTGTATGCCTGGCCCCAGACCTTCCACCACGATCCTGTACATGTTTTCCCTCTTAGGGACACTAGCTGAAGTTACAGATGCTGGCCATTGTACCTGACTGACTTGGGGACGGTCCCACTGAGTGCTGTCAGGATACAGGGGGAATCTCACTCATTGACTCCTCTCTTTGGTCTAGGCTGATCTTGAAACTCAGAAGTACACATTATGATTCTTCTTTGGTTTCATTTCTAAATACCCTGGACCGATGCCGGATTCTCTCTAACCTGGGCCTAAAACAAAGTCTCTACCTTATGACTGCCTGCTGTCCTCTGCGTGTAAGTAGCAGGCATTTAGAAAGTCCCTGACATCTGTCTAGCTCTACGAAGGGCATGGTTTCTCTTCCCTAAGAGTTTGTAAATTGAGGAACCAGAAATTCTAAATAATATCAAATAGAGGATCTAAATTAGCCTCCTGTAAACAGACTCTATGGGAATTCAGCAAAAGGGGAGGTTTTAGGTGCCTCTGACCGGTGAGAGAAGCTACTAGGAGGGTAAGTGTTCTCCCAGGCCTTGGAGGGAATGTGAGCATCAGAGTGAGACAAGACGCAATGCAAAGCCACTTAGCTCAAAACAATTTGTCCCCTTTTTTTGGAGCAGGGAGTTAGCTATGGTCCAGTGAGGCGGGGGTTCCAAGGGGACTGGAAAGGGCAGAATCAAAGACAGTAAGAATGAGTGACATTTGGGGGAATAGGGAGAATTTGGGGTCTGGGATGGTTTGCTCCCCTTCTTCCTGGCTTCTGGAAGGGTTACTTTCCTGGACAGATATGTCAGCACAGACTCCTCATCCATCCATGGAGGTGCTGGAACTAGCTCATATTGGCTTAAGAGAGCCAACTGGTACATTTTGAGGAATTTTGGGATCTAGCCATTAAATATACCTATCCATATAGATCAAATTCTAAAAGCCATATGTGGTCTTATCATTTGCTTTCATTTGGATAGATGGCCTCCAAGGCCCATCCATATATTAGAGGCTGGGTCCTCGTGGCTGAGGAAGACGGGGCTTCCCTGGAGCAAGCTGGCTAGCCAGACTAGCTGAAATGGAGAGTCCCTGGGGTTCAGCAGGAGACTCTAACTCAATATACAAGGGTAGAGAGGGGTCAAGGAAGATGCCAAGTGTTGTTGACCTGGCACCTGCTATATATATCTTCCTACACACACATACACACACACACACACACACACACACACCCCACATGAGCACATGTGAGCAAACAATGAATATGAAGAGTTTAGACTGAGAAAGACCTAGTGAGAGGGAATAAGTAAGAGATGAGGGGACTCAGTAGAACCCACGAGTCCCTGAATATCATCAGCCAATCACGAGGAACTAGGAGAGATCACAGAACAGAGGGAATTGTGGCGTTTGACACTCCCAGGAGAAGCTAGGCAGTCGTCTCCAGCCCCTACTACCCATCCGAGTAATTTCCCATTGTTGATGGTTTTGAATAGCACAGCGGATGATCTGTAAACAAACATTACACATCAGGACTTGATTCATGGCTCTGTTGGGTGTTCAGACAGTAGATTAGCAAGCTTCAGTCTGGGAGCCAAGTCCCGGGCTCCTGCTCGTTTTCATAAAAGTTTTATTAAGATGTGGTTACGGACAGTCTTTCATTTAACTGATGTTTGTGACTGATTTCTCACTACATTGTAAAGCTGAGTGCTTGGGACGAGCCTGCATGGCTCACAAAGTTAATGATACCCTCTTTCTCTCTGCTCCTTTACAGCCGAAGCTTGCTGAATCTTTAATCTAGAGTTACAGCATGGGGAAGTCAGCAAAGAGCACAGGATGGAAGGACGCCTTCGGCTGCCAGACTTATAGTTAGAATCTCTAAACGACTCTAAAAATGAAATGCTAAAATTGTCGAATCAACACATGGGCAAACAGAGTTGATAGGTAATTTTCCAAAGAAGGAATACAAATGGTCAACAAATACTTGAAAAACAAGTTCAGTAGTCTCAGCCATTGGGAGATACAAATTACAACTGCATTGAAATTTGATCTTGGGCTGGAGAGATGGCTCAGTGGTTAAGAGTAGTGACTGCTCTTCCAGAGGACCGGAGTTCAATTCCCAGCAACCACATGGTGGCTCACAACCACCTGTAATGGGATCCAATGCCCTCTTCTGATGTGTCTGCAGACAGCTTCCTTCGATGTACTCATAGAAATTAAACAAACAAACAAACAAACACACACACACACACATATACACACACGCATATATATTATAAAAAATTGGTCTCACTTACTTAGGTGAACAATCTTATTGTCATCAAGGAAATAAATGGGAGTAAGTGCTGGGAATGGAAGCGGGATGAGGACCACTTATCCCTGGCTCGTGGAAATGTGAACTATTATCAGTACTATGGGAATCTGCACAGAGGTTCCACAACTACTGTATAATCCAGGAGACCACACCTGGGTGCCCATCTGACGGACTCAAAGTCACAGGGACCCTTGCGGATCTGTGCTCACCGTTACTCTATTCACAAGAGCCAGGAAACAGAACCTGGATTAGATGCCCATCAATAAGTAAGTAAATAAAGAAAATGTGCTGCAAGGGGATTTTATTCAGCCACAGAGAAGACAGACATTTACTGGAAATGACAGAAGAATGTCATTTACAGGAAAATGGACGGGTCTGCAGGTCATCATGTTAAGCAAAATAAGCCGAATACAGACAGACAGATATCTGATGTGAGCATGTGAGCTCTCTCTCTCTCTCTCTCTCTCTCGCTCGCTTGCTCGCTCGCTCTGAAGAAGGAGGAAGAGAACTGATGGAAAGAGAAAGGGGCTATTCAAGGCAAGAGATAAAAAATATTTTGATTTCTATCATCTGAATCAAAATTGAACGGCATGTTATCTATACACACACAGGACACGAAAGCAGAAGGCTATTTGAAGGTAGGGAGGGCATCAGGGAGAGGAGGAAAGAGGAAGAGGGCCTGAGTAAGAAAGGTTTGATGCAGGACACATGGATACAAGATGCCATAGAGAGGGAGGGCCAGCAAGATGGCTCAGTGACTTAAAGCGGTACAAGTGTGAGCTCCCGGGTTAGAATCCCCAGAACACACCCACAGCCAGGCAAGGCGAAGAGCATCGACCATCCCAGCCCTCCTGCTTGAGATGGAGCTAGGATTTCAGGAGTCTGCGGGCTAGCTTGCCTGGTGTGTAAGCTGTGAATAAGACACCCTTCACTCAAGGTAAAGGGTAAAGAATGATTCTCAAGGTGGAAGGTGAGAAGCAGCACCCAAGGCTGTCTCTGATCTCCAAGGATCTGCTATAGCACAGGTACACACGCGCACGTGTACACACACACACACACACACACACACACACACACACACACACACACGTTAAAAAAAGGAATATGATAATGTAACGTATACTTTTCACATTCCATAAAAAAGTAATAAAGAAGGAAAGATGGCTTAGGGGTAAAGAATACTAGCTGTTCTTCAAGAGGAGACAGACTCAATTCCCAGTACCCACATAGTGGCTCACACTTGTAACTCCAATTCCAGGGGTCTGACACCCCCTTCTATCTCCAATGGCAATGGCATCAGGTAGGCAAATAATACAGAATCATACATTCAGGCAAAACACTCATAAACATACAATTAAATTAAAAAGTAAAAATTAATAAAGAAAAATAAATATTTTAAAGAGAAAAATATAGAGATAATGTTAAAAATACACATAAAATGTTGAAATGAGCACATGCGTGTGTACACACACACACTTGCACACAAAACACGTACAGGGAGGAGGAAATAGTCTTCCAGTTTTTGAAAACTCTAACTCAGCAAAGTTGCGTGTGTCATTAACAGATGAGTGAAATGTTAGCGTGGATCTTTCGAGCTTACATAAATAACTATCAGGGCTGGGGTGTAGTTCAATGGTAGGTCGATTGTTTATCAAGTGTGAGTGCCTGGGTTCTTTCCCCATTACTACTGAATAAAGAGAGAGAGAGAGAGAGAGAGAGAGAGAGAGAGAGAGAGAGAGAGAAGAAAACATCAATCAATTATGCCATATTGAAGCTCTACTTGTTCATTACTTGACACTGTAGGCTGGCCACAGATGGAATCTGTCAAAAGTCAATGCAAACTTATATAATAGTCGGTGGCTATATGGGCTTTCCAGACTGTGTGTATCTGTAACAACAGTAAAGCATATAGTTAACACATATGTGCATATACCCACATTTCCCCCCTGCAGAAAGCGTACCACTCCCTTGATGTCCATGCCACAAGCACCCCACAGCTGGGCAGAGGGAGCCCCAAACGTTCATGGCTCTATGGCTCTATGCTACTGCCGCTGCTGCTGAATGACTTTGACTTTGATTTGCTTTCAGCATCTTGTAGATTTGGCTCATCTATGGAAGTATTCTCAGCAGGAACAAGTTCATTAGAAAAGCCCAGGGACGCCAAGGAACTGGACATGCCTAAAACCCCATTCTGGGTAAATGGGGCAGCTTACACCCAGCTTTTGCCTGCAGAGCAGGCCATCTGACAATGAGGGCTGAATGCAAATCCAGTTTGGACTTGTTCCCACCAGTCACAGAAGCCCTTGAGCAAGGGAGCAACGGGAGTAAAAGCAAAAGCGCTGATTTAAGAAGATGGATTTGGTAACCACGGGAAGGACAGATTGGACGGGAACACCCAGCTCTGGGCTGTTGCAATCTGTGCTTTAGAAAACAGAGCTCAGAAAGTCAATGACTCTGCCCCTCGGCCTGCTGTCTGGTAGTGTAAGGGTGTCTTGCAAAATGTGCAGGCCCCGATCTCTGCTTGATATGGAAGCCTCCAGGGGACCCCAGAGCCTACAAAACAGAATAGCAGTCTGGAAAATGTTGTTGAATGACTCCCATGGTGTCCCAATCTCTCCAACCTGGTTTTGATCACCTCATCTGGACAAGAAGCAGAGGCAAGCGGACAGCTTCACTCTGCAACCAAAGCCATGTGTGCCTTTGAAGTACGTTGTCAAGTCCGTGGTTCTACGGGGTCTGTTTGGGGGTAAAGCCTCCCTGTGTCCTTTGGCTTGGAAGGACAGATGCCAGCAGAGTTCCCTGCTATGTAGCAAAAGGCCCGTCTGCGGCATTGCTGGTCCCTTTTCACCCAATAAGGCAGAACCTTCCATCAGCATTTTCGCAGACTAATAGCTTCCTCTCCTCTGTTGCTTCCTTCCAGGCCACGCCTACCTTTAGGAGGGAAATGTCATGGTCTTCTAATAGGATAATCTGCCCAGCTCCCTGTAAGGCCAGCTGAGGTGAGTGCCTTTTTTGTTTTCCAATATGGAGTGGGGCAGCTCTGTCCCTGGGGTCCCAACTCACTGCTACGGACCTCTGACAACTGGGTAGAGATCTTCTTTACACAAGTCCTGTGGCTTATAGTAATGTACACTCATGTCCAACTCCTAGCCCATTAGGCTTGTAACCTGCTGACAGATTCCCCTGCTAGGATAGTAGCCTACAACTGCCTTCCCACGTCCCCCAGTGTCTTAGGGTTTTTTTATTGCTGTGATGAAACACCGTGACCAAAAAGCAAGTTGGAGAGGAAGGGATTTCTTTGGCTTATACTTCTACATCATAATCAGTCATTGAAGGGAATCAGGACAGGAACTCACACAGGACAGGAACCTGGAGGCAGGAGCTGATGCAGAGACCACAGAGGAGTGCTGCTTACTGCCTTGCTTACAGTTTCAGAGGCTTAGTCTGTTATTATCATGTCAGGGAGCATGGTAGCAGGCAGGTGTGGTGCTGAAGAAGTAGGTGAATTACAGTCTGGTCCAGAAACAGAGGGAGGGAAAGGGGAGGGAGAGGGAGGGAGGGAGGAGGGAGGGAGGGAGGGAGGGAGACAGAGAGAGAGAGAGAGAGAGAGAGAGAGAGAGAGGACATGCATGCATGCACACAAGTGCCTGAGTGAGCTTGGGTTACCCAGAAACACACTTCCTCTAACAACTGCCAGACCTCCTCATCCTATTCAGTCACTCCCTGAGCATTCAACTCTATGAGCCTATGGGAGCCATTCTTATTCAGTCTACCACAGCCAGCCTGGTTTGCTGCTGGACTTTCCTTTTATTCTTTCCTTGGGCTTTAGATATGCAATGAGAAGGACTAGCACCTTCAAGTCAGCCAGATGGGGCCTAGTGCCATGTTTGGCTTCTCTGAGGTCAGTAAGGTGGCTTTCATCGTAATTCCCATAATCCCCATGCTGGGAAGGTGTAGGCAGGAAGATCAGGAACTCGTGGCCATTTATTTATTTATTTATTTATTTATTTATTTATTTATTTATTTATTTGGCTTTTCAACAAGTTCAAGGTCATCCTGGGCTATTTTGATGAATTATAGGTTAAAATTTTTTAAATATTTATTTATTTATTTATTTTTGTTGCTGAGATTTGAATGTTAAATATCCCCCAGACTTATTTATGAAAAGTTTGAGCCCTAGCTTGTGGTAACACTGGGAGATGATTGAGCTATTGGGAGGTTGGGCTCTCTCGTGAAAGGAAGTTAAGTCATGGGGGATGGTGGCCCTCAAATGGATCTTGCATTGCTGGCCCTCTCCTCCTTCCTGACTCCTTTGAAGTGAGCAGACTTCCTCTTCCGCATTCTCTCACACAGCCACCACTTGTGCCTTGTTGGCTCAGACTAAAAGCAACTGTTCTAAGTGACCACAAACTACAACCTCTAGGCCCGTAAGTGCACAGCCCCCATTTTCCCCTCTGAAGTTGATTCTCCTGGCATTTTATTACTATGATAAAGGTCTAACATCTCTGTAACAAGAAGGTCAGAGTACTCGGGGCAGGTGGTTCTCAAGTTAGACATGTTAAGTTGGTACAGATATTAGACAGTCTCTTTGACATAAGTCTAGCTTCCTCTAGGATGCCGTTCAAATACATCATCTGAGTCCATCACTGGTGCTGGGCTGGGATGCTGCATGTTTAACAAGCCCCCCAGGAGATGCTGATGCTGGATCCTGACCACACACAGCACAGTGAGATATGGCATTGGTGTTGTCCATCTTCCATGTGCCTGCAGCCTTCAAACCTCACTTATCCCAGAGGGAGGCTCCAATTTTAGATCAGAGACCCCGTAGTCCTTTCCCTACTCCCTCATCCAGCCTTGTCAGGGAGATGATTTCCATGCCCCAGAGAACACATGTCAGAGGAGGAAGGGATAAAACACGGCCGTGCAAGGCAGAGAATTGAAAATGAGAGCAGCGGACGGGAGAGCTGTGGTCACAGGTGTGTGGTTGGTAGCTCTACTCGGGGACACTGAGTACAATGGCCTTGATTCAGAATGTCTTAGGAACTTCAGAGGCCTTTTTTGAAATTCAGGATTCATGAACTCCAGACAGCTAACATGTGGGAAGAAATGGGAGGGAAGTCAAGGTTTGTCCTGGAGCAGACACAAAACACAGAAAGATTACCAGCAGGAAGGCCAAAACCAACATGCTGCTTATGTGTGTCTGTCTGTGTTCTAACTGGCCTTCATGCCTGCAAATGTATCCTTTCTCTATTTTCTTTGCCTTTGGATGCTTCTGTGTGAGACTTGGATGTGAATCCCTCCTGCTCCCAGATGCCCCCATGGCCAAGTTGTCCTTGTGGCTCTAGGTTAACCCACAGGCAATGTGTAATGGGTTTTTCTCCTCTGCTCTGGGCCCGACATAAGAAGGTACATGCCTCTCTGTCTCCTCTAGTGCCTCTCCTGATGGACTTTCACCTTCTGCCAGCCTTGCCCTCCCTGTGGAGGAACGAGGATCACTAGTGTGCCCAGCAGTGTTTGTGGCTGAAGGCGATGACAGTGATTTCATTGTGGCTACCTGACACCTGGGCTTGGCTTCTATGGTTGGTTCTCTGTCTGCACCAAGGAGTCTTCAGGCATGCCGAACCGCAAGAGAATTTTACGAACAAGAAGCTATACAGCTCTTTTTAAACATTTTTTTTTTCTTCTTTAAAATTTTCAATTCATTCCTTGAGAATTTCAGAGGGTGTCTTTGTATTTTGATCTTGTTCAGCCCAACTCCTCCTCCTCCTTAACTCCTTCTCCTCCTCCTTAACTCCTTCTCCTCCTCCTTAACTCCTCCTCCTTAACTCCTCCTCCTTAACTCCTCCTCATCCTTAACTCCTCCTCATCCTTAACTCCTCCTCATCCTTAACTCCTCCTCCTCCTCCTCCTTAACTCCTCCTCCTCCTCAACTCCTCCTCCTCCTCCTCCTTAACTCCTCCTCCTTAACTCCTCCCAGATTTATCCACTTCCCTACCCTTGCCCTCTTTGTACTTTCTCTGTTTCTGTCTCTGTCTGTCTGTCTCTGTCTGTCTCTGTCTGTCTCTGTCTGTCTCTGTCTGTCTCTGTCTGTCTCTGTCTGTCTCTGTCGGTCTCTGTCTCTGTCTGTCTCTGTTTCTCTCTGTCTCTTCTCTCTCTCTTCCTCTCTCTCTCTCTCTGTCTCTGTCTGTCTGTCTGTCTGTCTGTCTGTCTGTCTGTCTCTCTCCCTCTCGTCTGTCTGTCTGTCTGTCTCTCTCCCTCTCATCTGTCTGCCTTTTTAAATGGAATAGTTCACTGCCTCCAGTTTGTATGGTCCATGTACTTCTGATTGGGGAGACTGGAGTATAGGCCAAACCTTACCAGAAACTGTATTCTTAAAAAAAAAAAAAAAAAAAAAATGGACCCTCCCTTCCCCAGAAGCTGTCAACCATCCATATCTCCTCAGAGGTGGAGATTCATGAACTCTTTGCTACTCCAGGCTAGAATGTTGACTGGCTTGATCTTGTTTAGAGAATCAATGCTGTTCATGAGTCCAGTTGTCCTGTCATGCTCAGAGGAACTTTTTCTTTGTTCCTTTTTGACTTTTGGTTCTCACAACCTTTCTGCCCCTTTCTCCTCCACGATCCCTGAGCCTTGAGAAAGTGTGTGATGTAGATGTCCCATTTGTAGCTGAACCAAACTCTGTCACTTAAACTTTGAGCAGTTGTGAGTTTTGGCATTAATTACCACCACCATCTACTTCACAAAGAAATGTCTCTGATGAGGTCTACCAGGTAGAAAAATATCAACTTAGAGGGTAACTTGATATTATACCCATTTAGCAAAATAGTAGTAATAGGATCATCCCTGGGGTGTATGAACTCCCAAACTATGGGTCCTTAGTCAGATCTGCAGTTCCAAGCATGTGTTTCTGAGCCTGTGACACAGGCTTTAAACCCAGTCAGAAAGTGTTTGGTTACCCCTGTAATGTTCATGCCACGGTTGCACCCATGGGCAATCTTGTCACACAGTCATTATTGTAAGATCTGCCTACAGCTTATCTTGTTCCATCTGCCAGACCATAAGGGTTTGTAATTTTCTCTCTCCATGACCACAGGCCACCCGTGAATTTAGGCCATGGTGGGACATCTGACTTAGATTTTAGTTTGTCTTGTTCTTCAGAGGAAGCTGGATGTAGTTCAGTAGAAGTTGGCAGGAAGAATGCATTTTGCAAGCTAGGAATAGAGAGTGGCACATGCCTATAATCCAGCACTCAGGAAGATTGCTGTGTGTTTAAAGCCATCATGGGCTGCATAGTAAGTGCCAGGTCATTCAACAATACAGAACAAGTCCCTGCCTTAAGACAGCAGCAGCAGCAGCAGCAGCAATGACAACAACCACAAACGAATCTTCCAGCTCTGGGCTTATTGTCACAGGATCTTCATGAAACGACCTGTCATCAGTATCTAAATGGAAAGTTCCATCCATCTGTTTACTCCGTACTCTGCACATACCTTCTGCATGCTTGAAATCATGGCTAGGCACCCAAGAACACCTCCACAACCTAGATGCTCGGCAAACAGTGTTATATTGTATTGTTTGGGGGACCGTGACAAGGAGAGATGTTTGTAAGTGTTTGTTACAGGTGCCTTTCCCCCAAGAATTTTCTATCAGTGGTTGATGGAAGCCATGAATTTGGAGCCTGTGGCTATGGAGGGATATTCACACAGGGCAGGGGAATTCGGCATGCTTTTGGACCATACCAGTCTCACAAAGCCCGTCTCTTTCAGAGGTTGAATTTCGTGTATCTTTATCTCCTTCTATGAAGTGATGGGCAGACTCACCACTTGCCGTATCTCACAGACCCCAGGAATCCAACCAAAAGCCGTTTAGTATCTGTGTACATATCTGAGCACTCATTTTTAACACTCTCCAAGCATGGTGATGGATATTCCACGTTTTCTTCACTTTGGAAATAATTCCACTATATTGAAAGGTCAACCTGGCCTGGCCCGAGGACTGGTCTCTTCCTATCTATCAATGGTGGCAGAGCTGAGTCGTCATCTGGTGTTGTAACTTGTGGGCCTTTGGTACAGCAGTTTAAAAAAAAAGTGACTTCAGAGGGAGAAAAAGTGGGAGGAAGTTAATTTGGCTCTTAGGTTGTAAATACACACAGCTCTTCAGCTTCCTTCCCTCTCCGGCTCCCAGCCAGCTTGCCTCCAAGATCCTCATGAAGACAAGGCTTAAATTTGGCTTAACTGTTGGGACCCTGGCTCCAGTGTTGCCGTAATTCACAAGGACGGAGGTGCAGCCTGTCTGGTGATCCTTGCCTGGCAAAGGCACCAGGAAGAATCCTTATCCAATGATGGGGACCCTAAAACTTGCTCGCACTCTGTTTTGAGTGGGGTGTGGTGGGGTGACTGCTGTCCTGCTGCAGAAGGTGTGGCTGTCTATTGTCTACCTTTTCTACCTCTGAAATTTCACTTTGATGGAGTTGCAGCAGCAGGTATAACTGGCGGCTGTTCGCATGGGACATTTCTGTAGCAGTATTTGGATCATAGTTCTCTCTCGGTGCCTCTCAGACCCTTGCTTCATTTTAATTAACTAATTAAGTGTTTGGAGTCTAGGTAGCCCAAGCTAGACTTCAACCCACTTAAGTAGCCCAGGCTAGCCTTAACCTGGCAGCATGTTTTTCTCGGACTCAGTTTCCAAGTGCTGGAATTATAGACATGTACCACCATGCCTGGCCCAAATACTCATTTAAAATAAATGCTTGTTGATCTTTCTGGGCCCGTGCAGGAAGACTGAAGATGTGGTGTGGGCCTGTGCATACTTGTGTCAGTTACTGAAATCTTTGGCCTCCAACTTAAAAAGCACAACCCCATGTTGTGGAGTGGGGAAAGATTTTTTTTTTAATCTCTCTAATTTTGCAGGCTAATTCTCACTGAGAAACCTATTCTCTATAGCTCAAAAGCAGCTCAGTTTCCTGAGGAGCAGAGAAAGAGAAGCATTTTATTTTCCCCCCAGCCATACCTCCTGGACCCCGTTAGCCACCTCAGAATTCATGTTTCCCATGGGAGGCACTTTATTGATTCTCATTTCTAAAGCTACAGTTCTGTAGTAATGTTATTTTAGATGGAGGACGGAGTGATGAGATTCTCTCAGTAGTTATCCATTTGTGGACTAATGTTGACGAGATCCCTAGTATGTGCCCCGTGCCCTGTACTGAGACCACAGACTCAAGGATGCTTCTGTGTATGCATGTGTGACATTCAGGGACCTGCCATGGAGGCCGTCATTCCAACTGCGGATTGTCATGAAGTATAGGAAGAGTGGTGGTTGTGTTTGCAATGGGAGCTATTTCTAGGCCTTGCCAGCCTGTGGGCACAGAAAAGGTCGAACACACCGTTAGACATTAAACCTTCCCGCCTGTGTTGTCCTTCTTGCTGAACCCCCAGGTAGCCATTCTCTAGAGTCCCTAGAGTCATGTGCCAGCTAGTTTCCTGTCAACTTGACACAAGCTAGAGTCACCTGAAAGGAGGGAAACTCAGTTGAGGAAATGCCTCCATAAGATCCAGTTAGAGGGCATTTTCTTATGTAGTGATTGATGGTGGAGGGCCCACACCACTGTATATGCTGTTCTCTCTGGGCTGGTGGTCCTGGGTTCTCTAAGAAAGCAGACTGAGCAAGCTGTGATATGAAACCCAGTAAGCAGCAGTCCTCCCTGTCCCCTGCATCATCAGCTCCAACCTCAGGTTCCTGCCCTGCTTGAGTTCCTGTCCTGACTTCCTTCAGTGGTGGACTATGATGTGCAAATGTAAGCCAACTTACATTTGCCCCCCACTGCAACAACTTGGTGTTTCATCACAACAACAGAAACGCTAAGACAAGTCATTTGTGTATGTGCTTGAGTTTCAGGCCCTTATGAAGTGTTTTGCTCTGAGATCCACTCCTGAACAGCATTCTCTAGCATGGCCCTAAACCTCTGCCACAGGCTTCCCCAGATTGGTGTGTGTCTCTGCCCTGGATATGTGTGAGCGGAGGCACTCTCTCTGTCTTGGATGTGAGAGAGGAGAGCAGCTCACCTTCCTGTGGGTCACCTGGGTACAAGACCATGTGCTATAGCCTTGAGAAAACATCTTCCTCCTGGCTTCTGTCTACAGCTCTTCTTGCTGCATTCCTTGGGGCAGGTCTCAGATCCAGCATCTCCCACAAACGCACTAAGCACTTGCTTGGTGACAGCACACTTGCTTGGTGACAGCACACCTGCCAGTGACTTTGAGACTTCTCCCATTTTCTTGGCCTCACATCTTGGGCAGATGCCTTCTCTGCCGGCCTAGGGTCAGCTTGTCAGACATGCTCAGCCTTAGGCTTCTGTGTCCTTTCCTCCTATTGGGGTCATTTTATTTCGGGTCCCCCTGACCTTACTTGAACAGTTGCCGTAGTTTCCTTATTGTCCTCTTGTTTCTTATCTGTTTCCCTTCACCCTGTACTTATAGTCACTTCAAAAAGCGACCATCCTTGGATGGGGTCTAGTTTACATCTCCCTTGTACAGTTTTATTTTGCTAGCTAGGGTGCTAGGGTCTCCTTAAGATGATATTGCCTTTTATTAGATTATTTTAAGATAGGGAAATATGTGTCCTATCTTAAAAGTATGAGTATGACTTTATACACAGCTGAGCATGGCCTTGGATTTTGGATTCTCCCGGCTCTATCTTCCTGGTGCTGGGATGGTGTGTGCCACCACACCTCAGTTTTATGCTGTGCTGGAATTCCAGTTTGGGATTTCATGTATGCTAGGCAAATACTCTTAGGGACAGGCCTACACCCTCAGCTCAGTTTCATTGTTTTATACTTACTGTACTTAGGTAAGGCAAAGGCTGTCTGGAGAGATTCCAGTGGGCTGGGTCAGGCAAGGAAATCTCTGTGAGGGAAAGGGAAATTGCTTGTCTTTAACAAATGGACAGGCTTTAGACAGCCAGCAGCAAGCTGGTTCTCAATAGGGGAAAGCGTAGTAGATCGGGGATGAGGCTGATGGGATCCTCAGACTGGAGGTCCGGAGCCTTGCTATTGAAGAGGCTGCATGCCAGGAAATAGGAGGAAGAGGAGGAGGAGGAGGAGGAGGAGGAGGAGGAGGAGGAGGAGAAACTGGAAGGCAGAGTAGGAAGCTCATTATGAGGGGCTATGAAAAGCCAGAAAGGAGGTCTAGCTTTAACTCTGCAGGAAGCTGGAAGCCATGGAAACTTTTTTCAGTGGCAATGAAAGATTCAGAAAGGAAAAGCCTGACTTGCTTTGACTTGGGGGTGGGGAGTTGGTGGGGGTGAGGAGGGGGGTGAAGCTTGTACTTTGAGGTATGAAAGGAAACCCAGGGATTGTGGTTTCATTGAAAAGGGGTATGTGCAAGTGGTAGCCTTTACAGGTTTAGGAAGGAAGGAAGGAAGGAAGGAAGGAAGGAAGGAAGGAAGGAAGGTAGGTCGGTCTTGGGATGTTGCTAGCTTTCCTTAGCATTCAAGAAGGCTTGGGTTTGACCCCCAGCATAGCTTAAAACTGGGGATGGTGGTGCATGCCTGTAATACTAGCACCCTGGAGGTGGAGGCAAGATCAGAAGTTCAAGGCCACCCTCAGATGCAGACAGAGCAAGGCCAGGTAGGCTTGTGTGAGACACTGAAGCATGGACATTGATTTGCTACAGGAAGAGAGAAGAGGATGGGGTCCATCAAGACCAGCGCTGCCAAAGAGATGAGGGGGAGCCGTGGGGTGTGGCTCAGCTGTGGAGGGAGCTCTGCTTTCGGCTGTTTAAGAGAATGGTGAGACACTCACTGGGAGATCAGAGGCAGAGCTGCTGCCTGAGGCCCTTAGAGGTGGTGAGGTGAGGGGTGTGGGGGTTTGGGAGTGGGATTTCTTCTCAGAGCTAAGGATGAGGATGTCATCTTGGAGAGGTGGGGTGGGGGAGAAGAGCTAGGATTCAGGAATGGGTCTTGGGGTCTAAATTGAAGAGGAACTTGATAAGGATGCAAAAACCTCTTCCAGCCAAGGAAGCCAAGGACCCCCTGGTCAGGCAGCCCTTGGCTGGGGCATAGCATCTCTTCTTACCATGCCAGTGCCAGCGAGGGTACCCATTTGCTGCTGTGCAAAGCAAGGCGGGGCTGGAAGCAATAGGACCATGTGCTCCGTTGTTTAGCTGCTCAGCTCAGTGTGTAACTCAGGTTCTGATTTCAACCATGGCTCCTTCCATCAGCTCAGTGGCCGCGTTATCAATTTCTTAAGCCTATGCTTGAGAGTTATCAGATTAAATTGTTTTATTAATACATTTGCATTTATTTATTTATTTATTTGTTTGTTTGTTTATTTATTTATGTGTGCATGTGCATGTATGCCTACACCATAGCATTCACCACAGCACTGGTGTGAAGGCCAGAAGACAACTTTAAAGATCTTTTTAAGTATGTGAGTACACTCTAGCTGTCTTCAGACACACCAGAAGAGGGCATCAGATCCCGTTACACATGGTTGTAAGCCACCACAGGGTTGATGGGAACTGAACTTAGGACCTCTGGAAGAGCAGTCAGTGCTCTTAACCACTAAGCCATCTCTCCAGCCCCAGAAGACAGCGTTTGAGTATCAGTTCTTTCCTTCCATTATGTGGGTCCCAGGGGTGGATCTCAGGCCATCTCACTTGGAAACAGGTAACTGTACCTGTTTACTTTGATCTCATCTCCTGAGCAGACTTAGAAAAGAACAGTATAGTATTCCCAGATCTGTCTGATCAAACAAGGGGGGAAAAACATTAATTGGGTATAACCAGACATATCCCAAATATTGTATGGCACACACATATTTATATTAAAATATGTTACTAATGCTCTGAAATTCAAATTTATCTGGGCATTATTAGATGATTCTACCATCTGACTGACAAGTTATTTCTCTGCCGGTGAACTGAGCCAATTCAAGCCAGATTAGATTATATTAAAGGCAGGTTTATTGAGAAGTTGCTCTCAGGGGAGTTCATTGGCCCCAAGGACCAAGACCAGGCAAGTCACCAATGGAGTGGGGGTGAGGGGGTAAAGAAATGGTGTGCATGCAGAGAGAAGAAAGAAAGAGTGGGAGGGAGAGAGAGAGAGAGAGAGAGAGAGACAGAAAGAGAGAGAAAGAGAGAGAGAGAGAGCTCAAAATGTCTGGATTATATAGAGAAGAGCCTCTGTGGGAAGAGCAGCCCCCAGCCCCTGGGCTGGAAAGTTCAGGGTTGGGGTCAGGATATGCCAGGTAGGGACTGTGGGATGCTGGGAGATCCTGGAGGCCAGGCCTGCTTTGATATGTAAAATATGCATTCAGTTCCTTATCATCCTCTCCCTGCCTCCCTCTCATCTCACCCCATCCTAAACCAAACACTGAGGAGTTTTCTGTGAGGGTGCAATCATATTGTGTGTGTGTGTGTGTGTGTGTGTGTATGTATGTGTGTGTGTGTGTGCGCACACGAGCTTGCACATCCTCACATGTGTATATAAGTAATGAGGGCGCATGTGCACATGTGAGGTCAGAGGTCTGTGTCCTGTGAGTTCTCTTATTATTTCTCCACTTTTTCTTCTGTTTTTGAGGCAAGGTCTCTCGCCGAACCTGGCCAGACCTTACCATTTAGCTATACTGACTGGCCTGTGAACTCTGGGATCTTCCTGTCTCTGCCTCCCTCAGTGGGATTACAGGCCCATGCTGTCACACCCAGCCATATATGTGGCAATCCTCTAGCTCATGTGTTAAATAAGCTCTTTACTGAATGGACCATCTCCCAGGCCCAGCCCCACCCCCATTATAACCAGGCTGGCCTGGAACTTGGTATGTAACTTCAAACACATACTATCTCAGACTTCCGAGGGCAGGCATGACCAGTATGAGCCACCACACCAGGCCACGATCACGTCTCACCTCACCTGAGAGGCCCCTTCCTAAGAAACATCCCATTCACCATTTTTCTTCCCTCTCGTTGACGGCTCGGATCGAGCTATTTAGATCCAAGAGGCAATTGTTCCACACCTACCATATGCTTGAGGGGACACAAAGCTTTTCACACTTGCGGTATCAGCAGCCTGCAGCTTGTTCAGGGGATACAGCACTTGAAATAAGGTGCTTTTGGCAGGATGTCATGAATTTGAAACAATTTTGCCAACGATCTAAACAGTATGATGGTATTTTCAGGCACGCAGTAAAACAGTGTAGTGGAAAACCACCTATATAGCCAAAGTAGAGCCTTTATGTTAAATCCTTCCATTACTATATTTGAGAGAGAAGAGAAAAATTATTGAATGTTTACTTTTGTTCTCTCTGCCTGTGTTCCTGGACAAAGCACAAGTTGTTGGTACCCAGAAGATAAGCCCTTCCGATGCTTTGCTGAAAAGATCCTCTGGGTAGGGCTTAGCTGGTGTTTCAGGAGAAGGAAAGGGATGAAGGAAAATCCCCCTCGCCCAGAAAAAGTTGAATTGGTTTGGCGTCTGGCTGGTGAGTGGCCATTTGGAGATTCTGTAACACCAAGAGGAGCAGCGGTCTCTCCGGGTTTCCAAGCACGGGTGGACTGGGGCTGAGAGAAAGAGTAGAAAAAGCCGTGGTGGTCTACAAAAGTTATTTTGAGCTGAAGGCATTTGGATTCCCATAATGTCTTATCTGCCTAAAAGCAGAGCTTCTACCCTCCAATTGTCATAAATCCCTGCCCTAGAAGCAATTCTAATCTCTTTTTGGAGAGCAGAAATCAGCACCACGCTCTGATATTATCACAGCCACATTACATCTCCCATCTCTCCTCCGAAGGGTCCATTTATCTTTCCAGAAGGTCTTTGCTTTGCTCTAAGTGTCCCTCCTCTTTCCCCCCTTTTCACAGAAGTGCCCCTTCCCAGCTCCTATTAAGATGGTAAATAAACCCAGATTCTAACTACCCCCCTGAGACCCAGTTCTTTGTGAATTCCAGCGCATTTATACCTAATTAAATCAGTTCCCCCCCACTCCTCTGGGCTAATCTATCTTTTGCCAGTTGAATTTGCACACCCCCCAATTATTGAACCTGAGGACAGAGGAAGGATTTTCCTCCCTGACAGCCCCTCTTGTGCCCAGTGCCGCCGAGGATTATGGCAAGTTACTTATGGCATAGGGGATCAGGGGCCCACGGGTGGCCCGGAGACAAAGAAACTACAGAAGGGGCGGGGGAAGAGGAGCACGGGCTATGGTGGTGCTTCCCATGGCCTAGCTCCTGGCACCTTCTTTTGTCTGATGGCTTTTCCATAACTTTGTCCTTCCCAGTACTTTGGGAGCTGAACAGGCGCCTCAGTCAGTGCTGACTGACAGCTAGACTCTAGGCACAGGAAACAAAGTAACTTTAAGGGAGAACAATGAAAAACGATTACTCTCTCTGTTTCTCCTTGCTCCTTAGAACTTCTCTTTCCCCTCCTTCCTTTCGTCCTTCTGTCTTCTTCCTCCTATTTCTCTACAGCTTCATCTCCTTCCTCTTTTTTTTTTTTTTTTTTTTTTTTGAAACTGGGTCTCATGTAGCTCAAAAGAGCCTTGAACTTGCTGTGAAACCAAGGCTGGCTTTAAACACCTAGTCACCCTGCCTCCATCTTCAGAGTGCTGGGATTACAGTTGTGTGCCAACATGCCTGACTCCATTCTGACTTCTTTGTGTTACAGACTAACATTTCATTTCTTAACCCCCCCCCCTCTCTCTCTCTCTCACACACACACACACACACACACTCAGAACATTCCTTACTTCAGGAGGTGTCTGGCCTCAGAAAATGCTGCTCCAAAGTCCTTTGGATGGAATTGAATGAGACCTAGAGGATTCACAAGGAATCTCCATTTTGAAGATGGTGGCAGATTCAAGGTCAGAAGTATCACGGAGAGGGCTCCTGCTGAACGCCTGGGAGAAGGACAGACCAGGAGGAGGCTGAACACACGGGCTGTGTGGGGCCACTCCACCCTATCACAGGACACCTGAGCCTTCTGTCCGCTTGTGCTTTGCACTGTCCTCTATGCTTCCAAACAGTTTTCATGGAGTCACTGGATGCTCATTTCTGAAGTCACATTAAATCGGGTCTACTTCCTCTTATTAGCCTTTCTTTTTGTTGTTTGGAGACAGGGTATGATTATGTAGCTTTGGCTGGCTTAGAATTTATCATCTAGACCAGGCTGCCATTGAACTCGCAGACTCACTCCTGCCTCTGACTCCCAAGTCTGAGCACTGAGATAAAAGATGTTTGTCACCGCGCACGGTAGCCTGTCTTTTGTTCTTAGGCATGCTGGCTCTGCCTTTATGGGGAGCAAGAAGTATCAAACCTTCCTACTACAGAAGTCCCAAGTTAAGGGAAATCTAGAGTAAGCCTAGACCAGAGAACCTACTAACTACTAGCATAGTTCTTCGACTCCAGGGATATGAAAACGTCACCATTTAGAACTTCAGTCAGGGACCACCTCAGTTTAACGTCAGGGAGGTGAATTAAATCTCACACTGTAGGGCTGGGCACAGGATGCTCATATTCAAGAACCCAGGACACAATCACATTATTTATAGAGCAGCAAGAGCCCAGGGAGAAAGAGAAAGAAGGAAGGGGCGAAGCATGAGAGTACTGAACAGAGGCTGATGACGAGGGAACACGTAGCACAGATCCTAGACACTCAGGGCTCCGCCAGGCAAGTTAGCATGGCTCGGCACATCCGGAGGCCCTTGTGCTGAGATTCTATTTATTCCCTCCCAGGTTTCTAAAGTCCTGATTTGTATTAAACAAACAAACAAACAAACAAACAAAAAACAAAAACCAAAAAAACCAACAAATTACACAGCCTATTAAAGAATGACTAATAGTTTATTTCCTTCAGAAGTTTATTATCAAAAAGTACACCATGATTGTTCTACATGTCTAAATTTGACTGGCGCCTCCGTGGAATGATTTTATCTTGAGGGTGCTAACCCCTTGAAGGGCGGTGTCCCACTGTAGCTGAGGGCACCGTTTGAAGGATGGCACCCTGCGAAGGGAGTGCCCTGAGGAGAAAGGCTTGTGTGAGGAGAGGGCACCATCCCAGGGGAGAGCACCATGTGAAGAGAGGACATCCTATGAGGAAAGAGGAAGGATACAGTAAGGAGAGGGCGCCATGTAAGGGCAAAGGCTATGTGAGGTGAGAAGGGAGCCCTGCCTGAGGAGAGGATACTGTTGAAGGGAGTATCCTTATATAAGGTGAAGAGAAGGTACCATGTGGAATCCCTATGGGAGGTGAGTGCTCCACATGAGGAGAAGGTACCATGTGAATCCCTATGTGAGGTGAGTCCTCCACATGAGGGTAGTGCTCCACAAGAGGAGAAAATACCATGAGGAATCCCTAAGGGAGGTGAGTGCTCCACATGAGGAGAAGGTACCATTTGGATCCCTATGTGAGGTGAGTGCTCCACATGAGGGTAGTGCTCCATGTGAGGAGAAGGTACCATTTGGATCCCTATGTGAGGTGAGTGCTCCACATGAGGGTAGTGCTCCACATGAGGGTAGTGCTCCACATGAGAAGAAGGTACCACGTGGATCCCTGTGTAAGGGAGGACTCTACAAGAAGAGAGTGTCTGTGCTGAGCTTGCGTGGGTTTTGTTGTTCTCATATCTCCTTGAAAAGCTTAGAAGAAAAAAACAAATGTGTGTGAGAGAGTCCCTGAGGTGTCAGCAAGACACATTCCTCTCTCTTTCCTGTTTCACCCTTTTCCTAAAGGCCACTCACTTGGGGCCTTCTATCCCGTTCCTAGATGGGCCTTCATTTCTGTTTTACCACAAACCATTAAGACTTTTTGAAAATTTATTCTCCCCCTGCTCGGGGTGTGTGTGTGTGTGTGTGTGTGTGTGTGTAGATCAGAGGACAATTTATAGGAGTCAATTCTTTCCTTTCACCACGTGAATCCTGGAGATTGAACTCTGATGGTCAGGTTTGGTGACAAGTGTCTTTACCACCTCTCCTGGCTAAACAAATTCTTGTTTAACACTCAAGTGACATGTCCCAGCACGGAGAGCCCGGCATCTGTCCAGGATGGCTGTGGTAATCAGAGGAGGGATGCAGGAGACATACACGTGTGTGGTCCCATCAGAGAGCATGGGATTCCGTGCTCTGGGTTCAAGGTGAGCTGAGATCATTTAGAAATGAGTCTCCATTTCATTTTTCACGTCTTCGGCCATTATAACTTGTATTTAGAAGGTGAATATTTAAAAAATCAGTCTAGACTGGATTTTCTCCACCTAAGCTTCACGACACCCCAGGAGACAGGATGCCACAGCAATCAAACTTGGAGTTCACCTCTAAGCGAAAACTGAGATGAACGTATGTCTTATAAATTCACAGAAGCAACAGCAGCAGAACTAACTCCTTGTTTCTCACTCCACCCGACAAATACTTTCTATTCTTTTCTCCTTCCTGTATACCTGGATGTTTGTCAGCTGTTTGTCAGTGTTAGATCAAGAGCTCGTCCCAGGGCCATTCCTGTGGGGCTTTTGCTTAGAAGGGTTCAGTGGGCAAGTTCTGGTAAAAGGCTACAGGTAAATAATTTTACCCAAGTGTAAGGGGCTTTCCTGGGAGGGTAATATGTTTTGGGGCCCAGTGTGTCATTACTTAGGCTGTAAATCTGATTTCCTTTGAAAACAAACCAAAACAAAACCCCCCAAAAAACCTGTGTT
Source organism: Mus minutoides (assembly GCA_902729485.2). Classification (NCBI taxonomy): domain Eukaryota; kingdom Metazoa; phylum Chordata; class Mammalia; order Rodentia; family Muridae; genus Mus; species Mus minutoides. The sequence goes on from LR749885.1 coordinate 1,041,684, forward strand.
TGGAACTTCCTGTGCCGAGCCCACGCCAGTCTAGAGGTTTCCTAAAAGATGCTGAGTGAAAACAGTGCTCACTATGAGTGACTTCCTCTGCCTTTCTCTCCGGGAAGACTGGGGATACCGTGACCTTGTGGTGCTGTGGTGACGCTTCTCTGCACCTTGATTTTTTTTTTTTCTTTCCATCAGAGTCCTTGTGGCTCAATAGGTATGAGAGGGGTGTGCTTTTATGGAAAAGACATGGGTGCAGCCTGACAGTTCTCCTGTCATCTGCTACGTATTTACCAACGTCCCCAAGCCAGGCCAAGGGGACACAAACTCTCTAATGCTTCTCAGTGGATTGTGCAAATAAAAAACAAACCGGTCAGCTCTAGGCGTCTCCAAAGAGCTTGGATTCATATCCCTGAGAACTCTGAGACCATTTTTTACCATCTCCTGCCACGCAAAGAGAGTGTCTGACGTGGAGGGAAGGATGTGTGGGTGCAGCTATGCCTCAGAGACACTGGCCTTCTGACTGCTTCTTTCAGACAGCCTTTTGTGGCCTGGTGTCTTAGGGCCTATTGCATAAACCGCTCACCCACCGTCTCTCCTTCGGCCCTCTGATTTAAGTGCACTAATTAGCACATAGGTAAGAGAGAGAAAGGTCCAGGGATTTGGAAGCGAATGTAGAAGGCCAAATGGAGATTTCTCCCCAAGCTCGGCCCTCCTGGCTCAGTCCCACTCAGAGGCTCAGCTCTGAGGCCTCCCTGGAGTGTTGCGTCAGTGCTTGGTTCGGCCCTAAGAGAAGTTGCATCAGGCATGGCAACTTTTGCCTGCTTTGTATTCTCTGCAGTGACTGAAGTATTAATAAATGACTCCCCCGGGGAAGCCAGCGAGACTCACACTAGAAAACAAATTGATATGTAAAACTCTTGGAAATGGTGTGGATACAGTGTTTTTAATCACTAGTGGATATCAGCTCTTCTTCCCAGCATTTTAGAAGAAAACCAAGGGAAAGGTGATTTTTCTCTTGTTTTCCTCATGGCCTATACTCTCTGCTGTCAAACAGTTGGTGAAGCTGTGGGTAGACATTTCGATGAGTAGACAGACCTCTGTCCAGAGAACACAGAACAGTGGAAAGAATCATTCATTGTCTGAGATGGCACAGGGGAGGGAAAGGGTTACCCGGGTCACTTCTTCAGCTGTTAGTCACTGCTATGGGAGACCAGGCTAGGCCACTGAAATATAAAGGATTCTTTCTTTTCTGTTACTACTATAGGAGACCAGGCTAGGCCACTGAAATGGTTCAAAAAGGGTTCCTGAGCTAAGGCCCTTGTGAAAAGGAGCTCTGCTACCCTGGGTTCTCCCAACTACTGAAGGCAACTTTGGGGCTTAGAGGTGGTCCTAGAGAGAGTTACATCCTTGAGTTTTATTAACTAGCTCTATCCGTCACTCATTTGCATATCTCCAAGTTGTGATTTTTCCTTTGTCCTGTCTCTGCCCTAAAAGTTAGCTGCTCTTCCTCGAAGATGTGGCAGAAGCTGAAACTCAAAACCACCCCCCTGAGAGGCGGTTCTTCATCCCCTGAGCCGGCCAGGCCAAAGGGAAGGCTTTGTCAAACCATCCACCCGTGTTTGCTTCCTTTACTTGTTTTGTCTTTTGTTACAGAAATCTGTTCCAACCAAGATGTATGCTTCTTTCCTTATTGTGCCTCTCACCCTATTAAACTGTTGCCTTTTGTTGTCTGAGAATGTGTGTGTGTGTGTATGTGTGTGTGTGTGTGTAGACCAGAGGTCAAGGTTGATGTGTCTTTCTCTATTACTTCTCTCCGTATTTTTCTGACTGGTTCTCTCCCTGATCAATCAGCTGACCAGCAAGCTTCAGGCATCCTCCTGTCTCAGCCTCATAGTCCTGGGATTGTGGGCAGACAGAGCTACGTTTAGCATTTTTACAGGGGTGCTGGAGATTTGAACTCAGGTCCTTACGTTGTGTGGGGAATGCTTTGTTGGCTGAATCCTCTTCCAGGACTCATTTGCCACCTTTGGGAAGGATGGGTAACCTTCTATGCACGCCTCGGCTTCAGAACAGGCAGGCCCTGGCATAGTAGCCTTTGTCTTCCAGGTTCAAAGTGTGCAACGGACAAATCTAGAGAGAGGAAGTCAACCAATACTGTGGCATAAAACTTCTCCCTGTGTTTTCCTCTTAAACATGCGTGAGGTTTTTCTTAAACCATTCTCTCTGAGCAGAAGCTTGTGGGGAGGAGGAAGGAATTTGAGATGGGCTGCACTTTACTGATTTGCATCTGGTCTCATTCCAAAATCGTCATCAGAGGCACACATCATTAACCGTCTCCGACAGCTGTGGACCCCACTCCAAGGCTTCTGCGTTACAGCTTCATTGATGATCTTGGCATATCCAGAGATGCATGAAGACTGACCTAAGTCCTTACTGCTAAGCAAAGAGCCTCCAGGTAGCAGCTTGGGTAAGGAAGACCGATCCTCAGATGAATAGAAATATCACTACAGTTATAGTGTGACAGACGAGCTATTATACTATTATGTTAAGCAATTTTAGCGTTCAGGACACACTAAACTGTGGAACGTCCGTGGAATGTGAAAAAGAGCAGAAGGTCGCTTTCACTACCCCTGTCGTCACCTTGAGCAGGACCCAGACCTAAGTAGGCTTCTCTGACCTCCCTCTGAAGCAGTTGAATGAACCCTGGAGAAAGGCATGCAACCTTGGAGCAAAAGAAATGCCTCGTGTCAGAACACAAAGGGGGCGCGGTGAGAATCCCAGCACAGCTCTGCTAAGCTACCCCGAGTTTATTACCTTGAGTTTGCCACGGAGAAGTGTGGTGAAAAGCAGGGTGGTGTGATACGATGGTGGGATGGAAACAGTAAACATAAATATTCAAAACAAATACGGGCATACCTCTTTCGTGGAGCCTTCATTATTTTGGCTCCCATGTCACCCAAAACTTAAATCAACCTCTCTTCTCGCCTTTTCTTCTTCTCTCTTTTTCTTCCCCCAAGTTTACCCCTCCCCCTTTCTCAAAATTGTCCTCTGCTATGTAGCCTACGCTGGCCTGAAACTCCCAGTGATCCTTCTGCCTCAGCTCACAAACACTGGGATTATAGGTTAATGCCACCATACCCAACCCTGCACTTCTCTTATTCATCTGCCTTCTCATAGAAGGGTCTTAGCCATAGACCTAGAAATGGGTGATCCTGAGAACAATTTCACCAAATATTCTCTAAGGTACTGGGCTCCCCTACAGTGTTATTAATCAAGGAGCACGAAAGATCTAAAACAAGGAGAAGGAAGGACGAGGGGCCGGAACACCATCAGTTTATGTGGCCAACTGGAGCTGGCTGGCTTCAAGCTGTTCCCGGATCTCCGGAACGCTACCTAGGGGCTACATCTATAGGCCCCTCATCGCTAAATATACTGAAGTGTTCTAGTCCTGGCAAACAGTTGTAGGTCATCATACATCCCAGAAGGTGCGTGCATCTCAGGGCTGCAAAGGCTGCGCAGATGTCAGGGCAAGTTATGGCTGACGAGTCTGGTGGTTGTGCTTTCTCCTCCTTTCTCTAAATTCTTGGTTTGTTTTCCTTCCATCATTTATCTACTCTTTGCCAAAATGATTTTTTTTTTTTGCTTTGGGGTGCAATGGGGATTTTTGAAACTTTCCTGACCTGTCTTTTATTTCTCTTTCATCAGTTGTAGATAAAATGTGAGATTTTTTTTCCCCCTCCTCTTTTAAGACTATGGGCTGGAGAAGCAATCATGGGAAATGTCACACACACACACACACACACACACACACACACACACGCACACCTCTAAAGGTTTGGTTCCCTGCCCCACCAGCACCTCTCAAAAGAATCTTCTCACTGAGCTCCGGTAACACAAATCATCAGACAGCTGACGAGTGTTCTCAGAAGTCTCTTTCCCTGGGCAGCCTTGGTGATCCTTATATATATTTCTCTCTCCAGGACACTTGACTCATTTACCAACCTCATTCCTGGTGACGAAAGTAGCTAAATGTTACTGGAGGGTGAGGTGCCGGGGGATGGATGGGAGGTGGTAAGAGGTCGGGTCCCTGACTATAGTATTTGTTTGCAGCGAAAGGGTAACTCCGAGCAGGAGAACCATGCAAGGCTCTAGGAAGGAACTGGTGGACAGATGGCAAAATAGACTCAGAGTCACACTGTCCACAGGGGTCTCCTATAGCCAGAGGGTCTGCACTCAGGGTGCTATGAACACATCGCTTTGGGTTATCTTCATCCTTGTCTACACAGCCGTAACTCCTGACTACGGTTTTTCTCTCCTTGTGTCCCCACAGAAGCAGCCCAATGTTTCGAAAACCGAGGGATGCTCCTTTGGGCTTGAACTGGTTTCTTAGGTTTTTGTTGTTGTTATTGTTGGTTTTGTTTTGGTTTTTTGTTTTTGTTTTGTTTTTGTTTGTTTAGTTTTGTTTTGGTTTTGGTTTTGTTCTTGTTCTTTTTTCGGTTCCTGCTCACAAGCCTTGCATCTCGGCACTGAGTAGAGGCTGGGGGATATGTTTCACAGATGATTGTATGTATCTAGGGTGCAGCTTCTCTTTCATCATAATCCTTCTTTCAAAGGTCTTCACTTTTTCTTTGGCCTGCTTTTGCCTTCATGGGGTCTGATGTTGGTTGACCAGACAGATCCTCAAGTGTCACCTTTTCTCCTTTCTCCTCGCCGCTGTCAGGAAGTTTGGGCTCCTGTGACTAATGAGACTATGGGAGGAACTTTCCTGCGTCTTTCTTCTTTGGTAGCATTAGAAACATATTCCCTTTTATCCTTTGAGAGTTGGAGAGGACGTCTGCAGTAAAGTCAGATTGTCAAGAGAAATAGCCTTTTGTAAGTGTGTGTGTGTGTGTGTGTGTGTGTGTGAGCATAGGTGTATGTGGAAATGCAAAGACCAAAGTGAGATATCAGGAGTGCTGCCTAGCTACTCTCTTACTTTTTATTGAGACAGTCTCTCATTGAACCCAGAGCTGACCTCTTCGGCTAGATCGGCTGGCCAGGAATCTGCCTGTCTTCACCTTCACAGATTTGCGATGATCTGCGTGCACTACCATGCTCAGGTTTTTAAATGTGAGTTTTGGGGATCAGACTCGGGTTCTTATGTTTGTGTGGCAAACACTTTGCCAATTAGGTCATCTCCCTAGCTCCTGAAATTTCTTAATGTGTATGTAGATTTTATGAATACATGGCAGACACTTAAAGACTCGGCAAATCTCAAGGAAGTATCTTTATATAAGGTTTGCAATTAAAAAAACAACAACAACAGTACACTCTCAGAAAAGTGATAAGATAGAGGAAAAGAGCTGTGGAAGTCGAGAGTTAAGAACTTGACAGAAGGCAAACAAATGCCAGGTAAAGGCTGGTGAGTGGTGTTTGTTAATATAGACTTCTGGTATACCCTCCAGGCGGAGCCCCAAGTAGTCTCCAATGGCTTTGCTCTGCTCTGCCTAAAATAAAAAGCATTGCCAGAAAGTCTTCTGGTTTGAGGCAGATAGAGAGAAGGCAGAGAGGTTTCCCGTCTCACTGAATTGCCTTCACTGTAACGACCATGTTTGTGTGTGTGTGTGTGTGTGTGTGTATCCCTATACATTTTCTTGTGCTTGTGAAGGCCAGAGAACAACTTCAGCAGTCAGCCTTCAGATGCCATCCAATCGCTTCTCTTCAATATCTCCTTGGGTTGGAACTTGCCAGGTAGGGCCCAGCTGTGTGGCCAGTGAGCCCAGGGACCCACCTATCTGTCTTCCCAGTTCTAGAACTACAAGTATGCGCCACCATGTCTGTATTTTTAAAAGAAACTGAGTTCTGGGTGATCAAACTCTGGTCTGGATGCCCACAAGGCAAATACTTTACCGATAGCCACCATTCTAGCCCTCTGTCAATAATCTTACGTGTTCTTGGGTGCCATATTCTAGTCTTGCTGAGCTGATTGGTTCTAGAGAAAGAAGAGGCAGGCCTGTTATCTTTTAAAGAGTGATATTCATACATGTGGAACAGAGACCATATTTTGCTCACTCCTTTCACCGCATGAGCAGGTGGCCTTGCTGTGGGGGCACAACCACAAGTCTCTAATCATTGATCACATATGAAATGCCTGGGTGGCTGACAGGAGCAGAGCCAGCAGCATTGACAAAGCTGGAACAGCCTGAGCAAACCGAGATACTGAGGAAAAATGAATGCTGTGCTCAGAGCTCTGGGGAAAGCAAGGTGAGGGGAGGCCCACAAGTGTGCTGAAGTGGACAGAATGCAAGGGCTTAGAAACCCTGCAGAGCCGCTTGCTCTGCTCATCTTCTTCCTCTTCCTCTTCCTCTTCCTCTTCCTCTTCCTCTTCCTCTTCCTCTTCCTCTTCCTCCTCCTCCTCCCTCTCCTCTCCTCTCCTCTCTTCTCCTCTCCTCTCCTCTCTTCTTCTTCTTTCCTTCTCTCTCTCTCTCTCTCTCTCTCTCTCTCTCTCTCTCTCTCATCCTTCCTTCCTTCCTTCCTTCTTTCCTTCCTTTTATTCTTTCTTTCTGGCTAAAGGGAAACCCCTGAAAGATTTAAAATTGGATCGACCAGACCATATATGTATTTAAGAAAGATAATGTGGAGTCATAGTGAATTATGGGCAGCAAAGAAGATGGACAGTTGGTCTGATTGGGATGCAACTGGGCAGAAATGCAGAGGGTCTGAACTGGGCATGCTGGGAGCTTGAATCTGAAAGATATTAAGAAAGTAAAGTGAGCGACACCAATTGCTGTCTTGCCTTCCAGTGAGCTGTTCTATTGTTGTTGCTAATGCACAGGCCTTATGCTATGGAGAGGAGTGAAGGGACACTACATGAAGGTTTACATTTCTGCAGCTCCCATGAAGTATTTCTAATGAGCTATGTACTAAATGTCATGGGTGCTCAAGGAGGACTCTTAAGGGAGGCACACTCAGATGGAGTGGCTCTTGTGGCTGCTCCTCTCTTGTATTCCTGGAAATTAGAATGTATTATGTCTGTGATGTCTCCCAAATAGTGGGAGCCTTTGGAAAACATGGCAGAGGAGTGGTCCAGGAGTTCAGGGTTTAAGGGTACAGTGAGCCCAGCAGCCAACCTTGGACATCTACTTTCTGATAACCTTATACTAGGCAAGACACAGTATTCTTTTTTCCTTGAGCACACTGTGATTGCCATCTGTCTTTGCCTAGCAACCAAATTCTTGGTGGAGACAGATGTTGGCAAATAGTATATAGGATGCAAACAGAAGGATCTGAGCGTGATGGGTAGATGAGAATGCTCTCAGGACAAGAAGACACAGAAGGAGGATTTAAAAAGAAGGCTGGTGCACTTTGTCTTGTATGTATTAAGTTTGAGGGTTCTACACAGCAGCCGATCTATGGAGCCATCAATAGAATGTAGGTCAAGACTAGAGATACACATCTGGGGACTACTTCCCCACAGATTTAACACATGGGAGTATATGAGCTGTTGTAGTACAACCAATTTAAATGTATCCCCAAATAGCATACTAATAAATGAGACTCAGACTATGGTTATTTTATTTAACATTGACAATTCCTGGGGAGTAACCCCTAATCTACTCTTCTAACTGCCAGCCTGGCTACCTCTCCCATGCTATACCCCAGATACATGCTGTTTCTCCTGGCCATGTGCTCATAGTCCATCTCCCCTCATGGTGGCTTCTTCTTCTCCTCTCCTCTCTTCTCCTCTCCCCTTCTTCTTCTTCCTCCTCCTTCTTACTTCTCCTCACTCCTCTCTCTTCTCCAACTCCAACCAGACAACTTAAAACTCACCTACCTTTAATCCTTCCAGTAATTGACTATACCCAGTTTTATTTAACCAATGGTTTTAAATTGAGGAACAAGGCATGCACAACAAAAGCTTGTAAATGTGAGAATTCACTGGTAGGTCTAGATCTTCAGGGACAGAATTTAGCATTACAAAACATAGCAACAGACAAAACCTCAACTATTCCCTCCCTACTTTTTTTTTTGTTTAAATAAAAAGGCTCTTTCTCTTATAATAATAAACAAAATACCCTAGGAACAATTATGAAATTATTTTTAAAATGGTTAGGTAAAAGTTACATTCAAAAAGTCCAGTCTGTTCATATTTGGCAACTCAGAGAAAGTATTCTATTATCTGTCCTGTCCTGGTGAGTTCAGACTTCTGTATCAAAATCACTTTCTATCCTAACTTGAATTAACATCTTAAAATTACCTTCTTAGACCTAGAATATCCTTTTAAATCCTAAACAACTTAAGCTTATAGTAAGACTATGACTATGTAGTCTTTAACCCTATTAGAGACCTAAGAAGAAATAAATATTACTTGAATATGTAGGATACACAGGAACACAGCTTCTAAAAAGTTATAGAAATGACAGAGAAAGCTGACTGCGTGGACAGTCCCCAATATTGCCTCTATAATGTTTGAGTGTCCATCTTCAGTTTTCTGGCCCAGAATATCTGACAGACCTTAAATGAAGCAGGGATTGTGAAAGACTTGCTTACTCTGTCTTGGCAGAGTTTGGTAGTTGGTTTCTCTGCATCTGTTTGTCCTCTCTGGACAGCATTCTGTCTGCAGATAAAGTTAGGTCATTTTCCCAGTTTGCCCAGTGGTTAGCTTGCTACAATTGAAGCAATTACATCTTTCAATGCTCATCATCCAAGTTGAATGGACAGCTGCCAGGAGCTGACATGTCTCAATGTCAAAAAGGCCTTAAATTACTAAAACATCTTTAAATTCCATATTCTATGAGTCTCTGAGATCTTTGAAGATCATCTATCTATTCATAGCATATCTGAACAAGCAAATGTTGCCTGTCTCTAGATATGTATTATCTGTACAATTCAGGATGCATAGTTTTGTGATAATCCAGACAATTATCTGACAAGACTATGACTTTGATTATTAACTTGCATTACTTAATTATCCTAAACATTTTGTTTTGTTTTGTTCTGTTTTGTTTTGTTTTGTTTTGGTTTTGGTTTTTGAGACAGGGTTGCTCTGAGTAGCCCTGGATGTCCTGAAACTCACTCTGTAGACCAGGCCTCAAACTCAGAAATCTGCCTGCCTCTGCCTCCGAAGTGCTGGGATTAAAGGCATGTGCCACCACTGCCTGACTCCTAAACAGTTTATAATAGCAGCTATTAAAAGGACTGAGACTACACCTTGTGTTTTTAAATGAGTTTGTAGGCACAATGCCTAATAGGTGAAACACGTGTATATTATATTGTAACAAAATTAATCTTAAATTTTGTATCAATATATAACAATTTATACCAATGAAAACCTTAAATCTGTATCAATATACAAAATTCTGTACCAATGTAACAAAGTATAACCTTACCTTTGTATCAATATATAAAATTCTGAACCAATGTAAGATTATGGTTATAAAATGTTTTTTGGCTTAAATAGATTCATAATCTACCCCTCTTTGTCTAATGTCTTATAATGTTTCTATATCCCCTTATTTTCTTTTTAACCTCCTTTCCCTTACCAAGAAAAGAAAGGTAGAAATCCCTGAGTATGCATACCTTATACTTTTCATAACCATTTCATAATTGTATTCAATTTACATTTGAAAGAGAAGAAGCCTTTTATTGGACTTAAAAGGAGTCATGTAGAGAGAATGTCTTGTGTATTATATGAATAAAATCAATTAAAAAGCCTCTGACCTATGGCTTAGGCAGGAAATAGAAATAGAACATCCGGTAGAAAGAAAGGATTCTGGGAGAGAGCCAGGTGGGAAATTCACCAGGAAGATGTGATGCTCAGACACATGGTACCTGAGCACAGGTAAGCAGTCATGTGGTAGAATATAGGCTAGAATAAATGGGATATTTTAAGTTATAGCTGGTCAGAGAAGAACCCAGCTATATGGCCAAGGTATTTGTAAATATGGTTTGAGTCTGAATCTTATTTCTGGAGGCATGGGGCTAGGAGAAAGAACCAAGGTCTAACTTCTACAAGCTGCCACGGGCTGGGTCTGTCTTGTGTCTCTGAAGTCAGTGGGTGAGGTTTAATGTTTCCAGGTGAGCATTTGAGACAAGGTCAGGTATAGAGCCCGAGAAGTACAACACTCAGGAATGGTTTGTCTGTGAGTAGATCATGGAAAAGCATCCAGAGAACTAGGAAGAGACTCTAGAAAAGTGCCATGCACATCAGGGGCTAGATAGGGACAGAGTAGTCATAAATACCAGTTAAGGAGGACCTCATAAACAGAGGACTCACTAGAAAGAAGGCAACTGGCCAAAGGGATTCATTTTTCCCACAAAACAGAATTGCACAGATAAGGGAACCACAGGTGCAATTTGACACCGGGATGTTTGTGATTCATCCAGACTTTTGTATTACCTGTTATTTATCTTTTTTTTTTTTAAACCATTCTTTTCTCCAACAACAGATCCATCTCCTCAAATATGTCAAGTGATAGATTTTGTTTAAGATCAAAGCGAGTTCACAGGAGTTCGTAGTCATTTTAAATAATTTCATTGTAATGAGTTTCCAAGGGTCCCCATTGTGCACAGGGTAAAGCCCGGCTGAGGCTGGAGTCTGAGCCCTGCTAATTAAACACGTTGTTAGAGTTGGTACTGAAGGACGCTGATGTTAGAGGGGGCGGGGGGGGGGGTTAAGGCCTTTTACAGGAGGCTTTAAAACTAAACAAAAGACAAGGCAGAGAGCAAGAATGCTTTGGTGTGCCCTGTGTGCTCATGGTAGGGTGCCCACAAAAGGCTTGGGTCTTCCAGAGTACATTCCGTGTGTCCATAGGTTCTTTGTTAATTTCGGGATGTTAAGCTGGCTTATCATGGGCTCAGTCTGTGTCTCATTCCTAAAACTGAAGCAAAGCACAGTTTAGGGTTGTTTTCCTAAACTTTCTAATTTATTATCTTGAGCTCAGACATGAGGCGTGTGTCTACTGGGGAAATGTCCTCAGATTGCATCAGGCAGGACCTCTTGGGCCCAGCTCCCCTCCACCCCCAGCCCCTGGTCCTGGTCCCTCAAGGATGCTTAGAGAACCTGTTTTGGCTCTGGGCAACTTCCTGCTGAGAATGATGAAAATAATTGTTTTCCCATTTAAAGGGCAGTAGAGTGGGAAGCTGAGAGACAAATGCATTACTTTTAGCTCTCAAGCAGCCAGTGCCCTCCCTGGGGAATACGTCATGGACTTCATCTGGAACATTTTAATTGGGAAGAGCTCTTACTTGGTGCCTTCAAGAGGGACCCCAGGCACCACTTGGATAAGATGTGCCTTGTCACTTAGGGGCTGCAGTTGTTCTGTGGCCCATTAGCCAGCTCCAGGAGAACCGGCAGCAGCAGCAGGAATGTTAATGGACAGTGAACACTTATTCAGAACGTAGTCCTCAAGATGCCACATGGTGACGAGCCGAAGAGATGACACCTGCTCTAGAGTTGCTTAAGTTCTCAACGTGGATGAAGGCTAGAGCAGACAGGGAGAAATAGTCTCTTTTGCACTCATCATTTGTAGGCTATCCATCTGGAAGCATATACATGTATTATGCATTCACATGTCACATTCACATGTGTGGAGATACTGTGAATGATCAGGATATCAGCTATACAGAAAAGCTGGAGTATCTCAGCTATGATCCTATAGCTCATGTGGACATATAAGTGTATCTGTATAAACTATGTTACATGCACACATGTGTATACACACACACACACACACACACACACACACACACACACACACACGTACAGTTTTTGAGAGTCTGGCTTCTAGCTTGAGATCCTCCTGCTTCATCCTCTGAAGTATTGGGGTTATATCCACACTTCAGTCTGTACGTGTATTTTGTTTGTTCTATTCCAATCTCGTTTTCTAGCACTTGGGAGGTAGAGGCAGGAGTATGAAGAGTTGGAAGCCAGCTCCATCTACTTAGTAAGGTTGAGGATAAATCAGAGGCATAGGAAATCCTGTCTCTAAAAACATAAGCCAGGGCTGCAGAAATGTCTCAGTGGATAAGAGCACTTGTTTTTGCAAAGGACCAGCGTTCTGCTCCCAGCACCCACGTGGTGATTCACAACCATCACTAACTTTAGTTCCAGGGGATCTGATGCTCTCTTTCAAACTTCATGGCCATCATTCATAAATATGGTGCATATCCATGTGTGTAGGCAAAACACTTATCCACATAAATAAGTCTAAAAGTAAAAACAAAACCCACGAACACAAACAAAAAGAGAGAGATGCTCCTGACTTTGATTTGTTGATCCTTAGCATCTCACAGCCTCAGCTCTTACAAGCTCTGCCATTGCAGCAGAGGATGCTCTAAGCTCCGTTCCCCTACCTGGGTTTCAGACATCTCCCCTCCTTGTACAGACACGTGGGAAGAAACATAAAGGAGGAAGCAGAAGTCTCACAGATATTGTTTATGAAAGATGCTTGCTAGAAAAAAAGGGTGGGTGCTATAATAGACACTGGTGATAGATCAGCATGTAGATTTTCATGTTTGATAGATGACATTTTAATGTACTCTATAAATGGCTTGCTTGGAAGCCTGAAAAGAGATACATAAACATTGGCTAGGCATGATGGCGCACACCTTTGATCCTAGCACTTGAGAAGAAGAGGCAGGCAAATCTCTGCAAGTTCAAGGTCAGCCTGATCTTCGTGGTAAATTCTAGCACAGCCAGGGTTACATAGTGAGATCTTGTCTAAGACTGACCGCCCACCCACCCAAGTAACTTAAAAGTCTTCAAACTATAGCAGTGGTTACTGTTTGAATGGCCAAATATGGGTGCCCCATTGCCATCCTTTCAAAGGAAGAAGATAGATTTTCTAACTAAAAACAAAACAAAGAAAAAGCTCTTCTTTTATTAATGTATCCTTTGAAGTAAGAACCAGGGCAAGACTTTATTGTTTTCATAATAAAACAGAAGATGAAACTGGAAATGGGATGTCTTGCCTCTCTCTCTCTCTCTCTCTCTCTCTCTCTCTTTCTCTCTCTCCTTAGCCCTTTTCAGTTCTGGATGCTTCTGGTTTTCAGTTGCTCAAATTCTCTCAGATCTGTGGTTGGTCTCATCCCACTCAACATAGCCTTCTTTATACTTTTAGCTCTGGTCTTCTCCCCCGAACCCCCTCCCTCTAACCCCAACCCCAGAAAACTGGCTTAGTCTGTCCCTGAGGCCATTCTGCCCCACGTCCTGAAGCTGCTCTCTGGGCATTCACCGCCTGGTCCTTCTTGCACTGCCTTACTTAGGGCACTGGTGGTTGGCACCTTACTTAGGGCACTGGTGATTGGTACACTTCTTACTGGGCTTAGGACCACCCATTGTGTTTGAGATGGAAAAGCAAAGTTCTTTTTAACCAGCATGCCCCAAACGATGCCCTTAGCCAATACAAATATTGTAGAATTTATTCATCCTTGGTACTTCTAACTACCAAGTACAGGCTCTCCTTAGAAAAGTAGACAGACAAAGCCATGTTAGCAAGATACATCTAACAAAATCAGCAAGATAAATTCAGATATAAATTCTCCACCCCTAAGGAGGCCCGCGTGTATTTCTTGAACCAGGGAATGAATGCCTTCTTTAGTTATTTTCTCTCATTTGTATAAAATCTGTCTTGTAACATAGTGTTCATCATGCGGTAAATAAATGCTTGACAAATATCGGTTGGTTGAATGAATTAAATAGTGGTGTTTTAAAGCGGGACTTTAGCTCTCTAGAAAATTCTGCTCGTTCCTCTAAATGAGTAGGACGAAGAAAATAACTTTAAAAAGTGTCAACACAGACCAAAGTCATAGTCAGGGGATGGCAGACAGGAGCAGGTGTCAAGTTCACACCTTGAAAACAAAGGGATATATCATAGACTAGCTCAGACTTCGGTGGAACTCCGAGAAATCAATCGAAACTCTACAGAAAGGAATGAGGCACAGCACAGAAGTTAGCTGGTGCCAAGATCCAATGCCTGAAGGAAGGAGAGCCTTGCGGATGGCCAGGTGGTTAATGGGAGCAGATGTGGGGGAGGAGCTCTTGGCAGGCCTGCTGTTAGAGAGAGCAGGCTTAAGGTAAGAAGTTCATCGTAAGAAGGTGAGACACTGGATGTTTGTGAGTCAGCTCCTTTGCAAGATTCGGGAAAGGGAGTTCCTACGGACGCTATTGTCCTTCATCCTAGGGCAAAGAAAGAGAATCTTTACCCAAGGAGGAAGCTGGCCTCTCCTGAGTGACTGTCCTCATTTTGCTGTCACTCAGCGTCCCAGGCGGTCTTAGAAGAGTGGAATGTGGTAGGACAAGCTAGAATGAAGAAGCTCCAAACATTATGAAGCTGTAGCGCAGCCTTGAGCTCTATTTACACAAGGGCGGGGAGACTGACGTTCTCTGTGGTTAGTTGAACAGCCCCTTTCTTCCTTAGCTTGTGTCTCTACTGGTCTCCACTGGACTTTCCCCTACGCTGATTTCGAGTTTTGTCCCGCAATGTTCACGACTCGGCTTCTCTGCTCCATCTTCATCTCTGCCTGAATCTGCCATGTTCTTGTGCCTGCTGCTTCTCTTGACATAATTCCTACGAGGAAGAAATTTGAGGTAGGAAGGGTTTACTTCAGATAACAGTTGCAGAAGATCTGGTCCATCCTAGTGGGGAAGGCAGCAGGCAGCTGGTCCCAGTTAGAAAGCAGAGAGGTGGACGCTAGAGCTTAACCTGGCTTTTCATTTTATTCTGCGTGGGAGACCAACCCATGGATGGCATGGGTGCCGCCCACATTCAGGGTGGGGGAGTTTGTAGTGATTAGACCTCCAGTCACGTGGATCATGAATATTAACTAACCATCACAGGGCCCGTAGCGTCGTCACCTTCAGTTCTCTACAGATAATGGCCAAGTCGGTCTACAACTGAGTTCCAGCCTTTTCTTTCAAGTCCTTACAAGACATATCTGCTAGCACTAGGCGGAAAAGACCCTGTGTTCTTTAAAGGTTTGGCCCTCAGCTTTTGGTTCTTTAAGGGGTGGAGCCTATTGGGAAGGTTTAGGTTAGTGGAGGTGTGATCTCAAAGTTCACCGGATGCCTGTCTCTTCCTCTCTTTTTTCTAGTCACTTCCTGGCTATCAGGGGGTGAGTGGATTGGTCTAGTGTGTGCAGATGTGTGAGATGCCTACGGAATCTCCGTACTTTTTTGTGTTCACATCTTTCTTAACCTCTTTCTCTTGGACCCACCATATTAATTCTTAACTGTTAGGTTCTTTGGCTTTCCATTCTTCCCTGTCCTTCCTCCCCTCCTCCCTCCCCCATCTCCTTTGTTGCCACAGTAATCTTTCTGAAATAAGTAGGATCACTGTGGTTTTGCTGAAAAAAAAAAAAAAAAAACAAAACCCTCCCTATTGCCTGGTCACCACCTGGCAGGAATTGTCTCCCTTCTTCACCCTATCTCCACCAGACCCTTCCTTCCTGTGCTAGTTTTAGGTCAACTTGACATCTGAGAGGAGGGAACCTCGATTAAAGATAATTCCTCCGTAAGGGGAGACTGCAGGCAGACAGACTAGCCTGGAGGGCATCTTCTTAATTAGTGACTGATGGGTGGGGGTCATCCCTGGGCTGATGGTTCTGGGTTTTATAAGAAAGCAGGCTGAGCAAGCCGTGGAGAGCAAGCCAAGTCAGCAGCCCCTGCCTCCAGGCTCCTGCCCAGCTCGAGTTCCTGTCCCTGGAAGTGTGACCAGATAACCCCTTTCCTCCCCAAGTTGCTTCAGTTGTGGGGTTTCCTTCCAGCCACAGGAATGCTAACTAGACACTCCCCTTTTGCTCAGAGCGCCACGCAGACATATCTTCCGTACCTGACAAAGCACCCCAGCCCACTCGCTGTATTTTATAATTGTTTTTTGCTCGTTTGTTTTGTTCTGGTTTGGCCTTCCTCTTCTGCAAAACTCTGTTACACAGGAGATTGCCCACTGCCCAACTCACCCTTCCTAGCCCAGCTCAAAAGCCCTTCCCCATTCTTTTAACATGTTCTAAGTCCACCTACATCTGGATAAGGACGCTTTGTGGGCATAGGTATCTTCTACAATGTCTCTCTTTGTAGCGCCTGGTCCCAGCCCAGGTGGCGAATCCCTCACTCAGAATGTGTTGGTGGCTGAATGAATACAGGCCTTATTCTTCTGAACACTTTGTTCCCTCCCCGAAGACCCCCATCTTCATAATAACTTTGCCCTCTAAGGTCAAACAATTAGTGGAGTATTCCCTTCTCTTTCTCTGCGGGGAGGGTGACAACTTCCTTATTTCAAGAGGGAGAGATAGCAGGGAACAAAATAGATGCCCCTGGTCTTGCCACCTGGCTCCTTTGTCAGCCCTCAGCAATGTGTTCATGCTGGGTGGGCCTTATAGCCAGAGCCTGCTATGCTTTCTTTCTTCTGGGCCAGGTGATGCGACCCCTCTCAGACCCTGTTATCAAGGCCACCACTATGGTAGAGGAGCGGTGGCCTACCCTCCCTGCCAGTCTGTTATTGGGAGTGAGTGTGGGTTTAATCAGGTTTTTGTCTGGGTAGAGGCAGATATTAGAATACCATCTGTTTCCAAGTCTTAGCTTCAGACTGCAATCAGCTTTACACAGAGATAATGCAGATATTTTATCCTCATCTCTCTGACTCAGACTCTTTTAACCGGTCTCAACGCGGAGCTGGATGGGCAGAGCCTGGGCAGGAAAATCACTCGCTTTTCTAAAACCTAATACCTAATCTATGAGTCTACAAGTGAGGTGTCGGGAGTTACACAAGTCTCAGCTATCTGAAGGAAGGGACCATGAGCCACAAGAGCCATGAGAAAAGCACTTGCTGTATAGAGCAAAGGGGTGCCCGGGACTGAGCCCGTTGGATGGTAAATGCCTTGTGCTGTTTAAGTGAGTCTAGTTTAAACTAATGAATTCAGAGAAGGGACCTGAAAAGAAATGGGTTTTCCATCTTCATCTATCACATCGGCAAGGGCCAAAAGTTTAGTAGCTTTCTGTTGAAGAGGATTTGGGAAACAAGTGACCTCATATACTGGGTGCATGAAACCTTGAAAATGAAAATAATGTATGTTGGCAATTTGGCAGCGTCTATTTAAATATGTATGAACTTGGCCTTTGACCCAGCAATTTTGTTTTTAGGAGTCTATAGCATGGATGTACTCGTATGTGAAAATGATATTATGCATAATATATTCACTACCATGTCATTAGAAGTACTCAAATTGTCAGTTGGGGAAGTCATCAGAACCACGGAGACACTGCTTTAATTAATGTTTTACTCTCAAGAAAAAGAGACTAGAGCTGGTGAGCTGGCTCAGCGGCTAAGAGCACTGACTGCTCTTTCAGAGGTTCTGAGTTCAATTCCCAGCAAGCACATGGTGGCTCACAAGCATCTGTAATGGGATCCGAGGCCCTCTTCTGGTGTGTCTGAAATCAGCTACAATGTACTCATAATATATAAATAAGTAAATAAACTTTAAAAGAAAAAAAAAAGAAAAAGAGATGTATCTTAGGTGTCAATAAAGGACATTTTCCCAAACATATGGTACATGAGACAATGAAGTGGGCCATCAAAGTGGACAACGTTCCGTATGTTGTGTTGACATTTGAGGGGGAGGGACACTGAGTGTAGTGGCACACACCCGTCTTTTCATCCCCATGCTTGAGGGATTGAAGCAAGAGAACAGTGAATTGAGGGCTAGCCTAGGCAGCACAGCTCACTGTGGGCCGCAGAGTGAGGACTTGGCCCAAATAAACAAACAAACAAACAGAAAAACAGTTTAAAAAGGAAAAGAAAAACAAAAAAAAAAACAACCTAGGAAGAAAAGCAAAAGCATTTTCTGGGAATGCTTTTATCTACAAATATACACTGGAAACGTTATTAGGTGGAAACTTGACATGCGTTTCCCAGCCAGCAGTCTCAGAATACATTCCAGGAGGTGGACATTATCAGGAGAGAAGATGAAGGGAATAACAGATGTAGCACAGTGGTCAGCGCACACTCTGTGGTTCCCCCAGGTCAGATGTTGACCGCATGAGAAAGAACAGTAGGCTAGCCTGCAGAAGCCGGCTTGCGTTTCCAGTTCCAGTCCAAGAAAGCTCAGGGTGCAGCTTTCTGTGAAAAGCAGTTAAACTATTTACTTTAGTTTCTTTCAAAGATCCCAAGGGGTCATATATGCTTGGGAAATAGCGAAACTTTTAAAAAATGTCTTGGCTTTGAGGCTAGGGTGTGGGGTCAGTGGTTGTGTGTTTATCAAGTATGCAAGAGGCTCTGGATTTGAACCCCAGCACTGAAAACAAAAAAACAAACAAACAAACAAAAAAACGGAAAGCAAAAAGGTTTGTTGGCCTTCAACTTATCCAGCCTTCACTGTCAACATCAGATAGCTACCATTGGAGCCTTCCCCTCCAGCTGTTCTAACCTCCCAACACTACGTTGTGCACACCTCACCTGCTATGCCTTCTTGTGGTTAATCATTATGTTCTGCAAGGCAATTTTCCATTGCAATTATAAATCATCTTACTGCCCAGGCTTACTGAAGCTCCACCCTTCTAAGTGGATTAAGGCCCCTGAGCTGGGGCTGTGGGGAAATGCCAAGTGAACCAAGTCAGAATTTTATAGGTGGCCATGAGGGTAGACAGACATAGGAGAGGATGGAAAAGGGGTGTAAAAATACTTTATAAATAAGTCTCAGCACCTGTTACACATGTAAAGCATGTAGAACATTGCCTGGCAACTAAGAAGCAGCCCATAAATCATAGCCATTAGTGTTCATAACTAACCCTTGCTCATAACCTGATGGTAATAATGACAGCTGACTTTTACTGAGAGTCTATTATATGCCAGCTCTAGGACTTCAGGTGAATTAATCCTGTAACTTCCCAGCACGGCCCATGTAGCTGGTCCGTTCGTGCCTCATTTTACAGAGAAGGGATGAACAGAGACTTAGCAATTGTTGGAGATACCAACATACAGATAGGGAGAGTCAGGCCTGTGCAGCCAAACAGCCTGGCCTTTGTGTTAATGTGATATCTAGGGACCAGGCCAATTAACTCCTTCCCTGCTGGAGGCTTTTGGCATTTTCTTCTGCTAGTTTCCACAACCCTTAGTGATCCTATAGGGCATGTAAGGAATCAGCAAGGCTGTCATGTACTATTATACTCCTGGGAAGACATCTGCTGTTATAGTTAGCTGGGCTTCTGGAAGGCAGGAGACTCTTGGTCAGGGACCAGAGGAAGACCTCGTCCCAGAAGACCTTAGTTAATGCCTTAGATGGTTCTCCCCAACTGCCTGTCTATCAGGGAAAATCATGCTAACTAGATAAATAGAATGCCCATGAATGTTCTGGAATATTTGTTTCATGGAGTATCAGACACCATGCATTTGACATAGCAATGCCAAGATATGTTTTGTTGCTCTGGATCTAAATCCAGCTTAGAGATTCAATAGAAAGCATCACCCAGAATACAGGTTTGGGCTTAACATTGGAATTGCTATGTGCAAAGTGAGTCCTCAGATCCACGGGTTCGTGAGGAGAAGCAAGCTCCCAGTTCCAAGAAGCGTTTGAAGAGAAGACTTTAGATGTCTAAGCATAATTAATCTAACACATAGAAATTTCTCTGCTAGAAACAGAAAATCTTTCCAGTTTGGGGAAGAAGAACTGAGACGATTTAGTGGTGGTGGTGGTGGGGTATATGTGAATTCTCGTTTCTTTTCTGAGTTCACACCTCTTGGTAGAAGGAGGATCTGTGAGGTCAGGTGGTGAGAGACAAGGAACATATCCCAGAGAAGCTGGGAGGAGAAGCTCACACCAAGGGGGCAGGATTCTCACTCTGCATGCAGAATTGGGGATAGGAAGACCTTGTGATGGCGTCCCAAGCTGATACAGGATCACGGCAGAAGAGATGATGAGATGTGACAGTCAAGGGAGTTCTGTGCCATAATGTCGTATTATTGCCACATGGAGTTTTCTTTATCTTGAATATGTTCCCATAGTTCAGGTGCTGGAAACTTAATCCTCAAATGTAGACGCTGATGACATTAGAAATGGGACCTTTGAGAGAAAATTAGGGTTGGGTGAGATCATGAACACAGGGCCCCTGTGGTAATGTTAGTGACTTTTATAAGAGGAGGGAGATCTGAGGTAGGCAACACATCCATCTCTCCATATGATGCTCTCTATCATGTTAGGATACAGCAGGCAGTCCCTTTCCAGATGCTGGTACCAAGCTTTTGGCCTTCCTGGACACCAGAATCATGATCTAAATAAACCTCTACTCTCTATCCTTTACAGAAAGGTGACTGAAATATTATTTTAATGAGAGATACAGACAAAAGCTTATGGGTGACAGTGGAGAGCTTACTGGGCTGGTCAGCAAGGGAAAGGCAGGGTATTCCTGAAAAGGAAAAATTGGAAGGTAATTGTTGGACTTGGAACCAGGGTGTGTGGGGGGGTGTGGGTGTGGGTGGTGGGGTTTGGGGTAACAGCAATTCTTGGGAGTACCTGGAAGGCCAGGGAAAGCTAAGGAAATTTTGCCTTTAGAGGAGAAAGATCAAAGTCCCTAGAGCAATGGCCTGGAGCCGAGGGTAGTTCCATGCCAGGAAGCAAATGCTGAGTCACACTGGTCTTGGAATTTCAACAGTCTCAGCTGAGGCTAAAGGCTGATGTCTGGACTCAGGCCAGAGACACAGGGACTAGAGAATATGACCCAGGACCTCCTTTCCTCTGTTTTTCCCTTGGGAAAATGGTAGCAGGACCAGACATTCCACAAAGCTTACAGAAAGACCCTGGGTTTACTTCCGAGGCACTCTTTTGAACTGGATGAAACACACTTCCAACCTCTTAAGCTTTCAACAAAGTCTACATGCCAGATGGTGTATGCCCATCTGTGTAAACGTTGGCTTTAGTGATGCTGATAGAGAGAGTATTATAGGATGGACTGCATCCTCTGAATTCAGTTGACACTCTTGTCCCTGATGCGTTTGTGTTTGAGGACGGTATCTTTACAGATGAAAGGAAGGGGTAATGAAGTCCCGGACTTAGTTTGATCTGACCAATGTCCTTGAGAGTAGGATACAACCACACACACAGAGAAGCCACTCGAGGACACAGGGAGGGACAGCTATCCACAAGCCAAATAGAAAGGCCATGGGAGACATCAACCCTGTTGACATTTTCTGTCAGGACTTGAAGCCTCCAAAAACTGGGAGAGAATACATTTCTGCTGTTTGGACCATCCAGCCTTTTGTCATGGCTGTCCTCCACACATAGATATAGCCAGAAAAAGTTCTGTCAATAACACAATCACAGCCACAATCACAGAGATTTAGAAATGAGTTATTGGTGCAATGCGGATTATTAGTGTAGAGTGGCATTGATATATTAAAAACAAATGAAGCTACATGATATTGTGAAGAGGCCAGGATTATTAAATATTATTGGACGTGCATCAAAGGGCCAGCCTTAAACATACACCACTTGACTGATTTATTAATAAACTTGGAATTTATTCTTCATGATCTCCACAAATCTAGATGTTCAGTGTCAACGTAATAGGAACCAGGCATTTCTGCATTAGTCATTTTCCCCTCATCGCCTTGGCCATCAATTTGACAAAAGTAATTTAAAGAAAGATGCACTTATTTTGTTTTGCAGCTTGAGGACACAGTCCATTATGTTGGAGAACTCCTGGAGGCAGTAACCTGAGACAGCTGGGAATGTTGCACCCACAGTCAGGAAGCCAAGAGACATGAATGCTAGGCTGCTGGTCAGTTTATCCTCCTTAAGAGATTAGCTTAAAGGCAATTGTTGGCTTTGGAGACCAGTAGGGGAGCTACAGCCAATCCTTTGGTAGCTTCAGGGTTGGGGAAAACTGAGGGAGATGCTATCAGGAGAGTGAAACCAAAGTCCTTAGAGCAATGGGCAAGGATACTCCGCAGGAAACAAATGCTGAGTCACATTCATCTTTCCACTTTAGCAATCTCAACAGCAAGGACAAGGCTGATATCTGGAGGAGACACAGCAACAAGAGAAAGATTGACGCAAGACAGCTGATCCCATTACATCCAGAGCCGGGAAGCAGAGAGAGGGGAATGCTAGCATTCAACTTGCTGTCTCCTTTTCCCTCAGCCTACGATGCTCACCTATGCGGTGGTGCCACTCACACTCAGGATTGGGCCTTCACACTTCAATTAGTGGAAACTATAACATCCCTCACAGACAGGCACCGAGTGTCCTTTTTTTTTCCATGGCGATTTTAAACACCATCCAGCTAACAGTCAAGACCAGCCATCAGACCTTGACCTTACACCCCTGTACTTCTTCAGAGTCGTCATTCCTGTTGGATAAAATAGGAATGACGTTGATTTCAACGTAAGTGGTTGCTGTCTGCGTTCCTACAAAAGGGCTCTAGGTAAAGGATGTCCTGCTATTCTTCTGGGAAGAGTAGAAGTAACGGTGGTTGGGGGAGACCACAATGCTTTCACCTCTGCTCCAGGGAGAAAGCCAATACTGAGAGAGGGTAGGGTCACTTCCTCTAGTAAGCTGTTTACTTCAAGGTACTTTTATAAATGGTCTTTTAAAAAAAAATCCGTTCTTAAGATGCCAGTGACTCTGGTCTCACAGCCGTGACAGACACTACTTGACTAACAACCTATCATGATTGATGATCTTCATAAATCACAAAGCCTAACAGTGTGATTAAATCTCATATAGCTAAGACGTCAAAGCAGACTGGTAATCATCTTAAATATAAGATGATAGTAGGTTTTCTGTAAAAAAAAAATGTATCACATTCCCCTGGAGATGGGAAGGTGTCTCCGTTGATACAGTTATTAGTAATTACACAAGCATGAGGACTTGAGTTCAGATCCAAAGCAGCCACAGGAAAAGCCACATACAAGGACCACGTGCATTTATGATCTCTGCACTGGGAGGTGGGGGCAGGAGGCTCTTTGCAGCTAACTAGCTAGTCAGAGAGCTCCAGGCTCATTGAGAGACCCTGTTTCAAAAAATGTAAGGTATGGAGTATTCAAGGGGATTCCCAACATCAACTTCACATGCTTTCACACAATGGCCCCCACATGTCTTCACACACACGTGTGCCTGCAACCTCCCCAATACAATATGCACACATGCATGCAACCCCCAACACAACACACACATACACATGCATGCACCCCTCAATACAACACACACAAATACATGCATGCAACCCCCCAGTACAACACACACACACACACACACACACACACACACACAGTGTGATTTTTGTATAATTTGAGGCCAGTTGGATATACTAGTAACGTCACACATTGTACTTGTATATCATCACTCCAAAAGCACTACTGAATTGGGCTTTGTGTCCTTGGGCCTGTGGTGGGGATGGTCCTTAGTAGAGCTCAGGCATTATTCCCATCTCCTACACTATCTTCTAAGTGGGGCCATCTGGATGAAGCCAGTATCATGGCTGTACAGTGTAGCTTGGAACAGTTTACTAGTCAAGAGGTCATTGTTCTTTGCTCTAGAAGAAAATGTCATCTCAAGAGTTGACTAATTGAAATTTCATTGTTTTATGGTAATCCTCCCCCACCCTCTCGTTTTCTTTCCCTGTCCCTGGAATATCAACAATTAGTTACATGATACTTTGGTGGATATGCCCCCACTAGTTAATTCCTCCTGAAATCAGTGGTGACCTTTGACTAGTGAGGTATATTTTTTAAATTCTAAAAGACTCCAAATACAGCATTCCATCTGTCCCTAGTGTACTGGGGGACTCCATCAATGGTTTTTATATTCCCTCCCTACCCCCACCCCCAAGAGAAGCAACAGAGGTTCGTCAGTGTTTCCTCTTTGAATATATATCCCGTGGTTTTCTTTTTTCTGTTCCTTTTTAATAATGGAATCTTAATTTAGCTCTCGAGGGTCAAGCTCTATTCTGCTGCCATTTCTAATCCACCGTGTCTCTTTACTTGGATTTTATCTGTCAATTGATAGCATTTGAATGGCTGGTGTGAATATAAACCCATTTATACTAGGGATATTTGAGGAGCCATGATCACACCCTGAGCTTACTTTTCCTCCCAAAGGGTTCAGCTCAAATCGGCAAATATTTATTCAGCAATGCTGAACTGGATGGTAAGAGGGGCAAACAGGGAGAGGTTGAGTGTGTTCCTGCCTTTCTTGGACATATACCAGACTCTGCCAATTCTCATTTGAAACAAGGTGTTCAATACTTCAAGGGTTTGTCGTGTGATAGAGACCATGCCAGGGACAAGGCTTCAGAGAAAGGCAGTTCCCAGGAATTGGGTTAGCTAGGGAAGACTTGGCAGTGTCAAAAATAGGCTTGATAACCAAGAAGAAGACCCTTTCATTGGAGGATAAATACTTTGAGCTAATCATTCTCTCTAACTCTGAACTACTTGGAAAGGTCCCCATTTCTTTGGCTAAGTGGTAGCTGGTTATTATTTAATCTCTTGTGAAGACTGACACAGGGAATTATCAGAGCAGAAGAAACTGTACCAATGCTTGGTGTCTGTCTTAGTCAGGGTTTCTATTCCTGCACAAACATCGTGACCAAGAAGCAAGTTGGGGAGGAAGGGGTTTAGTCAGCTTACGCCTCCATGTTGCTGTTCATCACCAGAGGAAGTCAGGACTGGAGCTCAAGCAGGTCAGGCCATGGAGGGATGTTACTTACTGGCTTGTTTCCCTTAGCTTGCTAGGCTTGCTTTCTTGTAGAACCCAAGACTGCCAGCCCAGTGATGGAACCACCCAGAATGGGCCCTCCCACCCTTGATCACTAATTGAGAAAATGCCTTACAGCTGGATCTTATGGAGATATTTCCTCGAGGGAGGCTCCTTTTTCTGTGATAACTCCAGCTTGTGTCAAGTTGACACACAAAACCAGCCAGTACAGGGTCTGATAAGTACATTTTCCCTCAAACAATTTTTTTTTTAACTGATTTCCCTTGAACTTCATTCTTCTTTAGCTCTCTTATATGGAGAAAATAATGAAAAATTGTTTCCATTTAATAGAGAGAGGTATGTCCATATGAAGTGACCTTCTGTATCCAAATAAAAAACTCCTTCTTCCTTGTCTACCTCCCCATTCCTCCTCCTCTCCTTCCTCATTCCTCCTCATCCTTTTTCTTCCTCCTCCTCCTCTATCTCCTCCTTTCTCTTCCTCTTCCTCTTCTTCCTCCGCCTCCTCCTTTTTTCTTCTCTTTTTTTCTCCTTCTCTTCATCTTCCTGTGCTGATGGACTGGTTTCCTTTGCAGTTCCTGTTTGTGATAACAATAATCATTCAAAAGCAACTTAGGTGAGTATCTTGCAAGTCCTAGCCATTCTCCAGTCTCTTCTCCCTATAGTGATGGGGGATCACAAGGACACGCTGCTTATCAAGGAGATTCAAATTCAGGTTCTCATGTGTGCACAGCAAGCACTCTCACCTATTAAGTCATTGTCCCACCCAACCCCCAAGCCTCTCATTACTGTTGTGAAGTTCAGACATTCTTATAAGCAATTTGCTAAACAAGGCAGAAGAAATAATTGTTTCCTAAAGTCAAGATAATATAACCAAGCAGGATTGATATTAAGACATAAAACTTAGCTTTCTTTTGATATAGAAATTAATGAACATTTGGAAAATCTGAACCTGTTTAAGGGAAATGAGAGTCATCCCTAATTTTACAGGCCAGGTTCCTAGGCTATTTAGTGGATCCTTCTCCATTTATAGCTATTAATTTGAAAGATATCACTTAGGTTTCTCTAAGAGTTTAGATCACTGAGTGATTTATTTTATTTTATTTCATGTGCATTGGTGGTTTGCCTGCATGTATGTCTGTATGAGGATGTTGGATCCTCTGGAACTAGAGCTACAGACTGTTATGAGTTGCCATATGGGTGCTTGGGGTTGAACCAGGTCCTTTAGAAGAGCATCCAGTACTCTTAACCACTGAGCCATCTCTCTAGGGAATTTTATGAAGGAAATTTCTCTATTCCCTGTTTTATTTATGAAACAGACAAATGTGTGTGTGTGTGTGTGTGTGTGCGCATGTGCGTGTGCATGCATGTGCATGTGCATGCCGAGATTTGAAATTATTCTCACAGCATAAACTAGTCTATATCCATTTAGTACCAGTGTTTTTTGGTCAAGAATGCACAGTAGTCTTTTGAGAAACTAATTTTCAATTACATAATAATTACCCTTGACATGTACATAGCTATGAGTTGGATAAATGTTCCCCAAAGGCCCATGTGTCAAAGCCATGGTCATCAGCCTATAGTGCTACTGGGAGGTAGTAGGACCCTTAAGAGGTGGGACTTATGTGGTAGAACATAAGTCCTTGGGGGCGTGCTTTAGAAGGGGATAATGGTATTCCAGCCCCTTCTTCTTCTCCCTCTTTGTTTTTCAGCTGCCAGGAGTCGAGTAAACCTTTCATAATGTGCTCCAGGCTCAAAAGCGATGGGACCAAGTGACCACGGAAAGAACTCTTAAAAACCATGAACCAAAATAAACCTTTCCTCTTTGTAAGTTGATTACATTGCATCTGTCATAGTCGTGGAAAGCTGGCTAAAACACGCAGTATGTTTTCCTCAGTCATTTCTGTGTCAGCAGATATCTATTTCTTTCACACTTTTTTTTTGTTTGTTTAAAAATAGTAAAGTAGTGAGAAAAAACAACTTGCTTGTCTGACATGTTCTCATGAGGAACTTTTTAAAGAAACGAAGTCTCTAAAAGTAGAAAAATAGGGATGTATTCAAGGCTGTGGGTATGAATCAACAAGTTTCCCACAGAGTCATCCAGTGTGTGCTTCCTGAGGCGTTAGGAGACATGAGAGCATACCCTTGGGTGTGTTGTCCTCAAAGCTAGGTCTTCAATATATATGCTGTTTTATAAGAGGGAGATGCCACTTACCTGGTCAATAAGAATAACTTTAAGTGTTCTTTAATCTATTTGTGTATCTTCTGAATGTATAGATCATGACCTGATTAGCTAGGGCATTTTTTTCATTTTGCTATTGACATACTCTATGTAAGTATGGTTTGGTGTGTGTTTGTGTGTGTGTATATGTATGTATGTCTGTGTGTTCACTCACACACAGCTGGAAATGGACTCCATGACCTCTTCTCTGTGCTCTACCACTGAGTTACATTCCCAGAAGACATTTGCTTTTTGATACAATTTTAGAGAGAAAAGCAGAAAGCAGAATGAATTTGTATGAAACCAATGTTTCCTAGTGATAGTCAATTTTACCTTTCTGAATGTCAGCCTCTACATTTAGAGGTCAGCTACATTTATATATCTTCGAAATGTCCTTTCCCCATTTTTTTGTAGGTAAGCCTTTATGATACAGCTCATGGGCGTGTCCAGTGGTATTTCTGTCTGCCATCTTTATGACTCAAGTACATCCAGGGGTGTTTTGTCTTCTATCTCTATGGTTTATATTGACCATGCAGGAAAGCATTCCTAGCTACCATACAAGGTGAGTGTTCCCGGAAGTAAAACTGCCTCCCATTTAACATTTTCAAGCATATACTCCACAACCTAACTTGCTGAAAAGTATGTTCACAGTCTCTCCTATTGAGCTGTGACTTTAAACTGCTCAAGAACGCTCTTCCTTGACTGAGCATGCTCAGAAGTATTTTCCTCTGTAAATCTAGTGTTTCCCATACTCTCCCTGGTTAATCCATTCTTGCTTCCTTATTGCTTTGGAGATGTCTCCACACTAGTGACCTGGTAGAGAAATAGAGAGTGGCTCCTGTAGTTTCAGGCCACAGGTTTTCCATGCATAGACCCTGGCTCTGGCTTGAGGTCTATATTCCAGAATAGAGCATAGGTGTGGTTTCAGTAGGGAAAGTTCAGACTGTCCCTCAGTAGGCTTAGTGAGCTAAGTGAATGGGAATGGAAGATAAGTTGATTGACTGGGGAAATGCACACAAATGAACCAACATCTGTATACGTGCATCAAAACCACAAAAAATGCAAAACTAAAAGCAAGGTCAGGTAGCTGAGGTTTCATAGGGAAAAGAGAAGTGAAGAGGGAGTTTTACAGTTGAAGATAATGATTCTCGGAGGCCTGGGTAAACCTGAAGAACAGACAATGGCCAGGAACAAAGTTTCTTTGAGTACTAGATGTGAAGACTGGCCTGCTCCGTTTCCTCCTCTGTGTTATAAGGTTTATCTTTCATTCTAATAAGTCTCTTGGTCCGGGGATAATGATTTTCATTGTTCTCACTGTTTTGCAAATGCAAATTTTAGGTCATAAGGGAACTTCAGAGGAAGCCCTTCTGTGTATTGAGATTTGGGTGTGGAGTGTGGTAAAGGAGGTGAAGAAAGAGTGACCTAGACTCTGAGGCAGTGTCTCACACCTTCCCAGGTCCTTGAATTCAAAGAGCTCAGCAGGTCACATTTGGGCTTTCCTCTTTTCTTTGTTTGTTTCAACAACAAAGCTAATACATCTTGGTAGAGGCATATGTGATTCTGGGACAATCTCATGGGACGGGTCTCTGGAGAAGTGGGACTTGTGTCTTGTAGAGAAGTGAGAACTGATCATGTGTGATTGTTATTTGTTATGAGACAGGAAAGAAAAAGTTGTGAAGGGGAATCAGGAATCAGGGGAAATGGTGCTCACAGAAGGAACTGAACAGGTCAGAACATAAGCAAACAGGGGCATTTGATCCTGCCACAAATGACGGGTAGGAATTGCCTATTCCAAGAAATAGTAACCATGTGACTTACCGCTTGACTAAAATTCAAAGCTAACTGGGCACCTTATATTTGTTACATCTGGCCACTAGCCTAGTGGTAGATGGAAGTGTGACAGACTCTGGGTGACCCATGACTCCTGGCCCATATATGAGGCAAAGATGCAGGGGAGTTGCCGGGGGTGGGGGGTGGTCTCCAGGGGGAAAGAGCCAGTGTAAGACCCTAGTTGCCAGCTCTAAGAGCTGAATGTTTATACATTATGTGGATGAATTAAACCACACAGCAAAGCCACTTAGGTTCATGCAGGCTATTTTTGTGGCTGTCTTCTAGGTGCAGTAACTGGTAAATTTACCTTCAGATCTGAAAAACAACCCCTTGGACCACGAACTACCCAGAAAAGGATTTAAGAATTTATCATCTGTGAGTTGGAATTTGAATACACTGTGTGTAGATGCTTTTTAGAATTCTTCCCCCTCCTGTTAACTCTCTATTTTTCATTACACACTGCATGCCCTATGAGCTTTATGCTTAAAAATCTGAGCCTCAAGCTCCCCAACTTCACTGTCTGCATTCAATTGCTCAGTAATAAAGGGAGGAACAGGTGTGTTCAGCATCCTTATTCAAAGTCTGGGCTCCCTGGAGGGCCCCTGCTTTTGTTTTATGGCAGTCCACAGCTTCATCTTTCTCAAATGTTTCATGAGTGTTGTAGGATTTGCATTACTCGATGCAGAAGGGCAGAGACTTGGCTTTGTTTTATGTTCTCTGGTATTCAGCTCCAAGGCTAGTGAGTTGCTGCTGTTTGCCATTCCATAAATACTTGATAGACCAAGTAGCTCATCACGGGAGCTGAGCCTTCTTCTTGGGAGCTCTGCCTTTGTTAGCAACACCAGGTCTATACGTGGGATGTGTACATTTGGATACCGGATTTTTACATTTACTTCATCTACCGTGAAATGTCAATTAACGAATAGATATTGAGCCATGTTGGAGATGCCAGGCCTGAGTCCTGGGATGCAATAATAGACATTTTTTTTTTTTGCCTTTACAGGGCTTGTAGTCTAATTATACATATAATTAGAGGGAGGCACAGATCTGTACAGGGCAAAAACATAGGAATAACCTTGGCAGAATAATTACACGTAACAGTCTTCAAACTGAAATTCCAGAAATATGTGTTCAACGTATAGTCAATTTAGACACAATAAATTCTCTACTGAGAAAAACAAAAAAACAAAAAAACTTCACACTCTTGCTTCTTGTCTAAACAAAGAACTTAACTGATAGACACTGATATACAACAACTAACCTTATATTATTGAAATCTTTGAAAACAGCTTATTTGGGGGGAAGGGAAACATATTAAAATATCACCCACCTCCTTGCAGATCTTCTCGTGCAATGCCAGTTGCATTCCTGAAACAGGATGGGGAAGGTCAGAGTAATAGTTGTTGCCATATTAGGTACCTGTTCCCCAGAGCTAGCTACCTTCATCTCTGGCAAAGCAGATATTGCTGCCATCAGTGACCACTTCATTGATCTCAACTACATGGCCTATATGTTCCATCGTAATACTGCCCACTGCAAGTTCCATGGAGCAATACCAAGAAACTTGTCATCAACAGGAAGGTTACTTCATCTTTTACCATAGAGATTCTACCAATATCAAGTGGGGTGATGTTGGTGTGGAGTATGTTGTAGATTCCTCTGGTACCTTCATGACCATGGAGCGGGCCAGGGCTCACTTGAAGGGTGGAGTTGAAAGGATCATCATCTTTGCTCCTCTGCTGATGCCATCACACTTGTGATGGTTATGAACTATGAGGAAAAACAACTCACTAAAAGTTGTCTGAAATACCCTCTGCACCACCAACTGTTTAGCTCTCTGGCCAAGGTCATTCAAGACAATTTCAGCATTGTTAAGGTACTTAAGACCACACTACATGCGGTCGGTGCCACACAGAAGACTGTGGTTGCCTCTCTGGGATATGATAGCTATGGGGTTATTAGAACACCATCTCTCTAAGTACCTCCACTGGTACTTCCAGGGCTGTGGGCAAGGTTATTCTGGAACTGAAGCTCATTGTTGATCTTCTGTGTTCTCTCTCACCCCTATATGCATGTCATGGATCTGACTTGCTGCCCGGAGAAAGCCATATAGTAGCATAAAAAGGTGGTGACATAGGCATTGGAGAGACCACTAAAAGGCATTCTGGGCTCTACTGAGGACCAGGTTGTTTCTGGTGACCTTAACAGAAACATTCACTCCTCTGCTTTGGATACCGAGGCTGGCCCTGCCTTCAATGACCACTTTGTCAAACTCATTCATTCCATACAATGAATATGGATAGGGCAAAAGGAAGGATGGTGGGCCTCCTGCTCTATGTGGCCTCTGAGAAGTAAGAAACCTTGGGAACATCCATTCCAGCAAAAACATGAAAAGAAGGGGTCTTAGGCTGTTTGGAGCAGAGAGGGGCAGATCCCTAGAGTTCTCTAGCCAGCCAGCCTAACCAAATTGGCAAGCTATAGTTCCCAGTGTGAGAGAACTTTTCTTAAAAGTTAGGGTGGTTAGTTTCTGAGGAATAATCCCCAAGGTTGGCTTCTGATTTAAGTTCTGGTACCAGAGCAGGAACCCAAGGCAGGAGTACTCACTGTACTATTGGTATTCTTCAGTGCCACTAAGAAATATCAGTTTCAACCAGTATCATTCTTAAATTATTAAGTCTCAGTTTTGAAAGGAGAAGGTTGTACTGGGGATGAAGCTCAGGGCTTATATATACAAGGCAAGTGCTCTATCATTGTGTTCACTACCCCATTCAGACTCAACAATTGAGTACATATCTTTTCAATATTTTAAGTGATAAAATAAGAATTGTGAATAAGTACTGTGATTCCATATTGAAATATGATAGCTATAAGTAATTATGTGGTTGTTAAGGTTACTAGCTAAACTAGCAGCCTTTCCATGGATCGATAATTTTTACTTGAAAGAAAAAAAAAACATCTTACTTCCTAAGGTTTCTGTAGCAAGACAGCATGTCTTACTAAACAGAAGTGTATTTTCTCTGATTCTCTGGAAGCCAAAAGTCTAATGTCAAGGGCTGACAAAGCCATGTTCTCTCGTTGAATATCTGGGGGGAAATATGTCCCTTGTTTCTCCTAGTTTCACATCGTGATGAACAGGCTTTAGCAGTCTGTGACACATCACTCTGGTCTTTGCCCCTTTCTTCAAATGGCTTTCTTATCTTTGTATTTCTGTGTCTTCTCTTTTTTTGGATCTCCCCTTGTCCCTCTTTATGAGGGACTTACCATTAGATGTATAAATATCTGACCTGTCCAAAATAAGCTCATCATTTATGCTCCTTAAGATAATTAGTTCCCTCCCCCACTTTTTAATAACAGAGACATTCACAGGTTCTTGCTGAATTTGTCTTCAGGGTGGTGATGTGGTGGTGGTATGCTTTTTCTACTTAATGGCTGACTGATAAACTATGGTTATTCAGACTTGGATATTTGCCAAACAGTTTCTTGGAAATGAACAAAGAAGGCTTATCAGTTTAAGGAAAACCACTGACATTTTGGTTACCCAATGAACAATTTTAGCTTTCAAGTAAAAAAGAATTCCTGGAAAACTTGTGTTCACCACCATAAGCTTGACAGTTGCTCAATGCCTGAATACTCTCCTGATAGGATTGTGGGTGAGACGGATGTATAGGATTTAATATATGTATATATGTATACGTGTATGCGTATTGTGTAATCAGTGAGTCAATAGTTAGAAGTTCTGCATAACTCACTGAATCAATATTTTCTAAATGTTTTAGTGTTCTTTGTTATAAAGCCCTAAGTAGATAAAAATCCATTCAAAGTGCAATATAAATCAATAGATTTTAATGTAATTAACTATGAAATGTTTATTGATAAAAATTCAGCTATTACATTGCAGGTAAGGCTGCTGAACAGATGACCCACTTGCTGCTCTTGGAGAGATTGGGGTTCAGTTCCCAGTACCCAACATGGCAGCTCACAACTGTGCATACTTCAGTTTCAGAGATCCAATGCCCTCTCCTGGCCTCTATGGGCTTTGTGCAGATGTGGTATTCAGACTCATATAGGGCAAACTTTAATAGATTTAAAATAAAATCTTTTAAAAATGGAGCTACCACTTTTAATGGTATGAGAAGTTTTTTTGTAAAATAGAGAATGTCTATAATTATATTTTTAAAATTCCATTAAAATTCTCCTTCCTTTACCTACTACAATGTTTGTGTGGCTGAACTCCTTTTTCTCTTCAACCATAAAGGACAAAGACAAAAGCAAAACAAAGCAATAGTATAATATCACAAACAATTGAATGTAGAAATAGGTCTGAGAATTTAGCTACTTCTGTTAAACCAAATAGTAAAGAGATTTGCACACATCGAAAATGTTGCCAGTGTTACTATTTTTTCATTTGAGGAGATACAGTTATTTCTCATAAAAAGTACTTTAATGATATCAAAAATATGCCTTATTGTCAATGAGCAAATAAACATTGAGAAATATCATTAGTTTAACTTATGCTATAAAGTTTAATTACTGATAATTTATTGATAAGCATAATTATACTGGTAAAATTGATAACCCATTGGATAAAAGCTCTTTAGGTTCTTACTAGTTCTGAATCTGAAACCTAGTGAGTTTAAGAATTGTTCTAGAAATAAGATCAAGCAATGGGAGTTGATGCTTTGTGACCTGATAGATTCTGGATAGGAGAGTGGGTTTTAAATACATAAGTGGCAGGCACAGCAGTAGAGGGCAGAGAAGGTTGGATAGGGGAATGGGTTTCAAATACATAATTGTCAGGCATAGGAGTAGAGGGCAGAGACGATTGTATTCTATAGAACTTCAATTAAGTCAGTGTTATAGTCAGCTTTACTTGTCAACCTTATACAGCCCAGGGTCACTGAAAAGGAATTCATAAGTGAAGTATTGACCAAATCAGATTAATGGGTTTGTCTGTGGGATTGTCATAGTAACTAATTTATGTAGGAGGACCCAGCCCTCCGTGGGCAGCACCATTCCCTGAGCAGGTCATGGACTGTCTAAGAAAAATAGGTAAACATGAGCTTGTGCAAGCCAGCAAGCAGTGTTTCTCCATGGTTCTTGCTTGAGCTCCTGCCCTGACTTCCCTCCATGATGAGAGATTGTGACCTGGAGTATAAACCAAATAGCTCCCCTTCTTTCTGTAGGTTACTTTGGTCAGAGTGTTTCATTGCAGCAGCAGAAAGGAAACTAGAACAGCCCATGTGTCAGGACCAGATGATGACTGTTATAAATAATGGGAACTTGAGGTTCTGCAGGAGGGTAGGGCCAGACTGAATGTGACACACGGGATTCCTGCTGAGGGGGTAGAAAAGCACAAGCAGCCGCACAGGGGATGCTGGTGAGATGCTGGTGAGATGCTGGTGAGATGCTGGTGAGATGCTTTGCATGCAGTAGTTGAGGCAACAGTTGGCTGCACCTCGGTTCAGGCCCAAGTCAATGAAACTTCTATGATGATGTCATGACTTAAGACATGGGCTATGATAAAGGGGAGAGGGGAGATCAACATAAAGTCATCGAATTCATCAGACATTGTTTTTGAAAAATTGTTTTCAAAAACCTTCTGACTAGAGGGAAAAATGCTTTAATGCCTTCTTCCAATCTATTTTGAATTCTATGGACAAATTTTGTTAAATTCACATGGATCGGCCAACTTTTTGGATATGGTAGGACACTCATTCCTCAGAATATCAGCAGATTTCATTCTTGATCACGAGGTAGAATTTACACTAGAATTCAGAGTAAATGATCATGTGAAATGGAAGACCCAGATGCATTCAGTAAAGGAGGAAAGAGTGTCTGGTGACCAATGTATATGGGGGGGGGGATGGTGACATGGCTCACCGACTGGTTAAAGACTCTTGTTCTCAAGCCTGATGACCTAAGTTTGATCTCTAGAACTTACAGGGTAGAAAAGAAAGAGAACTGACTTCCATAAGGTGTACTCTACCTTCCACCCGTGTGCTGTGGTACGCATGTAAACCCCCCATAAGTAAATAAATACCTAAACAAACAAATAAATGTGTGTATATAAAAAGAATTCAAATGGACAGTAGGAAAGTGGGGGTGCACAGGTTTCGACTAGGGTCATTGTTATCATGTAGAGGGATGTGACTAGGTTCACAAGGTATTTGTTCTTCTGTGTTCTTTGATTTTTTTTTCCATCAAAGCCTTGGCTACTGACCCAGTTCTTTACCCCGTGAAAACTTTGACAACCCTTGAAATCCTCTGTTCATTCCTGTGCCCCTATTTTTTCCTGATTCTATTTTGTTTGTTTGTTTGTTTTGTTTCATTTTCTTGAGACACAGTCTCACATAGCCCAGGCTGGTCTCAGATGCCCTATGTAGGTGAGGATAGCTTTGAACCCCTGATCCTCCTGCCTCTACTTCTCAAGTGCTGGAATCACAGGCATGCACCACCAGGCCCAGTTCTCCCTTGGTTTTTATTTTAGACATCCCTCAGAACAATGTTTTTCTTCTTTTTAAGTTCTATCCATTTTCTTTCCCAGTTATTCTTCCTAAGTGACCTCAACCACTTAATGGTTTTAATTAAATAGAAAAAAAAATTCCCTGGGGTGGATCTTCTCCGTTGCTGTATTCCTCGTAGTTGTTAGGAGTTTTTCAATGAAAGAGTGAGTTGCTATTTATAGACAAATTCCTCGCACAATGTTTGTGAAACTTGGCTATCTAGGTCCAATTTAACATAGTATATATACATGTATAAACTTGATTCGAGATAAAGTAGACTTACAAGTGCTGTTGAACGAAGCCTTTTGGAAAGCACTGGGGCAGTCCTAGTTAAAGTGTACATGTGGACATGCCACACTGGCCACACTTGCTTATTTGGTTGTATCTACTAATCAAAAAGATCTCACATGGATCCCTGAAAGAAATGACCATGCTTGTTCTGGAATTACTCACGGTAAGAGGCTGGGATCCATGTAGACATCCTTCCTTGGGAAACGTCAAATGGAATGTGGCAGCTACATAAGCTGAATTCTAAGAAGTAGTTGCAGTAAATACCTCATCGTCGTCGAAAACACTGCTGTAAAATGAGGCAAAACACAGCCATCCTTCTTCTGTAGAGACACTTCTGCGACACAAAGCTGTGCTAAGAGCTACAGAGACACTCTCTGTTTCCATTTGGTTACCCAGGTGAATGCAGACATGTAAATTCAGAGAGCTTTGTAATTAAAAGGTTATTTTATCTTCCCGGGTGCATGCTTTAATCTTAATTGAAAAAAATTTATACAGAACTGATATACCATATGTAATAACAATCGTCTAGATAAAAGGATATACATCCAACACATTAGACATGTACTTGGGTTGAATAACTGGAGATAGAGGCAGATGGATGATTGAACACATGACTTTTCTTGAAAACTGAGAATGGGACTTCCCATTTATTGAGGATGATAACATGCCCAGAGCTGAGACATGCATGTAAGGTCTCTTCTCTTTATTTCATCTGTTTGACTATGAATTTGATGAACTATGGAATTCTCTGCACCTGTGATATCAAATGACACATGTCATAGTTTCTAAAATATTATTTGTTTCCTAAACTCTAATTCTATATGTCCTTTCTCACTCATATGTGGATGCTTTTACTCTTGTATTTTGGATGCTGGACAATCGACAAATGCTGTCTTCCTTCAGAGACTGTCTTTGTCTACTGCTGAAGTCCTGTTGGCTACACAGGTCCAAGTATCTCAACACATCCTTTCAACTGGTACAGCACCTTAGGCAGCACCGGTATCTCCCAGAAGCCTATTGAAAACATAGGTTCTGTGTCAGACTTTCTGAACTCTAGCATTCTTTTCAGCAAGATTCCAGGTGATTCCGTTGCTCATAAAGACTTGAGAAACTCTGTTCTGTTATTTGTTTTCTTTTGTTAACCAGAGCTAGTCCATTGTCCAGAGATGAGTAGGGACCTTTTCTGGAGAGCCTAAGTGGAGTTAAAGTACGCTCTGTTCAGCCTTTATATACAGGGTCTGTTAGATGGAGAACAAGGCAGCCAGATGTCTAGTATCTTCTTGAGCAATGAATGACCTTGAAGTGGCCACTCCTCACAATGCATTTCAACAGCACTCTGTATTAACAAAGCACTTCTCCATCAATTTATTAGTGACTCTCTCTCAAACTCTCTGCATCATTTTCCCAAGCAATAAATCTGGCGAGGGGGGGTACGGGGGGATTTTTCTTTGTCAAGAATAAGTGGTTGATAAATTGTAAACAAATGGGTTGAGCATGTAACCCGGCTGAGAAGTGTTTCAATTTTCTTCTATCCGTCCTCCATGCATTACTTAGGAGGAGAAACAGGGTGCACACAGGCTTGGTCTTTGTATTTAGAACATCCTTCTAAGCAGAGACAAGGAGGGAACAACTTTAGGTTCCATTATGGAAACCATTAGTTTGATAACTTTAGGAGGGTTTGGCAAGGTGGTCTGTCAATCTGATGACATTAGCTGAAGGCCAACATCAACAAAATTCAGTAAAGGCCTCCCGACTCCTGTGATGTCAGCACTGTTGAGCGGCTGAGTGCTACAGGATGAAGCATATTTCGTTCTGAGGCATAGTTAGTTTAAGGGCTGAGTTGGCATGACCTGCTTAGAAAAGAAACAAAACAACATGAACTCTGGCCTTATTCCTATGTAAACCAATTCTTACAACAATGTCCTCTTTGCCCAACAAAGAGAGAAAGGTGGCTATAAAGTTTCTTATCAAGGGGCTAAGAGGTGCTTGACCCCAAGCCTGATGACCTGGATCCACATGGTAGAAGAGAAGAATTGACTCTTGTAAGTTGTCTTCTGACCGACATACATACACTGTGGTGTGCGTGTGCACTCAACATTTGCACACATTTACACACATTTACACACATGCCGATGAGCATATATACAAATAAACTTTTTTTTGTATAACATTTTTCTTTATAATTTAATGTTTT
Source organism: Mus minutoides (assembly GCA_902729485.2). Classification (NCBI taxonomy): domain Eukaryota; kingdom Metazoa; phylum Chordata; class Mammalia; order Rodentia; family Muridae; genus Mus; species Mus minutoides. The sequence goes on from LR749885.1 coordinate 1,079,389, forward strand.
TATTTTATGTGCGTTGGTGTGATAGTGTCAGATACCCCAGAACTGGACAGTTACAGGCAGTTGTGAGCGGCCATGTGGGTGCTGGGAATCGAACCCAGGTTCTCTGGAAGAGCAGCTGGTGCTCTTAACCACTGAGCCATCTCTCTAGCCCCATGTATTTGGTTTTAAGTTGAAAGTCTCCTGCTCAGCACTTTGTACTCTTCAGAGATCTCTGAGCCTTTTTCTCTGTAGTTCTGGATCCAGTCAGTACCTTTGACTTCCTGTTAGGTTCTCTTTAATTTAATTCAATTCCCTTTTTCAGAGTCAGGTTTCAGTTCCACATTGTTTCCTATCTACAGCCTGAGGCCAGGGAAGAACCTAGGACGATCTCTCCACTCAGCAGACACAGAGTAGTGGAGTGGCAGCCGTGGCGGGCATCCTGAGCAATCGGCTTCCATGCTCTGCCAGCTTGCAGGCCTTGGCCAAGCCTCTTAGCTTCCCTTAAGGGAAGACTCATGCAATATATGCAGACCTGTGGTTTCATGGTCAGGCTGTCAATTTCTGGGATGGTAACTTTCTCAAAATCAATGAGTGTTTGAATCCCAGAGTAAGACAAATTCCACCAATATTAAAACAAAAACAACAACAACAACAAAACCAGAAGCCACAGCAGTTGGCCAAACAGGAAAGCTAAACACTGGCCATTAAAATGAAAAAGATCCTGATAAAGTCATACAAACAAGCACCAATATCTAAAACTAGATATTGTGTGTGTGGATAGCAAAAAACGAAGGAGAAGATCAGACAGCCAGTCTTGTGGTGAGCAGCGTCCAAGGACCTGCTGACCCCGACAGAATTTCCCGACTGCCTTGCCAGTACCCACAGGGCAAAGCAATCATTTTAAGAAAACCTATTTGAGGCTCACACTGTCATTATCCTTTTAACGATGCTGCTCTAACAATCCAGTTATGGCAGCGTTAAAAATAAGAAATGCTCGTTTGGCTGATACAATTAGGGCATTTTGGAGGTGGATGGCATTTGTTCAGCGTGCAGAGGATTCTTTTTTTTTTCCCCTCACCACATCTAGAAAAGGACAAATTCGCAAGTGCAGAGCGGTACAGTAGCCAGGACGGATGAAGGTGTACACAGCTAAGCAATTGTAGTGGTTTACCAGAAACACACACACACACACACACACACACAAACACACACTGCACCGATGCAAAGTGGAGCTTCTCTAGGTTTCAAACAAACAGATTAGGACAGTGGAGAGTAGTAGGAGGGAGATTACTGTGTTTTCTAAGTAACAAGGGAAGTTCCTTTTGGGAACTTAGCAAAAATGGTTCTCTGTATATATTGAGTCAGTTGTTGCCAAACTGGGTTCCTTCTCTTTTTCTGTCAAAAGAACTCGAGGCTTAGCCAGTGGGAGGCATTTGGAATGTATGCTGCCCAGGACGGAGCCAGCGATAGAAAAGGCTAGAGGTTTGCTTTGTGTCTTAGAATCACCTGACATCCAAAAGGAACCGGGAGAGTCCGCTCCTCCAGGGGACCTGATGTCAAGCTCTCCTTGGGCTTCTGCTATCCCCCTGCTATTGACAGGCTTGAGGGATGGGAAGAAAGCCTAGCATCACATGAAGCCCCATTTTATATTAGCATGTGCAAAAACGAGGTTTAGAGAATGTTTCATTTGCACGGGCACCTTATCAGCGGCTATGTAACAAAATGTCTCCTCCTCCCCCACCAACCATTAACGGTGTATAGATCTTAGGGAGCAGTGGGTCCCCGTGAGTAGCACTGTCCTGAAGTCTTATACTTACGAATCAGTTCTAGTTTGGGAGTGAAAGAGGAGCTCAGCTCTGTCTGTTTTATCCAGATAAAGATGAGCACATTGCAGTGGGGCACGGAGGAGATCCATCGTCAGGGCCGTGCCTTTGAGAGCATCTTCCGGCTACCTTTCACACATCTGTGTTAGAAAGCAAAAGCTGTCCCCTCTAGGTGCTTCTTTTCCACTTCTCCGTATGATCTTGAGCTAAAGCAGCTGCTTTTGGCTTTTGATGTTTAAATCGTAAGACGAGGAGATAGAGCAACTGATGCCTTCCATATTCAGGCTTTTGTGTTCCAGAAGACTCGGGGTTCAGTGCATTAGGTTACTTGGTAACGAAAATTCATTTATAATCCGAGAGGGTCTCCATCATGGTTCTGTTGCTGTGAAGCATCTCCATGACCAAGACAATTCTTGAAAAGGGAAACATTTAATTAAGGGCTTGTTTACAATTTCTGAGGTAGTCAATTGTCATCATGGTAGGGAGCATGATGGCACGCATGGCACTGGAGCAGTAGCTGTACGGCCTCACCCACAGACCACAAAAAGAGAGAGAACTGGCCTTGGCATGGGCCTTTGAAACCTCAAAGCCAACCCCCAGGAACACACTTCCCCCAGCAAGATCGTGCCCACTCCAAGGCCATGCCTACTAATCCTTTTAAAAAAGATCCACTCCCTGACAGATTAAGCATTCAAACCTTTGATTCTTTGTGGACCATTCTTATTCAAGTCTCCACAGTGAGTTAAAGTTCTAGATGGAACCTTACCTTAATCAGTGTTCTATTGCTGTGTTGAAATACCATGACCATGGCAACACGTATAAAGGAAAACATTTCATTGAAGATGGCTTAAAGTTTCAGAGGTTTATTATCATCGTGGCAGGAAGAATGGTGGTGTGCAGGCAGATAGAGTCCTGGAGAAGTAGACTGAGAGTTCTACATCTGGATCCACAGACATGAGGAGGAGAGAGAGGCACTGGACCAGGCCTGAGCACTTCAAATGCCAAGCCTACCCTCACGGACACATTTCCTCCAACAAGGCCACACCTACTCGAACAAGATCACAACTTTTAATCCTCCTAATCCTAATAGATGAGCCAATGGGGGCTATTCTTCTTCAAACCACCACAAAGACAATGAACTTTGGGTCAATTTAATAATTACAGGCACTTATTTATATATGGCAAAGGTATTCCGATCTTAAGACACATCCTCCTATGACCTCACATCCTGCTCTAGATAAGTGTGCAGAACTTCTTTCTTCCTCTCTTGGTCAAATTTCTAAAGCAGTTGATTTAACAAAGTGTCCTGTCTTCTGTCATTCCACTTTCTACCCATTGGTGGCTTCTTCCATTTCTTCTCCTCTGAGAAAGTGTTTTCTGCCAGGGTCACGGGTACCTCTGAGGTGTCAGGCCCCATTGATCCTTCTGAGTCGCAGCACCTTTTCTGACTTCTGAGCCTTTCATCCTGTTGGCAGGTTCTTTGCTCTCCATGGTCTCCCTTTCCCTGTTTCTCAGACCTCATCCTTTCCTGGCTCTCTTCCTTCATCAACTGCCACTGCTTCATTTCTTTATGGTTGTATCTTTCCTACTTGCCCTTTAAGTCTCATGTGGCTGCAAGTTGGCCCACATTCCAGGCCACAGCTCTTCACTCTATAGAACAAAGCTCTCAGCACTACCTTAATTCTTCACACAGCTTCTTGACATGGGCCCCTAGCCAGGAATCCTTTCTTCTGTTTATAGATCATTTATCTAGATGCTTCATAGATACTACAAAAATTATACTCAAAATTCACCAATGCTTTTCACTATCTTTTAAAAAGTTTTGTTCTATTTTGTTTCAAACAATGCCTCTTTATGCAGCCCTGGTTATCCTGGAACTTGCTATGTATCCCAGGCCGGCCTTGAACTCATAGAGATCTATCTACCTTTGCTTCCCGAGTACTGGGATTAAAGGTTTGGATCACCAAGCTTGGCTGTGTTTTACCATCTTAATGTTGTTTCCAAAATACATATGCAGTCCTATTTATCTTTTGATCATGATAGAAACTGGGGAATACTATGGATGTCAATCATATTTTCCTCTGTCTCCCATTTTTGATCAATCAAATGCAATTCTACTGTCTTCTACTCTTATCCTGCTCAGCTCCTGCCCTGATGTAGGCCCTCATCCTCTCTCTCTCTCTCTCTCTCTCTCTCTCTCTCTCTCTCTCTCCCTCTCTGGATCTTTATGGTGTCCACCCATCTGTCTCTAGACTCTAAGCCTCTCTCATCCATAGTCCTCACTGATATCTGTGCATTCCTTTTCACTCCTATGTTTGTTCATGTCAGTCCCTGCTCAACATTTTCTGTGATGTAGAAGTTGATTTGGGGCTATAAGTGTATATATGTTAGGGGTTGTTATGGTTTGGGCATTAACTAGCTACCCTTCGCTTATACATTCGAACACTTGGTCCACAGCTAGTGCTCCTGTTGTAGAAGGTCGTGGACACAACTCACTGGAGGAAGTGGGTCGTGTGGTGGTGGGGACGCAGAGAAGACCTTTAGGCTTATAGTATGGCTCTGCTTCCTGTCCCATTTGCTTCAGTCTTCACTGAGGTGTGAGGGAGGTGAAAAAGCTGACAGCCACCATTCCTTTTCTGCCACAGAGGACTGTGCCCCCTTAAATTGTGAGGCAAAATAAGTTTTTCTTTGAGTCGCTTTGCCAGGCGTTTGGTCACAGTGAGGAGGAGTGTAAATAATGCAGAGATGAAGTCTGCAGCTTACTATGAAATTCTTCAAGAAAATAAGATGGATGGAAGGAAGGATGGAAGAGGAAGGGAGGAAGGAAGGAAGGAAGGAAGCATTAAATGGAGGAAGTCGTGGCTAAACTATCCTGTTTCCCCTAACACAGGTATAGGACAAAGGCCTCTCTGCTGCTAGCTCTGTGTGCTGGTAGGTTTTATGTCATCTGACATAAGCTAGAGTCATTTGAGAAGCAGGAGCCATGCCATTGGTGCTGGGACATAGTGGTAGGGTTTGCAGAAGGAGTAGAGGTAACTTCAACTGAGAAACTGGCCCCTACCCATTAGATTGGTCATGGCAAGCATGAGGAGCATTTTCATGATTGATGATTGATGTGAGAGGGCCCAGCTCATTGTGGGTGGTCCCATTCTTGCCTATAAGAAAGCAGGGTTGAGTAAACCATGGGGAGGAAGCCAGGAAGAAGCATTCCTCCATGGCCTCTGCGCTGCTGGCTCCTCTAGTCTCCCGTCTTGAGTTCCCACCCTGACTTCTCTAGGCAATGGACTACAAGCTGCAAGCCCAAATAAACCCTTCCCTTCCCAGGTTACTTTTGGTCATGGTGTTTTATCACAGAAAACAAACAAACAAACAAACAAACAAACTCAGGCTGAGTAAATGGGGATGATCACTTTTGCTTTTGGCTTGGGCTCAAAATAATAACAAAGAATGCTGGAGAATGAACAGGATCTAGAAACCAAACCCATTAGTATCTTCAATGATAGTTGTTTTAAAAAAAATGGATGGAATATTCTTTTTGAGGTGCCAACAGTTCATGAACATGCTAGAAAGGCAGTCTCTCCCCGCTGCACTTTTTCCCATATATGACATTAAAGTAGCTATCTTTTAAGCAATTGTCACTTGAGCAGAGAGAATAAAATAACAAATTATTTTGTCAATCCTAAACTGTTAATACTATGTTCAGTAGATATTTAAAAGGAATTCATCAGAGCTCCACACTGAAACTACTACCTGGTTCAAGATGAAACACTTTTACAATTAGTTCTGTTTGTGATCTCAGTAGCTAAACAACTTTGCATAATGTTCAAGGAAACCTTAGATACTGAATTTACCCTATGGGGGCTTAGTAATATGATAAGTTCCCAGAAGAAAGTTTTCTGTTCTCTCTCTCCCTCCCCCTCCCCCTTTCCCTTCTCCTTCCTTTTCCATCCCCTCTCTTTCCCACTCTTTCTTTCTCCCCCGACCTCTTTTGCAAAGAAAACAACACAAGAGATATTTTCAATATGTTACAAAGAGGATTCACTGCACTTTGAACACTTTAGATGGAATCTGGAACTATTTTGCCGTAAGAAATCGGAAGCAAGCCCGTCCTAGTTCCCAGCATAATTTGGTCTTATTTTATTGAATATGGTTCCAATTTCTTGGAGTGAAATAAGTCAAATTTGTTTCTTCTGAATCCAATTCAGAATGATCTTTGCAAAAGAGTTCAGCATCAGAGAGAATGCTGACTGTACAGGGTTAGGGGTTTTCAAGGCAGGGATTGGTCATCGTTATTTCATTAATAATTGTGAATGCTATACTGAAGTATAATTTTTTTAAAAAAATCATAATCTTATTTCTGGACTATGTTTAGCTTTGTGAAAACACATTCAGGCGTCCAAGTTGCATCCAACAAACAATAGAGAAACTAAACCAAGACAAAATTCTCCTCCCCCATTTTTGATATAAGCATAACATATGTGTCATAGGAGAGCAGCTGGAAGAAAAAAAAAACAAAACCTACCACTAAGCAAGTCTTCTCCTGAAGATGTAGACAAAGATGGACTTTTACCGAACGTCAAAATTATGTTGTCAACTTTGATATGCCGTGCCACAGAAATGAATCTATTGCATGGATTTCCATGGCAGCTGTTCTCTGTGGGAAGGGGTATATTTGGTCAGGGAAATAGTTTGCAATCACAGTATTATTGCTTTGGGCACAAGGAAAACGCCATTCAAAACGAGGCAGTGGCAGATGCACGTGGCTACCTCTGTAGTTCTGCATGACATTGTTAATACAGCTGTGTTCATTAGCACAGTGAATACTCTTTCTGTCCCCTGACAAACTTCAGCCCTGGACTTATGGGAAGGGAGGGAAGTTCAGAGTTTGACAGGAGCAAAACGAAGCTGAGGATTCATTATCTTCCGGAAAATTAGCTTTACCTGTGGCGACTTGGGGCTGCTTACGAGGTAGATTATTAACAATGGAAACTGCTCTTCCATTCTAAGATTTCTGGTGCTTATCAGCCACCTTTATCATACTACCTAAAAGTAGAGCACCCCGGATCCCAAGATCTGTTTGGCACAGCACAACTGTTTACTACCATACATGCCTGCAAACCACCTAGACTTGACTTGAGCAGAGGTCGGCTTGCATTCTAGCTCTCCCACTAATTGTGGAGCCAGTGCTGGAGCAATTGCTGCAATCTTTCCAATGCCTCAGTTTACCCATCTATAGAGGAGCATAATGGCAGTTTTCTTCTCCTTGCTGTTAAGGAGGCTTCGCGATATGTTCTCAGGTCCTCGGTGACTGGCATCTCTTGTTTCCATGCAACCACAGTGGGCTGGCTTCTGTTTCATTGTGGGCCGTTTCCCTCACATGCCTTAGAAGTTCAACATTAGAAGTTGCCAATGAGCCTCTTAGGCATTGCTCCCTGAGCCCCTTTTGTGGTACCTCCTTTCCATCCTTCTTCCCCTTCCCAGGAATCCTCACCAGAATATACTTCAAACCAGAAGACACATGCAGTGGCATCTACAGCAGGATTGTGAGGTTTTTATAGAAACTGTATTTAGGGAGGAAACTAGGATTACTATTTAAACCATTAACATACTCCTGGACACCCACTTCATTCTCCTACTTTCCTGGTAGGTTAATCTTTCATGTCTACTTAGCTGAGTGTATGCAGTCTTCACTTTTCTCCTTGATATGACTAAATACATAAAAGAAACAATGTAAGGTCTTGAGAGTTTATCCTGGCTTACAGTTTGAAAGGCTCTGGCTCATCATGGTGGGGAAGATACATTGGTAGAAGCACGAAGCATCTGGTCATGTTGTCTCTGGGGTCAGTTATTAGAGAGCAGAAGGAAGTGGGGCCAGACTATAAAATCTCAAGGTCCACGCCTGGTAATCTCCTTCCTTCAAAAACGTTCTGTCTCCTGAAGGTTTCACGATCTTCTGAAAATGGCACTACCATGTAGGAAATGAAGTGTTTGCACACATGAGTACATGGAGACATTTTATATTTAACCTTTAATGGATATTGTTCCATTATGTCATTTAATACTCATCCAGGAGTCGCTGGGAAGGTGTTTTACAGATGTTGTTAATATCAGCCACCAGTTAGCTTCAAAATTGTCCTTGAGTGTGTGGATGACTTCCATACACTTACAATATAAGCATTAGGAACAAAGGTACAGTTTCCCAAACAAGGAGGAGTTGCACTTCAAGTCTTTTTGGGTTTTCCAGCCTACAGATCTGGCCTCTAGATTTTGGGTTATGCAGCCCTGAAATCACACGATCCTGTTCTTTAAAATCTTATCTGTTGCCTTTAATCCAAGCACTTGGGAGGCAGAGGCAGGTGAATTTCTGAGTTCGAGGCCAGCCTGGTCTACAGAGTGAGTTCTAGGACAGCCAGGGCTACACAGAGAAACCCAGTCTCAAAAACAAAACAAGCAAGCAAGCAAGCAAGCAAACAAACAAACAAACAAAACGAATCTGTTCCAGTCTCTTTTTCCACAATATGTATACATCCTATTTTTTCAAAATTTCCAGAAAGCCCTGACTAACTTCCCAACCCCTTGCTCCTCAATCTATCCCTGCCCTATCGCAGAGATGTTCTTATGATTCAGAGGCAGCAATCCATTCAGGGACAGTTGTCCACATCAGCATCCCAGCAAAGATAGAGGGCAGTGCTTCTGTGAAAGCAGCCCTTCCCCTAAGCTCACTAGCATCCCAACCCTGATGTGTTCTTTTTCCTTCTATGTTAAGAAGGTTTCTCTCCCTCTCTCTTTTTTCCCCCCAGAAGAAATTGTGCTGCCGATAAACATTAGTTATGGAAAGGTTTTCTTTCAAGCTCAAGGGAAGGAACAAGATAATTTCCCCTGGTTCGGGAAAGCCAGAGAATAATAGCTCTTCTTGAAATATGAGCTTGATAAAAATAATATTGTCAGTATGAAATAAAAATGAGGACTCAGAGACAGTTTCATTCAAACACACTTGATCATATATAATAAAAATCCAGAGAAGTGGGAAGAGGGAGGCATTTAGACATGCTGAATCAAATCATGCCAGCTCTTAGCTTGTGAGTTTAGCTTTCTTCGGCAGTGTGTTAAGCCAGGTTTCTGCCACCATAATGAATACCCGACCCAACGAACTTATAAAGGAGACATGGTTTTCTTGGCTCCACAGTTTTGCGGCTTTCTGTCCACGGTTGGCTACCTTTGTTGCTTCTGATGAGGCAGGACAGCATGGCCAGAGTTAGGTGAGAAGACGAAGCTGGTTGTCTGATGGCCAGGGAAGAAAAGAGATGAGACGCAGCTGGACAGTCACTCTCAGGGACACACATGCAATCACCTAAAGCCTTCACTAGACCTACAACTTCCCAGGAGCTGCTCCCTGGCGACCACACCCTTAGCCTGTGGGCCTTTGGGTGACGCTCTGGATCCAAACTCCGGTAAGCAGCTTGATTGCTGGAAGTGTCACTTCAGTGTGGACTGGAAGACAGCAAGAGGTGCTGGGCCTCCTATTTAAAAAAAAAAAAAATCTTTCTCTGAGTTTAGGTAAATTTTGCTCCTCCCACCCCTCATACAAATAGCAGCACCAACAACGCCTTAAGGCAACTAGTGGGGTGGGTTCCCAGAACACAGATCAACTATACAGTTAAATCTGAGAGCCACTAGGCTTCATTTCATCCGTTTAATAAGTCACACCTCTTGTACAGTCAGACTGTAGTCACTATGAGCGTGCCTGGTATTTAGGCCTGAGGAAGTTCAGGGCCCTAAAGGGTTCCCTGTATATTTATGAAGTCCTCAGTGAATGGCTGTTTCCACAAGCTTATCCTGGGAGGACCCGGTTATTGATACTGGGAGGACCCGGTCATTGATACCGGCTCCGTGGACCAGCTCCAGTAACTGTTCTGTTCTCTCTTTCCATTTACCATGGAATTTCCAGGCCATGTCCTCCCTTGGAATTCTTTCACTCCAGCAGAGGATTTACCCAAGGGCCTAAATTTGCCTCTAGGTACTGCTTTACCTCCGGCAGACTTTCCTGTTTCCTTTTCCTATTTGTTCACAGAAGATTCTCCATCATCTTTCCAGGGTTCCCTGCCCTGCAGAGCAGAGATGGCCCTGCCCTCCCTGAGTCCTTGCCCACCCACCCACTCTTCAGGGCCCAACGTGGTTGATAATAGAGAACATTCCTTTTATTCCTTTTTTTTTTTTTTTTTTTTTACTAGAAGGACCATCTCAATGACGGCATTTAATCTGCAAGTAAATCACATGCTGGACCTTTCTCAGAACCAAAAGGGAGGGGCTGTCTGACAGACATCTTTGTCTTCCCAGTCTCAGTACATCTCCAGGTGCACACACATTCATATCTTCCCAGCAAGCTGGTGACTGGAGAGCTGGCTGAGGCAGACTGTCAGTCCTTGTCAGCCGCATTACAGAGATTTCTGGCCTTGCTGCCCTCAGATCTACCCTTGGACCATTCCATCCATGCATGAATCTCATGACTCCCTGCTGCTCCTACACGGCTCCTTGTGTTACAGAGCAAAGACAAGGGCTCTTTCTTATGGGCCCTTCTCCTCTCAATTCTTGTGGTTCTTTCCAGATTTTACACTCAGAATGACAACCCCCGGGATGCATCATGCCTTGGGATGGGTCATGTGGCCTCAAAGGCCTATTATGAGCTGACCTCGTTGAGAAGCAGGGGAAGGAAGCAAGAGGGGGGAGGGGAGAAATGAGACAGAGGGAGAGAAGTAAAGGAGGAAGAGGAGGAGGACTCTCCCACCCCTTATTGTGAAGGCTAAAATCCTGGGGTGAAAAGATAGTAACAAGGAAGGCTTTTTGGCCACTGGGTAGGTTCTTCAGCATCCTGGTTGCCTCTTCTTTAGAGGAAGAAAGTGTCTCCCAGGACACAGCTTGGAGCTATGTTATACTATGTCTGTGGTTCATCGCCAAGAACCTGATGTCTCCTCCAAATAGCTCATCGCTGCCTCTCCCTGAAGTAGAGTAGGTGGATACCTCAGTACTGCAGGTTCTTTCTGTGAGAAGAAGGGAAGGGGCTGGCTGATGAGTGTCAGCATCCTTCATTTATGACTTCAGGTTTCTTCACGGGTGGGTGTGATGAGAACAGTTAGATGTCATTACAGGCACAGTGATACTGGGGCTAAGGCTATGTCTCTGACGTCTCATGGATGATGGCTCCGAGTTGCTGTCTCTTAGCTTCAGCAGGCACTGATATTAAAAGAGGCGGTATGTATTTTTTATTTTTATTGATTTTTATTTTTATTTTTGAGACTGGCTCTCATGTATCTCAGGATGGCCTAGAACTCTATCTGTAGCTAAGAATGACCTTACACTTCTGGTCTTCTGGCCTCCTCACTCCACACCCCCACACGCTAAACACCCCCCCACCCCCCACGCTTTTCCAAGTCAGACTCTAGAACCATCTGTGCTTTTCCAGAGGCATCCATGCCAAGCAATTATTGGCATTACTAAAGTGAGGCCTTCATATTGCTTCTAATGCCAAAGTCAGTGATGGCAAAACAACGCCCTCGTGGGTCGTTTAAGGATGGGGGCGAGGTCTTGAGAATGTTACCTCATCTCTGTGCACACATCACATAGCACTTACACAAATTAAGATGGCTGAGCTATTGCTTCTTGGCCTTAAAAACATTGTGTGTGTGTGTGTGTGTTGTTGTTGTTGTTGTCAGAGGACAATTCTTGGGAGTTAGTTCTCTCTGCTTGTGGAATCTGGGAACTGAACTCAAGGTTTTCAGGCCCGTGTACAAGTGCCTCTCAGTGGGCCCTTCCAACCATTCTGGCTGAGATCAAACAAAGATGGCAGTGACTACATCACTAGGCAACATAATCTTATGGCTCAGCCCACTACTGACCAAAAAAACCAAAAAAACAAAAACAACAAAAAAAACCCCACATTTTTGTTATTATTGTGGTCTTCATTTCATTGTGAAGGCCAGAGCACATAGTTCAATTTTAAGTCTGTTCTGTCTATGATCAGGGCTTCGGGGGCTCAGGGTTTCCGGGGGCGGGCACCTGGGACCACTGTGTAGTCATTTGTAAACTGGCCCGAGGTGCATGCACATTAGCGGGATCCCTCTCCTGTTCTGGGCTTAGGGCTCCCACTTGCCTTTGTGTTACTGTGATGGGAAAAAGGCATCGAGTGCCTGTTTGGCTGGAGGGCTGGTCAGTAAGTGTTAAAACAGCCTCTTCTGTTTCCACCCCATTCCCTTATGAACTTGCTTCCTAGGGACACTTATAAAATGCAACCAATGCCTCGTTAATTTTAAATGAATCTCCCCATGCAACCACTCATCTCTGACGGCCACAATTAACCTGTACTCCACCCCTCCCTTCTAGGTTTGGCTGGCTGAATCGGCCCTTGGCCCCATTCTTGACTCGCACCCACACCCGGAGTTCTGTAGGTGTTTCCGTAAAAACTCCAGGAGGGATTCTCAAGCTTTAAGCCCCTTCTCTTTCTATAGCGCTTTGGAGCCCCTCCCCCAGACTCTCGCTTTGAGCCTGCCACCTCCATCCAGGCTAATAACGCTTTAAACGTGTTGAGTAATCAGACTTCCCAGGCAGTCACTTTGACCTTGCAATTTCCTCTCCTGCCTTCCACTTTGGCTTTCAGGCCGGTGTTTCCCCGCAGCTTGGTGTGTGGGGGTCGTGGGTGATGGAGCAGGGCTTCAGCAGCCCTGTGTGTCCCGCAGCGGGAAGAAGGAAATTTGAGTTGGTATTTTCCATCAAGGCTAACAAGTCATTGTTTTGTTTGGTGCTGGGCCCGCGGGATTGCTCTGTCTGGAGCAAGTCCCCAGGTTCGACTTCCTTTCTGTTTTACATTAGGCAATGTCTAAAAATGTCACAAATTGCTGGGCATTCCCTGTGCTCCAGAAGATCAGAAGGCGGTCCCCCTTCCTATCTACCTAGCGTTCAGGTGTACTTTGTTCATCTAAGCAAGGTTTGAAGGTCTTCATTGTGGTGTGTTCATTCTGACCTTGACTGTAACCATAAACTTTTTAAAAAATTATTTTTTCACTTTACATCCCAATATCAGCTGCCCCACCCCCACCCCACCTCACCCCCACCCCCGGCACTCTTGAGGGACCCTCCCACTTCCCTGAGGGACTGTCCCACTGCCCTCTGTCCTCACTGCCCACACTGTTCTCAGCTTAGCCTGCAGGGCTGTTTTAGAGAACCGGCAGTCACTGCGGACTGGGATGTGTGACTTGGACTAACCCCAGGGCCCTATTCGGTGAACATGGGGTGCACCCATTACCCCATCAGAGCAATTGTGGTGAATAAGATGTTTAGAAAAAGCAGTCAGCCCAGTGCAGAAAGCCTGGCCTGCGGCCACGGAACCCAAGTATCGCCCCATACCCTGAGAAGCTTAGCAACAGCTGCCTGATGAGGAACCCAAGCTTGCCCAACTCTCCGAATTCTGAAAGGGCGTGGGGTAGACAGACACGCCCTCTCCTCTCAGCATGTGGACAAGAAAGTGTCCGCAGTACATCTATGTCTTTGGCTTATTATTCACAACTAGTTAAGGCAGCTTTCCTTCCAGCAAGCCCATCCGTCCACCCGCGGCCCTCTCCTACCCCTTTTCTTCCCCTCCTTCTCACCTTCATCCTAAACCTCAGATCCTTCCCACACCAGCGTTCCTTTCAGCATCTGACACCTGGTGTGTTTAGTGTAGGAATGGAAACAAGACCATCTGGAGTTTAGGTAGCTATAGTAATTTGGTAAGACACATCCCTACCGGAAATGAGTCACCAGGGCTAGACTTGGTCCCACTTCCTGTCCTCTCATCTCACCAAGTTGCCTCACATCTCTGCCCCCATGGCTTCAAGCCCATGATGGACTGTATCCTCTCAAACTGTGAGCCATTCTAGCCGTCCCTGCTTTCCCCTCTTTTTTCAAGTATAGCCCCCACATGGGTCTAGAACTCAAAACCCTCCAGCCTCACCCCTCCAGCTATTGAGGTGCAGGTATGTGGCTTAACTCTGTCTTCTTCACAGGAATGGTGTATAGAATTTTCTTCTGAAGCTTAGGCTCTGCGGAGCCAGCTGCCCTGTGGCCTTATTGACTCCCAGAGGGTCACATGTCTGGGTTTAGAGGGATTAACTTTGAGTTTGCAGCAGAGAAGATAACTCCCCTGCCTTAAGCAGCAATGTAATGTAGCTTAATTCCAGGCACTTTGCTAAGTCACCAAAGGTCATGTCCATACCGAGTCATTTTAACTATTCCAACTACTTGATCACATGAGACTCAGAGACTAAGTTCCCTACTAAGAGGCCTTGAACCCTTGTGCACTCTGGGTACATACATTAATGTTTTCTACTGCCTAAAAACAAACAAACAAACAAACAACCCCAAAACAAAAAAAACCCACAAAAAAACAACAAAACCCCCAAAACAAAAAAAAACAAAACAAAACAAACAACAAAACCCAGAAAAACCTTCCATGGAGAAAACTGAACCAACTCATTCTCCCTTGATATGAGGCCCTTTTTCAGAAGTCAGTTCCCAGTCTCCTGGAGAGGTTTTCCAAAGGTTAGTACTGTTTGGAATCTACGTCTGTACTAGGAGTAACTGAGAGCCATTGCTCCTGCATCAGAGGGACTGGCTTTGGTGGAACAGCTAAGCTGAGGTCTGGAGCGTGGGGTCAAGGGCTTCTGGTCATATCCCTTCCAGGAACCGCAGGCTGGGTCAGGTGGGGACACCAGGAAAGAAAGGAGCCGAGCGGAGCCTTGGCGGCCTAATGTCTCTCTAGGTGATTCTATGGCTGGGTTTCCTCCATCCTTTGGAGGCCTGAGCAGTCTCCTCTCTCCAAGCCCCCTGCAGTTTCTTTGCCAGGACTTCCCTTAACCCCCTTTGTCAGAAAGACAAGCCTTCAATAGCCTGCTTATCTCAGAGTGTTATGTTAGCATTAAAGTTTGACAGTTCCCTGAAAACAAGAACTTAATACTATTTAAAAGCACTTATCTCTGCCGGGTCAGGTTTGTGAATTAAATGTGTGTTGTTTTTTTTCCCTCATCCTCAAAAGAACTGCCTTCCTGTAAGCTGTAAGTAGTGACAGGGAGATTTCACAGGGTAAGGAATCACATTATAAAGGAAAGTGGGCGGGGGTGGGGGGAGAAAGAGATAGATGGGGGAGAGAGACAGAGAGATAGGGAAAGGAGAGAGGAGAGACAGGGGAGCTGGGGAGTAAGAAGTGGAGAGGAGGGAGAGCAAGTGGGGGGAGAGGAGAGGGTATGAGGACGACGGAGTCTTTGTCACTGCCATGATGCAAGTTTGTTTCCTTAGTGGTGGGGGGGGGCATTTTCCAGGGGCTCTTAGTGTTGTGGCTTTACGGGGTAAATTCGGTGGAAAGAGGCACACTTCCCGTGCAGAATGTCCTTTTAACTCTCTTCTGCTCCTCTGCGCTTTGCCTCTGAATACGCAAGAGCCTGTATTTGTGACTGCCAAGAGCTTTCTGCCGGGAGGGAGGATGCCTTGTAAATCACTCCTTCACAGCCAGTTAACAGGGAGTATCTTTCTCACCCATAATTACGGTTTTGCTTTGAGTTGAGAAGGTTGTTTTTTGGGGGGCAATAAATTCTGGTGTCAGTTATCCTTCACTCTCTCCGGCGAGTGAGCCCCCAGCCGGAAATTGGTGTTCTTAACAGTTGGACCTCTGGGGTCTGGGAGGCTGTACAGCAGAAAATCTACCCAGCAAGGGAAGAGAGGGGGTGGGAGTGGGGGAAGAGGCGCAGGAGGGGAGAAAAGAGGAGGAAAGAGAGATAATAAAGGAGGAGAAGATAGAGAAGTTGATGCGATGACTTTTTAAATTTGGTAATAGGAAATGTGAAAGTTAGGAAAGAAACCTCAGTTCCTATCAAAATATCTCAAATTATGGAATTTTGGTGACGCATTTACCCTGAGATGTTTGAAAACTTTCAAAACTGTGTTAGGGCCATGGTTAACTACTTACAGTGGTGTGTGTGTGTATGTGTGTGTGTGTGTGTGCGCGCGTGTGTGTGCTTCTGCAACACGAACACACTTGCATTGTTTTGTCACACTGAGAAAACCTTCCAGCTAGAAAATTCCAAGTAGAATAAGGAGTGAACTCTTTCATGGAGACTGTTGACAGAAAACCTTCCCAACATCAGCTTTAATATTTCTGGGTCAGTATATGATAAAAATAATCTTAACACTTGAAAACATGATTTTTTTTGAGTCCTCTCCACGGTGGGTTTATGACTTGAGTATTCTGACCCTTTGAGTAATCTGTGATGATGAATGGCCTAGTAGTCTCTGCCAAAGAGTAGAGTCATTTGGTCAGATTTTAGCAATCCCAAGCTGTTACTAAAGCCCAGTTGGTAAAGCCTGCTGCCAGCCAGGGTCAAGTGCTTGTCTGTGTTGCAGGGTATAGCTCTGGTCTCGTGCTTCATGTGACAGGCAGGGTTATTTAAGGCAGGAGTATGTGGTACTAATCCAGCTGTGTCCCTTTGTCCTGTTTCTGTTTTATGTATGGGCCAGGCATGTGGGATCTGGCTGTCTTGACCTATGATATTTCCATGTGATCCAGCTTGGAAGTTGTCCAACTGAGCAGGAGGCTGGGGCGGAGGCGAGGGTGTGCTCTCAAACAAAACACATCCGGATTTGATTTCTGGGTCTGAATTTCTTTGCTGGGTCATCTTGGGCAAATTATTCTTTCGTGTCCATATGAAATAGGCACTGCCTTCTGACCTAGCCTTCTTAGCTCGGACAAACCTGAAGAGCTCTGCTCTGCAGATGACATTGGGACGAGGGTTTGGCTTCTCCCTGCCTTCTTTACTGCTACCCTGGTTCAGGTCACCAATAATTTCTCCTGGATTATCACATCCGTTTCTGAATCCAGCCCCTAACCCCATCATCAAGGCAGGGTGATTCTCTAAAGATATCTGCTGAAAACTCACGCTCCATCCTGTTCATTCAGCATAAAACTGAAATGCTAGCCGGGAGTGTTGGCGCACGCCTTTAATCCCAGCACTCGGGAGGCAGAGGCGGGCAGATTTCTGAGTTTGAGGCCAGCCTGGTCTACAGAGTGAGTTCCAGGGCAGCCAGGGCTATAAAGAGAAACCCTGTCTCAAAAAACAAAAACAAAAACAAAAACAAACAAACAAACAAACAAACTGAAATGCTTACCATGCCCTCGGAATTCCCATGTGTGGTGGCAGAAGTTTGCAAATCCAATCTGGAAATAGAGGCCAGAAGTGCAGAGGATCAGAAATTCAAGGTCAACTTCAGCTGCATTAGAACCCTGTCTCAAGAAGAGGAAGTAAAAAAAAAATTAAATCTTTCTTTAATTTTGTTCCTTCTTAATTCTCTGAGCTGGTCTGTGTAGGCTCTGCTGCTGACAAGGCTACTTGAATCTCGTGTTATTCCTAGAACATAAGTATGCTCCTGCCTCAGGGAACTGTGCTTGTCCCGAATCCCACTCCCTTTCCCATCCCCAGAACTAACACCTGTTCAGGTCTCTCACCATCATGAAGGCTCCTGTTCTGTCTTCTTTACCCACACTTCATATTTCTCAGCAGCCTACACACTCCAGGGTGGTTGGGTTGTCTCTGGCCTGCCTTGGGAATGCAGGTTGGACGAGAGCAGGGACCATGTGCTTCTTGCTGATTTCTGTACCTGTAGTACTTGGAAGAGTGTCTGGTGGATTCGCAGAAAACAGCAAATGACAATGACTGTTAGTAAACATGTATTTCCGTCTCATGCAATGAAGTCTGGGGGACAGGTGCCCCAAGGCTAAAGTGGGCATCTATAAAAATGAAGGACTGGTCTCTTTCTGCATAGCTGTCTCCTCCTCCTCCCACCATCTCACATGCTTCTTCTTGTGCCTCAGTAGGCTTGGAGGGGCTGAACCATCAGCCTCCATTTAGCCATCAAGAAGAAGCAAGAGGGATGGCACGTGCTCTGCCTGTTTCTAGAACATGCCGGTTCTACTTGCACCCTATTGACAGTCATCGTCTTGGGTTGTCAGAAACTGAAAGAGGGTGGGTGGTGGCCAGATGGGAGAGGATCCCATTGATCAGGAAGAGAATGGATCCTGACGAGCAGCAGTATAGGTGGCATGCAGACAGATACGCTAATCATGTACGAAGTGAGAATAAGAGTCTGTGAGCCTATAATCCCAGCTACTTAGGAGGCTGAGGCAGGGAGAGTCCAAATTCAAGGTCTTCCTGGACTATAGAGTAAGTTCAAGGCCAGCTTGGGAAATTTAGTTAAGATGCTGTTTTAAATAAACAGGAGGGAAAGAAGCAAAGGAGGACTGTCTTAGTGGCGGAGTACTCACCTAGCATGAATGAGACTCTAGGTTCCATCTCTAGTACCATGGACGGGATGGAAAGAATACAAGTTTGGATACATTATTAATTAAAGAGTAGCAACAGCATGTAATCCCGTCACCTGGAAGGCTGAGACAGGGGAATCGTAAGTTTGAAGCCAGTCTGGGCTACATAGTGAGTTTGAGACTAGCTTAGGCTACAAAACAGACCCTGACTCAATGGAATCAGAATAGCTAAGTAGATATATAAGCAAGTAAGTACATGGACATAATGACACACACACAGGCCTGTAGTCATGGAACTTGAGAGGTAGATGAGGGGGACAGGGAGAGTCAAGGGTTCAAGGTCAAGGCTAGCCTGGGCTTACGAGAATGAGAGAGAGAGAGAGAGAGAGAGAGAGAGAGAGAGAGAGAGAGAATTTGCTTTTGATGTTTATTTTTCTATCAGTAAATTATAGCTGTGTTTTGTTTCAATCATAGTGTTCAGTATGATGTTACTGCATATTTAAATTTAGATGTTTTAACAAAGTGCCCTATTTTTATGAAAAAGGAAAATTCTGCTAATAACGATACCAAAGTTTTTTTTAAAAAAAAAAGGCATCTCTGGCATAAACCATCCTGCCCCAGTTTTATCTCAAACCCCATTAATAACTCTGAGGGAAGCAACAAGCCAGGTCAGAACTAAATCTGCCCATGTCAACCTGGGAAATGAAAGCTGTAGCATATGACAGGAGTGAGAACCACAGAAGTCTGCAAGACAAGCAACAATAAAAAGTGCCAAACCGCGTGTTGCCCGGTGTCTCTTGCAGGGATGGTCCAGTAGGGAGGGTGTACAGAGGAGTGAAATACTTCTGGAATGGGCTCATGTGATCTCTGCTGCACAGTGGCTCTGCCTTGCTTCTGTGTGTGCCTGGCAAGGAGCTCTTTGAAGTTATCTGGGAATCTAAGATGATGCAAGAGTTTTCCATGCACTTATCACGCAGGTGGGGGCAAGATGAAAGCTGAGCTAGACGTTGAAATAGGAGTAGGAAGGGGATTATGGCGTAGGGAGTTTCCTGAGTTAATAGAAGTGTTCGTAACTGTGGCTCATTGTGGAGGTGAGAGGTGGCTAGAGAGAAGGGAGATGATGCCAGCTGGTCTGGTCCTGTGGTCAGAGGTTAGGGTGACAAGTTGCTCCTTTGTCTAATCTGCAAGGGGGAGCAATGATGAAGAAGATGAGGAACAATACAGGCTCTGACTTTCAGAAACAAACTGGTAAAGGCAGAAGAGGAAAATGTCCAGGTAGGAGCCAACCTGAGGTGCAAAAGCATGGGGAGAACTCATCCTGAGAGTCCATCTGGGATACAAACACCCTCCATCCCCATTCTAATAATCCATATGGAAGCCTAGCTCTCTGCTTACATAGCACACACACACACACACACACACACACACACACACACACACACCTTTCCAAACAATGTACCTAACAATCTCGCCCTCCCCTTGACTGGCATCAGGGTATGCTTACACATACACTTTGTATCTGAACAATAGAATATGTTTCCCTTCCCCTAGTGGCCACCACACTTGGCAAGTTTCTATTCTGTATTCTCAATATATCTAGGTGCAAAGAACGGAAGGGCCAATCTGGCCTCAACTGGTTTTAGGTAACTGCACAATAGGACAAAACTGTCAAGTGAACTTTTAGGACAAACCCCTATTTACAGTCTTAGGCCTGTGCATAATCGGATCCTCATATGATTAAAAAAAAATCAGATGCATTGTGGGGAGGGATGTGCTCAGTAGAGAAATGATTATATAACCTAAACTATTAATCACAATGGAGAATCTCTGAGATGATTCCCCTTAACAACCAAACTTCATGTTCTCTTGAGCCCTATAAAAGGAAGCCCCAAACAGTATCTGGGCTGCCTGAGTACTTTCACTCTTGTGGCCTGCTGTCAATGGCAGAGTATCCCCCCCTTAATCTGTACTATGACCTTGCTATCTCTTCAAATTAGTGAGAGCCATTACTTTCAGGTACTTCAGGCAGGATGTGTGTGTATGTGTGTGTGTGTGTGTGTGTGTGTGTGTGTGTGTGTGTGTGTATGTGTATGTGCACTTGCACTAGCAAACTGAAATGTTTCATGTTATTTAAGGTGGATGAGAAGTGAGAAGAGGTCTAGCATTGGATGTGGTTGGAGATTTCCGCAGATAAGTCATAGTGAATAAATGGCTTGGGGACATGGAGGGGTGTGACCCACACTGCCTGGGGTAAGGAAGGAATGGTATCTGGGAATTGTAATGACAGATGGAGGTGACTTGGCCAGAGGTTGACTGAGAACTAAAGAATAGCTCAGAGAAGTCCCAAGCAGCTCTCATTACCCCAGGCCTGGGCCGAGATGACAAGGGGACATTTTAAGGGAGGAAAGGCAGACCTGTAGAAAGGAGTGGGAATCAAGGCTCTGAGAAGGAAAAGCCACGGAAGTAAAGTCCCTCAGTTTTCATGGACCTAAAGCATCAGGGGCTGGAAAACCACCTGAACTTCTGGGACCTGTCAGCAACAAGACTGTTGTGTGACTGTTGGGCTGGGGGTGGGGGTGGGGGAAGATGTGAACAAACAGGTAATCATGTCAGATAGGGTACTGGCAACAGGCCAAAGATCAGATTCTACTCACACGTCCAGCTTTGAAGTTTACTGGAGTTTCTTAAAGGCCACATGAGTAGCTGTACCACCAAAAAGCTCACTCTAGCCAGGGTGCTCACTATAGCATTAAGGAAAAGTGCAACTCTGGGATTCTCTGTACGACTTGCAGGCAGCTCCCCGGAAGAGCGTCCTCTCTGTAATGGCTGTTATGCTGCGTCGGTAACCTTAGGGAAGGGCCTTAGGAGTCGTCTACCTTTCTGAACTCTCAGAGTCTTGTGAGTGTCCCTCCTCTCCAAGAGGATATGTTTTGATCTGAAGAAACTAACTGTAGAAGAAGACAGATGGGATTTTAGCCGAGGGAGAAGCTAGGCTGTAGAAGATAGGAGGCTTGAGGGGAGCTTTGAGATTCGGGTGTAGGGAAGGGTAGACGGGGTGAATGGGGCCCAGGGACTCCAGTGTGGTCAAAGCTGTGCGCGGGAATGTCTTCACCAGGCTTTCTACCTCATAGGAATAAGAAGATAATAGAGGTGCTCGCAGGCGTGACTGACACTCCAGATGTGACCATGGCCTTAAGGAGTCAACACAGCCTCCTGGCAGCATGCTTCTGGGAGGGCAATGGCCAAGGGGGAGGTTTCAACTCACTTCTTTGCGTTCTCAGCAACCATTTTGTAAGAGTCTTCAAGCAACGGCTTATTTCATAAGGGCAGACGTTGAAATGGGATTGGTTCCCTTTGGCTGCTGGGCTCTGGGGTTCTAGCACCCATTCTGTTCTGAGTGCTACTGAGATTCCAAGTGACTCTATGGGCAGTAGTCACCCCACAGCCTCTGAGCCCAAGGATTGCACAGTATCAGCCACCTCCCTGCATTCTTTCTTAGTTCTATGGGAGCCTTTTACCCACAAGGTCTCAAGGGCATTTAAAGGAATTGCTTTTTTTCATACTGTATCATGTCTTTTCCCCTCCCCTAACTAGTTCACAGCCTCTCTCCCCCTCCCTACCTTCTCTCCTTCCTCCTCTCTCAACAAAAATTAAAACAAAGGGCATGGGAGGGGGGGGAGACACAACAAGACAGAACAAAATGAAGCAAAAAGCTCCCCACCACCACCCCCCCAAACCAATAACATGGAGTCTGTTTTGTGTTGGCCAACCACTTCCTGGGCATAGAGCCTGCCTGAGTGTGGTTGAGAAACCCAGGGCCGCTCCACTGTAGCAAGCAGATTTCCCCTCTCCCAGGAGCTATCAGTTACAAAGAGCTTCTCAGTTAGAGGTGGGACTCTGTGCCCACCTTTGCTCTCAGGACAGCCATTTTGTCTGGTTTGAACACGTGCAGGTTTTGGGTCTTCTGCCACAGTCTTCGTGAGTTCCTATTGGTCCTGTTGTGTCTGGAAGATACTGTTTCTTTAGAGTCATCCTCTACCTTTGGCTCTTAAAATCTTTCATTCCTCTTCTGAGTTGATCCCTGAGCATGGAGGGAAAGGGTTTGATAGAGCATACCATGTTGGACTTGGTGCTCTGAAGTCTCTCATCCTCTGCGCATTGTCCACTTGTGGGTCTCTCTATTAAGTCCCTTTACCACGAGAAGACGTTTCTTTGGTGACGACTGAGTGATGCACTAATGTACCTCAAGGGTGCATTTATACAACCAAGGTGACATTGGCTGCCGGCAAAAGCCAAGCCTGTAGATACAGTAAATGGCTTTTAAAAGCAACAGGAAGGACAGCGAATGTGAACATCTACTGGCAGTGCACAAAGTGAGTATGGGTGTGACCACCTCTAGGGACCCTAGCTCAAGAGAAATTGAGCACCAGACCCTGGGGTTTGACGGAGGGTGAAGACAATAGAAGACGGGACCTCCAGGTTAGCACAGACTCCTATCTTTACCTCCTGCCCCTCCCCGAGCACATCTGTCCTCTTGCTTTAGAGACTCAGGCAGAACACACCTGCTCCTCAGGCCCTTGTTAAATACTCTGTCACATGGAGAAATTCTCCCCAGGCAGGTGAGTCAGAGTTCACAGCTGCTAGATGGGAACCCTCTGTTCTGGTCTGGGCAGGAAGCACGTGCCAAACCTGAGCAAAGTCCTCTTGAAATCTCCCCTGGGATCAGCCTGGCAGTGGCTCTCCAGCCCGGAGCTTGGCCCCCAGGAGGAGTAGGAGTCTGTCTTGTTTGCATTTCTACAGGCACAAACTGATTGCTAAATGGAGCAGGGGCCGCTGGACCCGGGCTTGTTAATTTCCAAAGAGAGTTGAGAACTCTGGTGAGGTTTTGAAGGGCTCTTTGGAGCAAAGTACACCTGTGTGTCCATGGGGACTTAATCCCTGAGGTTTGGGGTCAGCCAAAAGCTGAGGTTGATGGGATTTCACATTCCTGAGAGGCAGTAACTCCGAAGTTTATATATAGCTTCCCAACCACACGGTTCCAGGAATCCAGTGGGTGCCTGGTTAGAAACCTGAGCTGTTAGACTTGGGACTTTTTTTTTTTTTTAAATCTTAACCACTGTGCTAGATCCTTTGATAATTCCAGATGAGTGAACTCCACCAGGGACAACCTTGAATGCTCTTGGAAAGGGCCTGTTTGGCGTGTGTGTGTGTGTGTGTGTGTGTGTGTGTGTGTGTGTGTGTGTATGTGCGCAATATCCCAAGAATCCACAGGTTGAGATAAATAGGACCATGAACGATAAGACACAAGGTTAGTCATTAGTGTTACCCAAGCGTCAACCTTCTATCTGCCTGGTGACCTTGAGTTAATCCTTTTACTCACAGGGAATGTGGGTTGATATCAGCAGGGAGGCTGCCAGAGGTCACTTCAGGGAAGAAAGCTCTGAACTCCTCCAAAGGAAAAGCAAGATAAACGATGCACAGGGAGAACTTCTTCTGTGATGGCATAATCAGTCCATTAGGCTCTGAGGGGGCGCAGAGACCCACCCAGGAGCTCCAGTCTCAGAGTGTACATACAGTCTTACATGACTTCAGAACCCACAAGCTCTCCTACCGAAGCGTTGGCAATGGAGGACTTTCAACTTGAATTATCTTGGTCTGGGCTGTGGGAGATGAAGCCATCAATAGGTCGGGACCATTTCTAAGCTGGAGAGGGGGCTTGAATGTAGTTCTCTGTCCACTGAATTACCTAATTTTCAGGCTGCATTTGAATGGAATATTTGCATATCTACACAGCTTTCCCCTAGTCCAAGGTCCCTCCAAGCTTTCAAAAGGTACTGACTTCACCAGCCAACTGGAACCCTTTCTTTGTCCTTGGCTAGAAAAGGCCAGTTATTAAGAAACCCACATGGTTTCTCATTTTTGTTTTGATGTGTTCTGTTTAATAACGGTTGTGTCTGACCTATTATATTCTTTTTGTGTCCATCACCTCTTTCTTATATTTTTGTTATTTATTTATTTATTTATTTATTTATCTTTGAGGCAACCTTAGGTATCAACTGCTGTTGATCATACTCAATATTGATGCAGAAAGATAGAACGCTGCATAACCTCCACGGTGGTCTGCAGCAGAACAAGAAAGGCTGCTTTGAGAGCAGGTTTCTAGGTGTTTCTGTCTCCCCTGCTCTCTAGAAAAATTCTTTGTTTGGTCTTTGCTCCAGTCAGAATCACAAGCAAAAAAACGGAACCAGGCAGATCCTGTACTATGTCTGCTTCTGAGCAACGATAGATATTTTTCAGAGGAAAATAACCCGGAGGCATGAACTGTGTCGTTTTTCCAAAGTTCTGGCGCCACAGTTGGTGTCATCTCCCTGCTTCCCTCAAACAATGCTAATTACTCCGTATCCTGAGCTCCTGTTCTCTGTTCACTGGTCAGCAATCACTCTGACAGAGAGAGATTCCGCCACTCTCCTGACACCACTTTTAGGCGTAAGAGGAGATGGTATCTTCCATGCGTGTGCCCCTTCACAGATTCTGCAACGAAACAAGCTGTTTTAATGACTTGACTGCAAAACCACTCATTTTGCCTCAATCCCTTGCCTGACACTGCTCTGGCAAGAATTATATAGGACCTCCCTGCCAGTTTGGTGATTGGGGTTAGGGTTCCTTAATTCGGGGAGCTTGAATTTGGAAGGGGAAACAAAACAAAACAATAAAAACTATTGTAACCCTTAACTGAAAGTGAGCATTTCCTTCAGCCAAGGGTGTGGTAACAAACCACAGTCATGCTAACGTGGCAGTTATTGCAAGTATCTTAAAATACCATTTTCTTCCATCCCTCCTGAGACATTATAGTGGTTTGTAAAATGACTGCTAGATCTTGTTACTTAATGTATTAATGACGACACACACATAAGCCTATAGGATAATGTTTTTAACATTGTACTATGGTCATATTTTGCTATAGGTAGTTTTAGCTACTACTTTATATTTTATTTTACACACTTAGTATTCGTGTTTTGAGAGGTGTCTATAGTCTCCAGTAGACTGCCAAAGAGATCTATGGGTGGGGGTGGGAGGGTGGGGGGAGGCAAAGAAACCCATTTTAACCATTAGTTGCTTTATGTTCTATTTTTATTCCGTTGCTGTGATAAAATACTTAAAAAAAAAAAAAAAGAAGAAGAAAAAGCAACTCAGGGCAGAAGGGGTTTCTTTGGCTTACACTTCTGGGCTTCAGTCCACCATCGAGGGTAGTCCAGGCAGGCAGCTGAAGTAGAAACTCTGGAAGAATGCTGCTTGCTGGGTCACTCACTCTGTGCCCAGAACATTCTGGATTGCTGCACCAAGGACTCCTGTTTAGCTAGCTTTCTTATACAGCCAGAGCTTGCTCAAGGGAATGGTTCCGCCCACAGTGGGCTGGGCCATGCATCAGTTAATAATCAGGATGGTTACTAACCATGTCGGTAAACCAATAGAAGTCTAGCCTTCTCTCAGCTGACTTTAGATTGGGTCAAGTTGACAAGGAAGATTAGTTAGTGTGCCTTAGGTCTCTAGAGCCTACTACCATAAAGCTGCCTTTGCTCTGTTCCCACAATATGACTTTCCTACCAGTGTTTCAGCACTCCTTCCTGACTCTTTGCTCAGTTCTTCCTTAGTTCATGTCTTGCATTTAAGGTTTTTTTTTTTTTCATGATCCTACTCTTCCTTCATCCTTCACATACATATTTATTATGTAACAATGAAGTAGTTACAGTGCTTTAGAGAGGAGCAACAAGAGCCAGGTCATTTTAGTACAGCTGCAGTGCACATTGTAAATCTGTGCTCTAGATGACCATGTGCAGGAACTCGCTGACCCAGCTGGGAGCCTATCGTGGAGGTTATCTCCAGGTTAAGTCCTAGAAGGCTGAGTAGGAGTAGTTAGGCTTGGTGATTGAAACGAAGTCTACTGTTGAATGGTGAAGCTGGGACTGGACAGGTAAGGGAGCTCAGATGGTTGAGCTGTCTTTTCAAAGCCATGCTAAGAGTAGACATCAAAGGTTTTAAGAGAGCTGCATTTTAAAGAGGTAGCTCTGGTTCAGTGCAAAGATGGACCGGAGGGAGGAGGCCTGCACATGAGAGGTGAGTGGGAGACAGAGGGAGGAGGCCCACACATGAGAGGTGAGTGGGAGACAGATGGAGGAGGCCTGCACATGAGAGGTGAGTGGGAGACAGATGCATGCTGCGTTTTGCTCGCGCTGAGGGGATCACTGTGTCCACCCTGCCCTTCACTTCCCTTCCTCCCAGGATGCCCTTCCATGGTTCCCCATGCTCCTGAGGGGCTGTGGTTGACTTTCCAGGAAGCTCCATCTTACTCGACTTTTATGATTTTTCTATGTTATTAGAGGCCTGTTTGGGTTATTTCTTAATGTATCCATTTCTTACCTCTTCCTTGTATATGCATGCATGTGTGAATGTATATGTGTGTGTGCATATATGCATGGATGTGTATGTGTGCATGTTTGCATGTGTTTGGCAAATATGTTATATGCATATGTATATATGTTTGTGAATGTGTTTGTGTGTGTGTATGTGTAGTATGTATGTGCAGTCCTTTCTCTGGGCTCTTAGTATGTTCCATAGTTATTCACTATGACCAAGATGGAAAATGTGTAAATGGTTTAACTTTATTGCCCTTTATGTAGGCATTAACCAGATCCTGGAGAGTACCAGGAGCTGAAAAGAACATAAAAGTTGTAGGTTGCTCCTTAAAGTTGTTCTGAATGCAAGTAAAGGGAGAGAGCATGCTGCCTAGCCACTGGAGATGACTGTGTGTGGAGTATGTGTAATGGACACTTATTCCCTAGCAGAGAGACCACTGGGCTAATATTATAACCAACCTCCCCAATTCTTCAGAGAGCCAGATTAATCATTTGAATACACACACACACACACACACACACACACACACACACACTCACACACATCTGCACACACTCACACACATTCACACACTCATATACATACATATTCACATACACAGACATTCACACATATACACTCACATATACACACACAAACACACAGAAGTGTGTGTGTGGACCCCAGACTTCTGAAGGACTTAAAAACAAAACAAAGAAACCCTGGCAGCTGGTAAGAAGTTAGGGAAGCCCGGTTTATATTGGGCACACCATTCAAAAAAGATTTTTCGTATTTCTGACTCAGGCAGGTTTGGCCAGATAGAGTTCACTTAGTTCTTGTCAGGTTCGGTGAGTCTAGAAATCTCATAAAGCAAGTTGCTGGTCTCTGGGGTTAGAAAGATTGGAAGACACACTTCTGAGGTCATGACAGAAAGGCGTAGAAGCCATTCTTTATGAAAACTGGAATCTTGTTGGCCACCCCTCCCCTATCAGCTGCTCACATCGTTCTGAGGCAGTTTTCATCTCACCGCAGCTGTTGAAAACCTGGCTTTGCAGAGCGAGCTATGACATCATGGAAAGGAATGTAGAAGCACCTGAGGACAACGCTGCAAACTAGCGATGCCGCGCCGCACGTCCAGGGGGTTGTTGAAAGCTGGAAACCAGTGATGCCGAATGAGCCTTGGGATAGTTGCTAAGCCTGCCGGGGTTCAAGGCACGACAGATGACGCTGATATCCACGAGTTTTCCTCAAATTTAAAATGTCCTATAGCTCCACCGTTCGGGTTGGTGGTCAGTCCTCTCTGTGCCTCCCTATACAGTTTTGAAGAATGTTAGGAGAATACTATAGAAGAGAAAGCCAGGGCTTGCCAAAGAGAATCCACAAAAGCAAATGTCAAGTCTGTCCACATTTGCCCATTTCCTAAGACAGACGCCTTTTCAGGCTGTGACCTATAGAACCATAGAGTAGGGCCTGAGGAAGGGTGTGAGTTTAGAGTTCCGGTTAGCCACCCCCAACACATGCGTTTTAATGTAAATTAATAGAAACTAAAAGTGAGTTCCTGCATCCCCTCTTCCCATTTCTGTGAAGAGCCGGGAAGACGATGGCCTCACAGAACCGAGAACGTCGTGCCTTCCCTGTGTAACAAACACTACCCGTGACAGCCTTACGGCTGCCGCCCATGCTGCCACACTTACTGTATCTGACACTTTCAGGTGTCAGATAAGTATTCTGTAGTTTCAATCACCTTGTTAGGCAATTCCCTATTTAATTTTGGCTCTTCAAGTACGCTAACATCTCAGATTGGCGGGGTGGCTCAGTGCGTACAGGCAGTTCCTGCGCAGCCTGGCAGCCTGAGTTAGATCCTCAGAACCATGTAAAGGTGGAAGGAGAGAGCTGATCCCACTAAGCTGTGCTCTAACCCAACCTGGGCGACCACACACACACACACACACACACACACACACACACACACACACACTGAGCAACATCTCAAAAACGAAAGTAGTGTCAGTGACTTCCAAGACACTGGGACTTAATAACTGACCAAGTATTTAAATATTTCTTTTGGATTCTTTTCCTTTTTCTTTTTCCTTTCTTTCCTTTCCCCCTCCTCTTCCTCCTCCTCTTCTTCTCTTCTTCTTTCTTCAACAAGCTCTCATGTAGCTCAGGCTGGCCTCAAACACATTATATAGCTAAGGATGACCTTGAGATGCTGGTCCTCCTGCCTCCACCTGAGAAGCCAAACCACCCTTTCTAAGACATCATCACATCAGTCTACCCTGGATCCAGTGAATCCATTTCTATGTGGCATGCACTGGAATATTCAGGTTAAGTATAAGTCTTCCTGTCTGCCAAAACCCAAACAACAACAACAACAACAACAACAAAAAAAAAAAAATCAAGGTTCTATGGTTATAGCTTAAACAAAAGAACCTTCATGATCAACCTGAAAATTATCTGATAGGAAGAAGAGAGCAAGGTGATCTCTCTATTGGTCTTCCAGGATGTGTTGTCCACAGATTCACAGATAAACATCTGATGTGACCTCATTTGGGTATTGGAGGAAGGTTGATTGTCTAGATTGGCCAACTGGGCACGTGCTAAGCCTCTCATGGAGTGTTCTAAAAGGTTTCTTTTTAAATGCCTCTTCTTCTTTAAGGGGTCCCTTGAGGTTTCCCGAGAGAATGACAGCTTTCTCCTAAGCTCTATGAGGTGTATGTATATGAGAAAGGAGGCATGCATGTTTCCGTCAACCTGGATGTGTTCCCGGAGTCTGCTTTATCTTGACCTTACCCCATCAGTTTCTAGCCTTCTACTCATGCGCTGCTTTCTGTGATATCTTCTGATTTGACATCAGGTTTTTGTCAGTCATGGAAATGTTCTGATAAGATGTGATCTGGACCTTAATGTTGCTGAGAGGGATGGGTAGTGCATGCATGGGATGGGTGTGTAAGTATGTGCATGCATGTACACATGAGACTCTGGCCGGTGGCGGGGGAACTCGTGTAAACCTCAGTGCAGTAGAACTTACCTTTCCAGCAGCTCTGCCTGAGGTCTCAGACACTAGGGCACACACTGGGTGGCTCCATCTCAAGGTCCAAATCCATGTAACACTCAAACTTCTTCAAGGCTCGTGGTATCAGAACCAGCAGCTTCTAGGTCTTTCTTGTTCACCTTCTATATTCTTGGTTCCTGAGACTCCAGGAAGAACAGCCTGCCTCCTGCATGCTCTGGAGTTGTGGCCTCTTAACCATTACCGTGTTACTCTTGTGTTTTCCACTAAAGCTTTCTAAAGCTTCCAGAAATACTTTCTCTCCTTAAATCTGGCTCTGGCTCTTTCCCCACCCCCGGGTCTTTTTTTGATTAAAGGCCTTTGAAGCCTTCTCCTCATTTTCAGGAACAGGGATAAATAACCACATATCCCATACAGGGATTTTTCAGGGCCTATCTCTGTGTGTCAGCCCAATGTCCCGCTTCTGTGTGTGGTGGGGGGTGTAACTCATAGCTTTGCAAATGCTCTATGTCTCTTTCCCGCCCCCCCCCCCCATTTTCTTGATCCCCCAGTATGTGTGGATGGTCTGATTGGGATCCGTACTGGTTGGCCTATGGTTCAGGGAGTCGAGGTATCAAATTGGCTCAGGGTGTTGATTGATCACGGACTGACCAACCCCAGGAGGAGCTGTGGGTAACGATGTGTATTGATACAGGTATAGAAGGGAGATGGATCATTTGCCTTTTCTGTTCCTAATTCAGCATTCCTCTCTTTCCTTCTTGTTCTTTTTTTTTTTGAATGGAATGATGTCACCCACTCACTGGTTTTATATAGCTCTCTCTGAAGCAGAACTCAACGGAAATCGTGCCTATTAATTAGAAACCCAGAATGTGGGCAGTTTTGAACTGCTAATTAAAACTTACCAATTGAGTTGTATTTGTAGGTTTTAAACCCTCTTTTTTTTTCTTTTTCTTTTTCTTTTTCTTTTCCTGAACCTAGAACTTTGCTACCAGAGAGGATGGCTTCTTTTAAAAAGCATCTCCCTTTAAAATGGTTCCATTTATCTCCAGGAAAACCTCAGGTCCATTTTTTTTCTTCCCTCCATCCTTTGGGGAGGTCATTAGTGAGAGCCAGAGAGGAACAAATGGCTCATGTCCCTTCTACTCTGTCCTCCGATTGCTTCCTACCATGCTCACAGCAGCAGAGTGGGTGGACTCTCAGGAAAGGCCTGGAGATGCCTTCCTCCATATTGGCCATGGAGAGACAGTCTCCTCAATGTCTAGGCTCCATGGGGACATCAGTGGCCTTCAGCAGGGTCTAGAATGCTCCATCCATCACCCTAGCCACCGGTAGGGAACCAGACAGATCCATGAAGGTAGATGACAAAAGTCTGAAGCCATGGATGGAACCCACCCCTTCATCCTTTCAGGGTCTGGAATCCTTTGCAGAAAGTCAGCAACACTGAAGCTTGCTCAGGAGTGTGGCTTTCTGGGCCGGGTGCCAATGGCTCTCACAGGCCTCTCTGTTCAGCCCAGACTGCATCTCAACCTGACTTTTTTTTTTTTTGGTGGCCCAGCAGGGATTCCCTTATGACTGGAGTCAGAGTTTGCCCAGACTCCTAAGAGGTAGGTCTATATGAGGGGTATGTGATATGTCCAACAACTGGTCCCATTGTATCCTGGCCTGGGGGAGTAGCAAGAAAGGTTCTTGTAGCTGCGGCAGCATTTGCATCTACTGAGCCAGGCAAGGCCATGTGTGCTGCACGTGCGTGGGGCCACGGGCTGGCCACGGGCTGGCCACATGCTTTGGGTTTGCTTTCTCTTTCAGAAGGAGGTTGATTCATGCAAAATGCTTAACAATGCCTGCCATGCACAGCGAGGGAGGGACCAGGTCCCCTTTGATGTGGAGGGTCTTTTTGGAGATTCCAAAGAAACCAGTTCAAAAGGTTTTCTTTTGGACACCACACCTCCAGCATATGTGAAAGTAAAGGCCTGGCTCCCCGGGGGCGGCTTGCTGGGGAAAACATCTCGCGGTGGCTCCTTTCTCTTTTGTTTCTGGACTGGTGCTGACCACAGGTTTTCAGATGTCTCACTATTCTGATGGTCAAAGGAGGGAATGAAGCAAAGGAAAATGGCCAGCTGAGCTTTTTGGATGCCCAGAGAAATAAGGACACACACCCTTACAGCCTTGTCATACAGTCAGATGGCCAGGGTGAGGTTGGTGACTTGCCAGCCATGAGGTATTTCCCTGCGGGTACTCCTGTGCTTCCAGAGCCCTCTCGGGGAAGTGCAGACTGAAGAGAAGCCATCTGGTCACCAGGGTGGGTCCTGTCGCAGCTTGGCTCCGGTTCGTTTTTTCAGGTTGTAGGTACAGTGCTGTCATCTTTCTTGCTTCTCTGTGACTGGGGGTAGGACTTAAGGACATGATTGGGCAGTGATGGGGATACTTGGGCTGAGCCCAAGGGGAAGTCAGGGGCTAAGATGCAAATCATTTGCCATGCTCCTCTGTTCCGAGTTTTCTGTGCTGCTCTGTCCTCTGGGGATAGGCTCTGGAAAGACCCCTACCACTCCTCAGTTTGCTCACAGACAAGAGGAAGCATTACAGAAACAGAATCCTTATGCAGTCAACTATGGCCTAGATGTCAGGGCTCAGGGAAGGAATGTTTTCCTTCTTTTCTATCTTGTAGGAACACTTTGGCTTCCTCCTTCTGCAAGGCCCTTCCTTACCCTATGGGTGGAGGGCTCCCACTCTGACGAAACTGCCTTGTCACACTGAGTGAGAACTAGTAAAAACCAGGTATCCCCATCCTTCTTCACTGTGTTAGTGAGAAGCCAAGGGGCAACCCAGGCTGGCTGCACGGCGGGCGTGGGCGTCGGGGACCAGTCTGGCCTGTTTGCTTGCGCAGGTATCCTAACGCATCTCTCCAGAAGGGAGGCGATGCAGAGGCCCCCACAGTCTTGCCATCTGTTCTCTTGGAGCTAGACTCCATTTCTCTCTTCACACAAGGTAGGTTACTGCCCCCAGCAGCCGCCAACCTCCTAGCCAAAGCTGGCATCTCTGAAATGCCACAAATGCTCAGTTGGCCTTCCAAGTGATTTACCACAACATATGGAAGTATCCTGGCCAAGCCTATAGCTATTTGGCAGATTATAGGTATATATAAATCATGCGCTAATTTTAATGCAATTTACCCCTGCTCTGCAATACTCTCTGGTTGTCTGTCCTTCACAGGTTTTCCTCACAGGTCTCCTTGACCCCCCAGGATGACTCTGGTCTTAAACTGAGACTAACCCTGATGTACCCATAAGGCTGTGCCCTCTCCACTGTCCTCACAAGGGAGTGTAGTGAATTATTGTTTTTCTTTCCCGACTTGACATCCTTGTGGATCCCTGGTTTCCAAGCATTCCCGCACATGCCTTCCATGTCATATTGTACCTTAGCTGACTTCTGAAATCTGCCCTGAAGAGAAGGAAGTTTCTGAACTGGAAACATTGTCTTTATGTAGCAATTTCCCTCCAGGGCACTTGGTTTCTCTCTGTGTCTCACCTTCCTTTTCTTCCTGTCTTCTCCATCTTTCTTTTTGGATACAATGTGTCCTGTAGGCAATGGATGTAGCGAAGAGTGAGTGATCTTGAACTTCCGGTTCCCCTGCTTCTACTACCTGATGCTGGGTTTACAGAGAGGTACTCTGTGACTTGTATGTTTGTATGTTACTAAGGATCAAACTCCTTGCATGCTAGGAAAGGATTCTGTCAACTGAGCTATCCCCAGCCTTGGGTTCTTGTTTTCCCTCCGGAACAAACGTCAGCCTTCGGTTACTGTGTGAGTTAAGAGGTGATATGTATTACTGAGTTAGGAAAGTAGTGTGTTAAGCACTGTCTCTGATCAAGAATTTGGAAACATCCTGCACCAGTTCCAGTTTATACTACTAATCTTTGCCAGCCGCAGGGAGCACATGCCTGTAATGCCAACTCTTAAGAGGAGGCAGGAGGGCCAGCAATTCAAGGCCAGCTTCAACTATATGGAGTTTGAAGCCAGTCTGA
This sequence comes from Mus minutoides, assembly GCA_902729485.2. Lineage (NCBI taxonomy): Eukaryota > Metazoa > Chordata > Mammalia > Rodentia > Muridae > Mus > Mus minutoides. Next base: position 1,112,956 of record LR749885.1, read on the forward strand.
GCTACAGGAGACTCCACCTCATCAAGCAAACAAACAACAGTCAATTTTAAAGTTAGACTAGTACCGAGTACTTAAGCTGTAATTTAAACATAAAGACAAGGTTTCTTCTCTCTCTCTTATATATATGGTTCCCTCATAGTTAAATGGAGGCCACTCTCAAATTCACATACACCTTGGGGTTTTCCTCCTCCTGAAACATAGCCAGCTCGGCGGTGTAATTAATCCAAAGTGAGAGGTAGAATTCTATTTCGTGTGTGTTTTCTTTAATGTTAGCCAATACTGTAGACAGATTTTATGCTTCACCTCAGCAAACAACGAACCAATTGACTAATCTGAGGAGCCATGTAATTAGAACCAATCTGCATTTATCAATTCATTTCCTAAGTCTGTTTGGGTGATTTAACTTTCTGCCTGGCTCTCCTAGGACAGCCAAGGATTTTCACTGGCTCCTAGAAGACATGTAGCAAGAAACACTAATGGCCAAGATAAGCACGCATGACTTGTTTCATGGGGGTGGTTTAGCTTTCGTCCATAAATTCTAGGACCAGACACACTCAGGGATATTTGTCAGAGTTGCTAGGGAACCTCAGTCCTTTTTTTTTTTTTTTTTAAAGATTTATTTATTTATTATATGTAAGTACACTTTAGCTGTCTTCAGACACACCAGAAGAGGGCGTTAGATCTCATTACAGATTGTTGTGAGCTACCATGTGGTTGCTGAGATTTGAACTTAGAACCTTCGGAAGAGTAGTCGGTGCTTTTAACCGCTGAGCTCTCTCTCCAGCCTGGCAGCCTAAGTCTTAAAGGGCTAATGATGTCAATGGGCACATCAGGACCGTTACATAACTGGAAATTGGAAGTACATGAGAAGTGAGTGACTTGATAGGGAGAAAATACTTGAGTATGATAAAATTTTTCCTGAAGTTGGAAGGTGTCTTGGGCCAAGGCATTGTTATTGGTGATGGTTAAGAACAAAGTTTGTTTGTGTGATCACTATTGAGACTACTGGTGCAGATGTTAATAATGTCGTGTCACTTCCCTTTGTGTCTGCTCTTCATGGTTTGAGGGCTGAGCGATACACCTCAGTACCAGGAACGGCACCTTGAATGGAGCAGATGTTCAGAAATATTAACTGCTTATTAAGTCAACTGATCTTTAGTTAACACCGATTGAACAAAAGCCTTAAGTAATCCACAGTTTAGGTGTGCACCGTACCTGCAGTCCTCTTAAAGGGAAAGCTCTGAGTCCCTGTATCTGTTCAAGCACAGGCTAGGGATTAAAACAGAAAAATCCCGAATACAGGAATAGAGAGAGAATAGAAGTCTCACACTCTCTTATGTGACAGTCCAGAAGTCAGGAAGGTTGGGCTGGGTCCAAGGCAGTCACTGCAGATGCAGCAAGCAGAAGAAGAAAGAGTGTGAAGAAGGGAATGTGTTTCTCCCTCCACCCTCCCCATTGGGCAGCGATTTGAAAGTGGCCTTGAGCCTTCTGTTCACAGTCCGTCGGTTACGATGTTGTCACGGCCAAGATGAAGGCAAAACTGGAAAGCATAGTCTTATATGCACAGGAGTTCCATTATTAAAAGTGTGGAGAACAGATACTTGTAAGAAAGTAACCTCTAATAGTCTCTAAGCTGAATTTCTCACTAAGCCCTTCCTTGGTCTGAATCAGCTGCAAAACAGATCTTGGGGTAGATTTTAGCTTACTTTGACGAGATGACTCTCATTTGTAATTTCTATGATTTTACAAATAGAAGGGATTTTTTAATTTTCACAGGTCAGCCAGTTTTTTCTGTTTTTTAAAAATAATATATGAAGGATATTCATTCTTCATAAACCCAATGGCTATAGAAAAGGGTACCCCATCCAGTGTTTCCTCAGATGCTTCAGAAAGGCTGATTGAAACAAGAGCATAAAGATGAAGAAATTGAGTAAGCAGAGTGGTCAGGTGGAGGGAAGCCTTTAAGAAGCAAGCTAACAGGCTCCATGTCTACAATGTCCCCTTCACTGTGGGTCAGCAACGTGGTCACCATGATCCTACTGACCTCTTTTGTATCTCAGTTTTCCCTTCTGGGAAAGTGTGGGCGATCCTATCTCTGTCCTTCCCTTTATAGGTGTGTTCCCAAAGTAAGGGATGATGTAGCGATGGGGTACCTTGTGCAGGCTCTCGCTTATAGAAGTTGCCTAGTGAAACCTCATACCCTCTCTTCTCTCCCATCCTTCTTTGCAAAACAGGGGACTAGTGTCACCCTGTGTCTTCGCTGTGCTTCTGTTGCTGTGATAAATGCCATGACCAAAAGCAGCTCGGGGAGGAAAGGGTTTATTTCATTTTTCAGTTGCAGACATTCACCATCAAAGAAAGTCAGGGCAGACACTGAAGCCAATGCCACAGAGGAGTCTTGCTTAGTGGCTTGCCCGCGGTGGCTTGTCCTGCCTGCTTTCCTTTACTGTCCAGGACCACCTGACCAGGGATTGGCACCAACAGTGAGCTGGGCCCTCCCACTTGAGTCATCAATCAAGAATACAGACTTGCCTCATGGGCCAATCTCATGGGTCAATCATTTTCTCAGTCAGATTTCCTCTTTGCAGACATGTCTAGGTTTCTGTCACACTGACAAGAACCAACTGTCCTGCAAGCAAGTTGGAGAGGCTTTCAAGGCATTCCATGTCGTGAATAGTCCTAACCTGGGTATAGAGTCTTTCAAAAGTCAATAAGGAAAGCAACGTTATAGCTCTACAGAGAGGTGACTGAATCAGTCAAAGGCTCCGGGCACAAGGTTTAGGCAACTGACCACGGCAGAGAATTACACCTCTGAATGCACCTCTCAGGGCCTTGCAGAACTGGATGGGTAGAGGTGAAATTAATCAACAGTTAGCTGAAGAGCTAGAGAATACAATATCCAAGGCCTGGATGAGCTGAGTGAGGAGTCTAAGGACGTTAGGGAGGCAGGGTCTACTAGAAACTGGAAACAGACCCCACTTGGTGAAGGTCGGAGAAACGATACGGAAGGCACGATACCCGGAGGCAGCAGGTTTGGTGGTTTCGGTCCATCTATCCCTCGGCTTCCGGAGTAAAGCACAAAGTGGAGAGCTCAGCCTGGCTTAGGTTCCAGAGCAGCATGTCCGGGAGGAAAGGACAGAAGGGACAGACTCCAGGGAAGCTGGATGGCCTCTCACAGGATGGCAGTCCCTGGGCTAAAGTGGCTCTTGGGATGCGTGAAGGAAGCTGGAGAGGTTTAGACACAGAGGGGAATGGCAGGTTTCCTCCACAGTTATGATGGCTGTCCCTGCTAGGAGCAGATATCCATGTTTGTGATACAGATGATCTAAACTGATGTGATGCCTTACAGAGAAGGGCAGAGGGGCCGGCTTTGAAAGCTGATTGGCGGGAAACTGTGGAGGCTTTCCTCCTCCCTCTCTCCCTCCCCTCCTCCCTCCTCCCCCTCCTCCTCCCTCCTCCTCCCTCCCCCCTTTCTATCAGACAATCTTCTAATGATTCCTTGTCAGGTAGGAACCTAGGAGTTGGGAAAAAACAAAGGGTGACCAAAGAGTAACTGGGGACACAATTAACTGCTGGTTGTTGATGAAACATCTCTGTCTTTGCTCTTTCAAGGCCAAAGCCTTCCCTTGCTGAGTTTACACAGGGAAGCTCTAAGTGGTATTTCTTGGTGGGCTACAAGGTGATAGGTTTCTTGGTAAAAAGTGACTCCTGCACACTCTAAGAAAACCACTTGTGACCTTACAGCCACCCACAGCAGCTATATACCCAGAACTTGACGTCACTTCCCTTAGAGGCATATTGGAGACAGATGTAGTTAGATAATGGAATCTCCTGAAATACAGAGGTGGAGTGTAGGAGAGTTTTCACCCCAGAGAACTACGTTGAGTGAATATGGTTGGTTGCTGAGCTAAGCTTTGAAAGATTTGTTTTTTATTATTGTTAATAATATATGTGTGTGTTTGTGTGTGTGTGTGTGTGTGTGTGTGTGTGTGTGTGTGTGTGTGTGTGTAGGTATCTGGGAACATCTGTGGCATAGGATCCCCTGAAGCTGAGGACACAGATGCCTTTGCTGTGAGCTGCCTTACTTAGGTGCTGGGAACCAAACTTTGGTCCATTGTAAGAGCAGCATGTGCTTATAACCATTGAAGCACTGCTCCAGCCTCTATTGAGCATATCATAGGCAGGACACAGCATCGTGCAGTCCCAAGAACTACTAGTCTTTTCAGCTTCATGATGATGCTTTCTTTGCCCATTAAATTTTTGTTTATGAACACTTCAAGAAATATGATACTTTTAAAATTTTATGATTCTTTAAAGTTTTTAAAAATTATTTGGGGTCAAGGGACAGATGCCATGGTACAGGTAGAAGTCAGAGGGCAACTTTGCTGAGTCAGTTCTCTTTTGCCACCTTTATATGTGATCCAGGGCTAGAACTCAGGTTCTCGGGGTCTGCGGCAAGCACTTTAACCCACTGAGCCAACTGGCTGGCCCTGAACTTAGATTCTTCAATACACAGTGTAAAAAAGGGAAGACAGTGTTGAGATGTGTTTGGATAGAATGGTAGAGATTTAGGTTTTTCTTGAGAAGAGTAGGATATGAATCTCCTATGACCATCTTGGTTACATGACTGATGGCCATCTTGGTTATGGTGACTTATGGCCATCTTGGTTATGGTGACTAATCTATGAAATGAGGACAGGAAGGTCATGGCAGTGCCTATGTGATAAATGTGGATACAATAGGGGAAGCATCACATGATAGGTGTGAAAGTGCTTGGCCAACTCTCCAGTGTTACACAGATGGCGAATTGTGTCATGGCTTCTTAATATCCCAGTGTTGTCTTGTTCTTAAACAACTTTCAATGGCCTTCCATGAACATTGGGCACTTTGAAGATCAATTGCTAATTGTATGAAACTATACAAATGTCTACTGTATATTTTTTTTCTTCCTGCTATACCCATGATCATTAGCCAGTAGTCATGAAGGAAGCAAACTCATACAGTGCCAGCTAGGTCTGGAGTAACGATTATGGAGCTGTTGACACTCCCCAGGAAAAAGAAGGGCAGGACACAAGACCTGGGATCCAAGTCAGTACTCCCACCTGCTCCCGTCAGCTCTAAAGTATGGTGGGCGACGCTGGAGTTCACAGGAAGCAGAAGCTTAGCTGAGAAGAACTCTATAATGCAGCTTCCATGAGGTCGCTCTGAATGGTGGGTGGGACTTTGTGGTGATGCAGCTGTTTGGGGGGTTACCCGAGCTCTGTCAGCAATTCTTCACCCATGTTCCTGTAAGTAGCCCCCATAAGTGTATCAGTTCACCGAGGTGGAGATGGAGGGGCCCCTTACTTTGCTCTGCCTCAACAGGCATTTGTTCATCTCCCCAGGAGAAGTAAGGCAGGAATCCCCAAGTTGGTTCCATATAATAATTTTCTAAAATGATTGTAGTTTATTTTCTTTTCCAAGTCATAAGATTTATGCAGTAGTTTTGAGTGGAATAGTACATTTAAAAGTGTTTTACGTGTGAGCATGTGTGTGTGTGTTTGTATCTGTCTGTCTGTCTGTCTGTCTGTCTGTCTGTGTTGTCTGTGTTGTCTGTGTTGTCTGTGTTGTCTGTGTTGTCTGTGTGTCATGGCACGTGTGTAGAGGTCAGAGAGAAGCTTGTGGGAGTCCATTCTCTCCTTGCAGCATGTGGGTTCTGAGAAACAAACTCAGTTTTTCCTTACACCAACTAGCAACTTGGTCCTCTGAAGCATCTTGCCTATCCAAAAGCACACACTCAAAAGGTTTGCTTATATTATTTTTGACTACATGAAGACGTGTGTGTATGTGCACGTGAGAACAGGTCCCCAAGGAGGTCAAAGGTTTCAGATCCTGTGCAGCTAGAGTTACAGATGGTTGTGAGACTTCCAGCATGGGTGCTGGGAGCAGGACTCCTTTACAGTCTACCCCCTCTAGGAAGTAGTACAGATCTGAGACCTTCCTGCCCCACAAGACCCATTTTACACCTTATGTAATGATATCTGGTTTGTCTCCTAAGACAAAGTAGACAGAGCAAATTGGCTCTAAACACTTGTAAATTAGTCTGTCTGCTGACAAAAGATGCTGGTAGAGGAACGGCTCTAGCTGTTGGTGTTCCAGCTTGGGCCTGTAGGGCTTGGGGGGTGGGTGGGGTGGGGGGGCGGGGGGGTGTCAGGAGGCAAAGGAATCATTGTAGAGTCTGAATAGCAACCCCACCACTATTCCATGACAAAGACTGTAGTTTAAAGAGTGGGATCTTTAACACTCGGACAGAGCTGATGCAGACATGTGGAGCTCTGAATTTCAAAATGAGGTGAGTGGAGGACCCTAGCAGCCATATAGGATGAAAACCCTTCTACTCCTTCTGGAGCAGAGTAGATAACCCAAGAGGCTTAGAGCCTCTGGCAAGCTTAAGGCTAGCCACCGCCCAGGTGCTTGGTTTCTAACCTTGTTGGTAAAGCCAAACCACATGCACTTGGTTCTGAGAAAACCAACCAGTAATGTAAGAGCCAGTCCCAGGGAAGGCTGAGCAGGCTTCTTGCTCTTACTGGCCTGGCCTGTCTTTCACCCTGTTAGGAAGACAGATGCCCTCTCTGGCTCTGAGCTCACCCCAGTTATAACTTGATAAACATGTATTAGATTTCCTTCTTTCCCTCCCTCCCTCCTTCCTTCCCTCCCTCCTTCCTTCCTTCCCTCCCTCCTCCTTATTTTTCTCCATCCCTTCCTTTCACAAAATGTCCTGTAGCTCTCTAAATCCTTAAATAAGTAAGGATGACCTTGCTGTTCTAATCCGCTTGCCTCCACCTTCCAGTTGCAAAGATTAGAGATTCGACCATCATGCCTGGTTTCACGCTGAGCTGGAAATGATACCCAGAGCTTCCTGGATGCTGGACAAGCACTCTCCCAACTCACCGACTTTCCCCAGCCCCTATAGACCCATTTCCAGAAAAGGCGATCAATACATATACTTATGATAAAGTTTGGCAAAGGCTGGCAAAAATCCATCTCTGACACGTTTTGCCAACAAATACAGCTTTTCTCTATCACCGTACCCAGAGAGAGGCCTCATGTAGTAGGTAAAATTGAGAATGGACCTAAGAATTCATTTTTGGTCTATCTTCCTTTTTCACGCACCTGTGTGTTCATATGTGTATGTGTGTGTGTGTGTGAAAGAGTTCATTTTATTTTGTGTTGACAAACTTGCAGTCTTCCTACTTTAACCTCCTACTTGCTGGGATTATAGGCACCAGCTGCCATGTCTGGGTCGTTTTCTTCGCTCTTAAGAATGAGAAGCGTTGGGGTTGGGGGAGGCGTAATTGCAAAGTGGCTTGCCAAGACTGCAGCCGGTCTTTGACTAAGATGACAGACAGCAGAACTCTTTGTCCTGAGTCCCGTGTGTCTTCCCCACGATGTGGTCCCAGAATGTGATGTGGCTGATGACTAGGAGCTGTCTAGTATCTCTACCTCCTAGCCCCACCATCCCAAGGCCATGCCTCTTGTATCATGGCCTTTGCCTTTTTGTCTCCTTTGTCTTTTCAGGAATTATCACTGCTGTGGTTTAAATGTTTATGCCTCTTGGAATTTAAACCCTAAAGCGACATCGTGACCAGATGAGGTTGTTGGGGGTGGGGGGTGATGAGGCCATGGTGCCCCATTCTCAAAGATGTTATCAGTACCCTTATAAAAAGCTATGAGGGCACACATTTATTCCATTTTGTCTTTCTAGTCTGCATGAGGATACAGTAGGCTGAGTGAAGCCCTTCTTCCACAACCAAGTCATTTGGCACCATCACCTTAGACTTCATCCCACAGACTAAAGAATTGTGAGGAATAAGTTTATGTTATTTATTAATTACTTCATTCAAAGGTATTTTGCTATTGCAGCAGGGTTGGACTAAGGGAATTACCTATTTGTCACTGGGCCTCTGTGTGTTAGTCAGCTTTCTGATGCTATGACAACATACCTGAGACATATGAAAGGGAGGAAAGGTTTCAGTCCCTCATCTCTTGTCTATATTGCTTTAAGCCTGTAATATGATAAGGGACAGGATGATCTTGGGAGCCAAGAAGTGAATAACTGAGAAAAGAGATGCTATGGTTTAAGTATCCCCTTTATGGCTACATTCCCAGTGACCCAACTTCCTCCCACTAGAGTTTAACTTTAAACAGTTTTAACCAAATCCAGTAGCACCACAGCTTGGAGACCAAATTGTTAGCCCATGAACTTTTGAGAAACATTAAAGATATAAGATATAGCACTTATTTCCTGATAAGAATCAGCCTCAGATGTGTGAGCATGTCCTGATTCGCATTTACAATAATAGGGAGGTATCAGTTGACATTGTGACATGTTTTGCTGGTGGAATATGCAATGGTATAAATTGGGACCACATAACATCGTCATGCTACTATTTGTTTGGCTTAGCACTTCTTAATCCCAGGTGGGCCTGAATTGATTTCAGGTGTATGGTTAATATGCTGATGATATTCTCAATCTTCCCCTGGGATCCCACTGTCCTACAATGTCTTCATCTTTAGTTGTGCTTTGAACTGGAACTCAGTGAAGCTCTTGTGAAGATGGTCTGTCTTTATCACATTTCCAAGATTTCTGTTGCAACAGAAGAGAAGCCAGAGACGGATGATAATTACTGCAATTCAATTCCAGGGATCTCTCAATAGGAACCACAGGCAGTACACAGAGATGGGCTCAAATCACAAAGTTCTATAAGTGTATGGCTTCCCAGAAACCTAGGAATTGTTTAAAATGGGGAGAAACATGCTTTGAGCTCAGCACTGTGAGTGATCTAAGGAAAGAATAAGAGTGAACAGGGTAGTTCATAGTGGCCTTTGTGACACGGTGTATTTGATAAATAGTCAAACTTTCAGTCAGTAAATCTTATATGGCCCATATGACTAATGGTTCCTCGGTTCCGTGCCTCTTCTTCTGATCTACGGGTGAGTGAAGAGGCTGAGTGTCTCTGCAGCTACCTGCTAACACATCTACAGCCAAAACCAAATAAGAAAATGCAGAAAAGCTTTTATTCCAAGAATGTCTTGGGCTGGGGATATATTTTAGTGGGTAGAGTACTTGCATGACAAGCCTTGGGTTCAATCCTTCAGCACTGCATAAAACCTCACCACTTCTGTAATCCTCTCACTGCTGTTGTGGGAGGAGAAAACTCAGAGGTTCAAGGACACCCTTAACTATGTAGGGAGTGTAAGTACAGCCTGGATTACATAAGAGCCTGTCTTTAAAAACATAATAATTTGTTTCACAAGGCAGCCCCTAGAATATGCTGTTATTTTGCCCTGTGAAGCTTTTCTAAGTCTTTGTATTTCTGGCTCTATGGGTGAACAATCTAATTGAAAGATGAATAATCTTTCTAGTGGAGGGAAGGGAAAAGACTGCATTTAGGACACTAGGGAAGCTTGAAGCATCTACATTTCATACCTGCTGCAGTGTGTTCACGACCAAAGGTTACACAAAACACTAAGCGTTTGGATCTCTTGATATGGAAAGTCAGCAAAACTGCTTCGTGCCATTTTCCATTGCTCTTCCAAGATCACATCTGTTTGGAACTGAGTGTAGCATGTGTTCTGGGGAACCTGTATGAAATTAACTTTTATAGCTGACTTTACAAGCAGGATCTTTTATTGTCTACAACTTGGCTGGGGTTCAGGAAGTTCCCAAGATGATTTACTGTCATATGCGCCTATTGTATGGCGGTTGATAAAACCAAGATATTATTGAACATATGCAGTCATTCTGGCTACAGCCAACAGGTCATCTAAGCCTTTTATCTGAAAGGCTTGAAGAGCTTACATTGCAGGAGGGGGATGGGGTGTTGAGTATTTTAAGTGAAATAATTACTTGCAGAACCAGAACAGTTGTGTCCAAGCCTAGGATTCCTTTCTGTTTGCCAATTCTGTAAAAGCTTATTAGAATCTAGAATACATTATTTCAACAAAGATTTAAGGAATATCTCTCAGCTAAATGCATGGTTACATTCTTATAATATCTCAGATGTTTCGTTCACTTTATTTGACTATGGCATTAAGAATAAAGACCATGAATTTACATTTCTTTTATGTTTCCTAATGCAACTCCACCCCAAGCCTTTCCCAAGTTAACAGGGGAGCTCTTTTAAAGTGACATTGTCTTCATGTAGCTAGAGAAAAACTTGGTAAAGATAGTGATAGAAATAATGGAATTTCCTGTTAGGAGGAGAACATCCTTAAAAACTTGATTTTATGTTGGTGAATCAGGAGAATTTCCTTCCTTCCTTCCTTCCTTCCTTCCTTCCTTCCTTCCTTCCTTCCTTCCTTCCTTCCTCCCTTCTCTCTCTCTCTCTCTCTCTCTCTCTTGGTTTTTTGAGACAGGGTTTCTTTGTATAGCCCTGGCTGTCCTGGAATTCACTTGGTAGACCAGGCTGGCCTCGAACTCAGAAATCTGCCTGCCTCTGCCTCCCGAGTGCTGGAATTAAAGGCATGTGCCACCACGCCCGAATTCTCTCTCTCTTTCTTTTTAGATTTATTTATATATTTTATGTTTTTGAATACGCTGTAGCTGTCTTCAGACACACCAGAAGAAGGCATCAGATCCCATTACAGATAGTTGTGAGTCACCATGTGGTTGAACTCAGGACCTCTGGAAAAGCAGTCAGTGCTCTTAACCACTGAGCCATCTCTCCAGCCTGAGAATTTCCCTTTTTAATAGTAGCTTATCATTTGAGTAAATTGGAATACAGAAAAGAAGAGGATTAAATATAATTCTAGGATTTGCACTTACAGTATCAAAGATTTTTTTTTTTTTTTTTTTTTTTTGGTTTTTCGAGACAGGGTTTCTCTTTAGCCCTGGCTGTCCTGGAACTCACTTTGTAGACCAGGCTGGCCTCGAACTCAGAAATCCGCCTGCCTCTGCCTCCCGAGAGTATCAAAGATATTTGATCAGATGACAAAACTCTAGAGAGCAGTGCAGCCAGCCTGTCTCAGCAGAGAGCTAACTGATGTGCTCACGTTTCAGTTAGAAACTGATGGTCAAAGATCTGGGAGTTTCAGATGAATTGGAAAACTAAAGCCAAACTCTGCAGACATATTAGGCTATGAGAAGCCTTGGATCCACATTTCTAGTTATAACATCAGGAGAAAACAAGAAAAAATTCCTAAAAATTACATATATTTTTGTCTACTGGGCCATTTGTAAGATAAACTGAACTAAACTTGGGCGAATGGGGTTTTGTGGTTTTGTTTTACAAGATCATACTATGTAACCCAGGCTGGCTTTTAACTCTCCATCCCCCTGAGTGGTGAGATTAGAAGCATGTATCACTACAACCCATTTTCTGTTGTGGGAAATATTCAAAAACGAGCCTGCCATCTTTCTGAGGGGCTGGACCACGCTCGCTTGTCCTGGGAGCTGCTAGTTCTTTCTCAGCCATAAGCCCATGTGGTCAGCAATCTCACATTCCAGTAGCTAAATGGAACCGTCAACCTCATGGTTGCATGTCACAATACCCAGGAACCAGGTAAAATCAAGACTCTTAAAGCTTAATTAACCAATCAGATTTAAGTATCAATAAAATCACAATTTACGAGATGCCAATACAATAATTTCAGAGCCAATTGATAATGATAAAAGCTTTATCCCAATATTTCTAACCTTGTGAAATCATAACTACTTGTGGCTAGTAAACACTGTGCAGCCATCTTCCTTCTTCTCCTACCCCGAGACACTCCCTATCTGTGCAACTGTTAGCTCTGCCTCCCTTTTCCCTGTCCAATCACAGACCTCCTCTGCACTAATGTAATTGGACAGGGAAAAAAAATCCTGTGACAGTTTTCCCCTTTACTTAATGTAAAAATCAACTCTCTGGGAACAGAATTTACAGCTAAGTTTGGGATCCTGTTGAATTCTCACACATCTCCAAAGTATTTTTCTTTCTTTAAAATGGAAGTAATCTATATATTTACCACTCTATTCACTGTCATAAGGAATTTGGATGTCAATGGATAATCATTTTTTTCCCTCCCTCCCTCCCTCCCTCCCTCCCTTCTTTCCTTCTTTCCTTCTTTCCTTTTCTCTTTCTCAGTTATGTGGTCCAAGATCTTCTAACTCACCATGCATCTCAGGTTGGTCTTGAACTGTAATAATCTTCCCACTCATTCTTTCAAGTGCTGTTGTAATGGGCCTGTGCTACCACAGACAGGAAACCAAAACCTGAATCAACAGATTTGGCATTGATGACAAGGCAGTTTAACATTGATCCCACGCATGCTGGTTTATGTTTCTGTCCTCAAGCTGACCATGGAGCAGAACTGAGTCCCAGTGATGCAACTGTCCTTGCTATAGCCTGAATTTGTCTTTATCTCTTTTATCTGATAAGATGACTATTTGATGGAGTAATGTTAATAAAGTTTAAAAATTACCATTTATTTAGCATTAGGTGTCTGAGTACCTGCCTGAGTCCACCCATTTCACAGAACACATGTGGAGGTCAGACGACAAGGTGCAGGACTCAGTTCTCCTCCCTAGTCACTTGGATTCTTGATATCAAACTCAGGATTCAGGCTCGGTGGGCAACCTTCACCCGCTGAGCCGTCTCACTATGTTCCCCAGGCAGAGCAACATAGCTTCTGCTATCAGTGTTAGACAAGCCCCTTCACCAAAGGCCATCAAGCCAGGACAGTATGACTCTGGATCCTCATGGGCCACGCTGAAAGGGATCTCTCTGTTCTCCAGGCCGGAAGCAAGCAATTCAAGAGCCCGTCTTCAGCCAGACACATCTCTTCCTGTAGAAAGGGAGTCAGCACATTTTCAAAGTGTTCTGAAACAGTCAAATGGGAGTCATGTTAATTTGGTGTAAAACTTCATGTGGCGTATTACTAATGCCAAAGAACAAAGCAGAGAGGATCTGGTGACTAATTACTAACAGCACTGTCACTATTTTATGTAAGTGTGAACAAGGATCATATGTTTCTTATAGTTGGTCCTTGTTGACGCTCTCTGTCTCGCTGGTTAAAGCGTGATAATGAGCAGCAAGTAGAACACTGAGAGCTGCTGCGGGCTCCCCTCTGAACAGTATTTTGTACTCCCGCCCAGAGGTTCTGGGGGCCATGGATGTTCTTTAAATACATGCAACAGTTAAACACTGGTGTTTTAAAGCAATTTCACAGACTTGAAGCTGGAGAGCCTGCTGTCACTTGAAGGGGAGGCTGCTGTGATTTGGTTCTGCACGATGTGGCAGAGACAACTAGATGGAGTCACCCAGGAACCTGCACTGGCTGAGAGTCCTCGGTCTTGCTACAGAAATAGAACAAATGGTAGGTCTTAGCAAATAAAAAACTAAGCCGGGCGTGGTGGCGCACGCCTTTAATCCCAGCACTCCGGAGGCAGAGGCAGGCGGATTTCTGAGTTTGAGGCCAGCCTGGTCTACAAAGTGAGTTCCAGGACAGCCAGGGCTATACAGAGAAACCCTGTCTCAAAAAAACAAAATCAATCAATCAATCAATAAATATAAAAATAATAATAATAAAAAACTATATGCTTTCAGGGATTCCAGGAGGGGAATGGGAATGGGATTTGATATTTGTTTAAGACCAGAGCAGTGGCCATGGACACTTGGGTTGGCTTTCTTTTATCGTGTGTGTGTGTGTGTGTGTGTGTGTGTGTGTGTGTGTGTGTGTGTGTGGTGGTGTTGAGGTTTGAACCCATTTATGGTAAACAAGAACTCTATTACTAACCTACATCCATGTATGTGTGTGTGTATGTGTGTATGGGGTGTGTGTGTGTGTGTGTGTGTGTGTGTATGGTGTGTGTGTGTATGTGGTGTGTGTGTGGTGTGTGTGTGTGTGTGTGTGTGGTATCTGGTATGTGTGTGTGTGTGGTGTGTGTGTGTGTGTGTGTGTGTGTGTGTGTGTGTATAAATACCATTTTTAAAGATCTCACTAAGTTACCTGAGCTGCTCTTGACTATGCTTCAGAACTCAGGTAGGCCTTGAATTTCCAGTCCTCTTGCCTCAGCCTCTCAAGTAGCAGAGATGCCTCAGTTACACCATGAGGCCTTCTCTAGCTTGTTAATACTTTAAAATGATGTTTATATTTTAGAATCTTGAGGAGACTTAACACTCAGGACAAAAAAAAAAAAATCTCCCACCCTCCCCAACAAGACCCGAGTGCTCATGGAGTAAAAGCTCCCGAGCAAGGGCTGGTGGTTTGTGTGTTTAAAATCAGAGGGAAGGTGGCAGGGTAGGTGCTTTAAACCTTAGATTCCAGTATTTGGAGAGCTGAGGCAGGAGGATCTTGAATTTGAGGCTACATAGGTTGTCTCGAACAATAAACTCCAAGGAGAAGAGATGCTAAAGATAAAGACAGAATAATTTAAAAGAAAAGACTTGAATCACAGAATCTCAAAGTGTGCTCTAAGGGGATCTCAAGACAATTGTTCTGTCTGTCATTTGCCCGATGGGGCGCAGGGCTGTTAGGAGCTTGCAGCTGTTTAATGGAAGAATGGGAATTAGGTTGGCCTCCTAAGCCTCCTACTGCCCAGTGAATGGAGAGGTCTCTCCCGATGTCACTTCCTTAAAATCTTTCTCAATTCTGAGTCCCTCCTGACCAAGACATCACCTCTGGGAGGGATCTCTGATCTCATTCCTGAGACGTCACTACATTTACTGTCTACTGTGGCTCCACCTCACGTACCTTGAGCTTGAAGGATGCTCCAACCACCTCCTCTGGCTGTGGACTGGACTCAGAAAACCTGGTTATGTTCTTTTCCCTGTCAAGTCACGGAATCCCATAGGTCAGCTCTCTTATTTATAAAGTTAGAAGAATGGCTGGGTGATCTCTGGGGGCTCTTTCAGCTCTAAATGTCTAAGATTCTATTTAGACTCATTTGAAGAGCAGACAATGGAAGCTATTTTTTGGTCAGGCTGGTGACTGCCTTTTTATATGCAAATGTGAGCTGTGAATCCCAAAAGGGACTGTGGAAATGAACTGCCCCTAGTGGAGGGTCATGGACCTTGATGGATGGACAATACCAGCAGGCAAAGTAGGGGAAAAACTGAACCAAGTGGAATTTCAATGAAGGGGGACGGCAAGTGAATGAGGTAAACAGAGAACTTGAGTCAAGTTTATTGAGTCCTCTGGCTGAGGTCATGATGGAAACCAGATTGCCGAGTTTCTCCAAGTGTACACCAGTATTACAATAGGAAAAAATGATTGGACAGTAATATAAATTTTTATAACATTGGGGAAAACAAGGTTGCGTTGGTGTCTTAAGGTCAGTTGTCTGAGCTTGTGACTTTTCAGAGTGGACAGGGCTCTTAGGATGTTTCATGCTTCCAGGGGTAACAAAAAAAAATGGCTTTTGTGGTCATTTGAATGAGATATGCCCCTCATAAGCCCAGGATTTTAAACCCTTATTCCTGGTCGGTAGTACTCTGGGGAGGGAGTCTTGCTGGTGAAAGTTTGTCAAGGGGGCAGTCTCACCTCACTTCCAGTTTTCCTCCCTGCTTCCTGCGTATCTATGGAGATGCTGTCAACTTCCTGCTCTGGCTGTTTGCTCCCGATGGATTCTGATTAACCTGGAAGCATACACCAAAATGAGCACTTTTTGTCTATAAGCCGTCTGGCTATGATATTTATCCCAGCAAGACAGGGTTACTACTTTTTAGTTACTTCCTGAGCTGTAAATGATACACAAAGCAACCTATCCTTACACTAAAGCAAGACTAAAACACACACACACACACACACACACACACACACACACACACACACTTTATAAAAGTGATTGCTTTCTGTGAGCAGTCTAAAACAAGGTCTCAATGAAGACATATAGGTTGTTCATGCTGGTAGGGCCTTGAGATCCTTACCTTGAGCTACACAGGTATACATTAGCAGTGGAATGGATGCAAGTACAGTCTTTTGTGGGATGCAAACCATTTGCTGTTCCTCTAAAGTGATAGTGTCAGCCCAATTTGTCAACATTCCCCCAATAGATGACAGTTCCTTAACCAGGCATGGTAGCACATTCCTTTAACCCAGACACTCTCAAGGCTGAATCAGAAGGATCAAGGTTAAAAACTTTTGTTTGGTTGTGGTAGTGATAACACAAACAACCCCAAACGCCAAACCCTAGTGACTTAATAAGTCTCATGATAGAGGAATGATTAATTGCCATTATTGACTTTATTTTATATTTTATTTTATATCCCCTCTGGGAATGTCTAGGAGTGTGTTTCAGGTTTAACTGAGTGTGATGGCTAGTGTTGGTTGTACACTTGACACACCTCGGTTGAGGAATTGTCTCCATCAGCTTGGTCCTGATAGTGATTCTTGAATAAATTGATGACAGGAAAGCCTAGAACACTGTGGGCCTGGGACATATAAGATAGGTAGCTGGGCAGTAAGTAGCATTCATCCATTGGTTTCTTTTTCAAGTTCTTGCCTTAAGTTCCTGTCCTGGCTTCCATCAATGATGGGCTGTAACCTATAAGCCAAACAATGCCTTTCCTTCCCAAGCTGGCTATGGACAGAGTTTTATCACGGTAACAGATAGCAACCTAGGACAACTATTGATGAAAGAACCACCTTGAGTTTGTACAGCATTACCGTACGAGCAAGTATCTCAGCCTGGATAAAAAGGAAAGAATCAGAAAGTGAGCCAAACACTACTCGGACTCATCTCGTTCTTCTTTCTTAGTGTGATCAGCTAACTCACGCTCCTGTCACCATGACGGACTGTATCCTTCAAACTGTGAGCCCAAACCAACCCTACAAGATAAGAAACCAACCATCAGACACTCAAAAGATGTTGGTATAATTTTTTGGGGTGGGGGTGGGGAGGTGTTTTCTTGTTGGAGGAAGTGTGTCACCATGGGGGTGGGCTTTGAGGGAACTTCCTCCTAGCTGGCCTAGAAGCCAATCTTCTCCCGTTTGCCTTTGGAACAAGTTGTAGAACTCTCAGCTCCTCCTGCACCATGGCTGCCTGGATGCTGCCATGCTTCCTGCTTTGATGATAATGGACTAAACCTTAGAAGCAATAAGCCAGTCCCAATGTTATCCTTTGCAAGAGTTGCCTTGGTCATGGTGTCTCTTCACAGCAATGGAAACCGTCACTAAGACATATGTTTGTTTGGTATTGCTGGCAAGAAGGTGTCCTGTGGACCAGAAGGCAACAGGTCTGATGAAGACCCCATGGGTGGATGATTGTCCACCATTGCTTTTGAAGCTTCCCTTGTGCCTAGACCAAGGTAGGCTTCATGTAATATATTACATTTCCCATTTTACAGGCAGAACACAGATACTACAAATTATTCAATGGCCTGAGTCATGAACATTTGTACTAGAGATGCTGAGCCCTGATTCTTACAAGAAATGACTCACTGCATTTCATATACAACAAACAGAGAAACCCAGGGATGAGTACTGCATGAATATTTTAAACATGCAAAAATCATGGAAAGGGTCCCTTAGGTTTCAATTCACACTGTACTGTTGCCTGAGATACTGCAAAGATTTTGGAATCAAAAAGATTTTCATTTTACCTTTTAGGAACATGGTATAATTTATCTGCATGATTGCATTTTAATTAGCATTCCTATTGCCTATTTAAACATTCAAAGATATAAAACAAGCCAACCAAATAGGAATACATATAGCCAAGGTGTTTGCTACTGTGATGTTCCCGAGCACTGCCTTGGGATAAGGCTCACAGCAGACTCAAGCTTTAATAGTCTGAACTGGTTCAAAATTAACCCATTTATATGCATGATATTCTACATAGGGGTTAGCCTCAGTAGCAATTGCTGGTGATGATGGATCTTTGTACAGCCCTAAGGATCTCTGACATTCTTTGGGAGCAAATTAGTCATTCTTAAAATTAAAAATAAATGATTTTGTGGAGGTTCACTAGTGTGTGCAACGTTGAGAGCCAAGAAGGGCAGGGAAGGATTCAACCCATAAGAACAGACTTAATCTTGGAGACAGGTCCTAGCTCTCTTACAGCACCATGGACGGCCATTGTTTAGCTCAATGTCTGCTGCTGTTCTGAGAGCATGCTTTCAAAAATCTCGAGCCTAAGCGAGAAAGATTCAAAAGTAAAGGAAAAATAAGGAGAATTTGCCTTTCTGGGCGTATAGCTTCCGATATCTTTCTAAGGAAGATCTTCACGGGCTCAGCAGCTGTGGTCCCTGCTAATTCTATTAGCCTTTTTCATAGGGGTCATCAAGGATCAGGTGAGTTATAGGTTGGGCTGCTGGGCAGCTAGCTATGAAGACCCACTAGTGATAAGTCGTCAAAGTGAACCTGCTAATTTGGTTTCATATCGCAGTTGATAAGTGTTGTATACAATAGTCACATTTTACAGAAAGGCATTCAGGCAGCAGCAATGCACATGGATGATGGAGAGTTTCCTATTATGGAGTGGGGGCATGGCTGTTATGACATCACAGTATAGTTCAATGTATGTTTTTGGTGATGCTGCTGTTAACAAACCTGTTGGGTGGCTATAGTCCTATGAATCTGTAGCATATGTAATTATGTACCATGTATAATGCTAATAATAAATGACCACGTTGCTTTCTATTTTTTAGTGCATATTCTTAACAGGAGTTTACTGAGAAATAGTATATCTTATTATATTGATATCAACCTCATATATATACTGCCATCTCTCTCTCTCTCTCTCTCTCTCTCTCTCCCTCTCCCTCTCCCTCTCCCTCTCCCTCTCCCTCTCCCTCCTCTCTCCCTGTCCCTCTCCCTATCTCTATCTATCTCTCTAGTCCTGGACCTCAGGCATCCTAGGGAGACCTCTGTAACTACTTCGTGTGCGTTTTTTTTCTTCCACCCTTCTTCACCCCTATTCTTCTACACTTTCAACTCCCTAAACTAGATAAGAGAGAAAAAACAAAAAACAAGAAAAACCCAAAAAAATGGTAGAAGGGAAAGACTCCCTGAATAAAGACAGTGGTTAGAAAAGAGGCAATGTTATCTTTAGACCACTTCCTGCTGATTAGGGGCTTTGAGTTTCTTGGAGCAGGTTTGATCTTTGTGCCAGGATCTCGTATTTCTTCTCCTTGTTTCTTCTTTGCTCACAAGCACTTAACAAACCGTGACCAACAACAAACAAGAACTAACCACAAACCACCAATAAAACCCCAACTGACCCTGCCGCTTCTTGGGGCTCTATCATTTATATACCTTCTGAAAAGTCCCCAGATTTTCAAATGTCACACAATCTTGAAAACCATCTGCAGCTGGCAAAAATCACGCCTCTATTAGAGCACGCATGAAGCAAATCCTAGTCAGATTCTGTGGTCAGTTCTAGTCAGATGCTGCGGTCAGTTTGAAGCAGCCCAGATCCCCACACCTGGGACCAGAAAGAAAATGTATTCCTCCAATATGTCTGTGTTCTTTAAAGAAACCAAAATTCCAAAATTGTCACTACGGTCTTCAAAAGCAAAGCATGGCCTGATGCCTCTGCCTCTGCCTCTGCCTCTGCCTCTCTGCCTCTCTGCCTCTCTGCCTCTCTGCCTCTCTGCCTCTCTGCCTCTCTGCCTCTCTGCCTCTCTGCCTCTCTGCCTCTCTGCCTCTCTGCCTCTCTGCCTCTCTGCCTCTCTGCCTCTCTCTGCCTCTCTGCCTCTCTCTGCCTCTCTGCCTCTCTGCCTCTCTGCCTCTCTGCCTCTGCCCCTGCCCCTGCCCCTGCCCCTGCCCCTGCCTCGCCAGCACTGGGATTACAACTGTGCCCACCACACTCAGTTTCTATGGTGATACATACAAAACCCAAGCCTTCACACATTCTAGAGAAGTACTCTAAGAACCACGCCTTATCCCCAGCCCTGTTCACCTCATCTCTTGCTGGCACAAAGAAGCCTTGTCCAGCTATTGACCCTATATTCTCCAAGTGTCCACTAATAAATATGTGTTGTCCGTGGCGTTACCAGATGACACGTCTTCAAATGCAGTAACTGTGACATGGTTTGCTTAACTACCCTGGTCAACCAAGATTAGGACTCATTGGAATGAAGTGCAGAAACCTTCCTCATAAGTCACATTGTGACCATAAAGTCTCTGGGGGATGGGGGTGAGGGTGGGCATACACATGCAGCATTTATACCGTCTCAAAAGGCAACCTAGCAAACAGACTCAGAGACACACATGTTTAGCAGCCCTGTGACTGACATCTGACTGAAGGAAACAATTAGGTGGACAAAACTATGCTTTTAGGACATTTGAAATCATGTAACTTTCAATGCAGGAAATGTCCATTTTTGGAAATAGCAGGTGATACAGTCCACACAGACATAATCGCACGGGGCCGGAGAGGTGGCTCAGTGGTTAAGCCAGGTCCTGCTCTTGCAGAGGAACCCACATTCAGTTTCCAGCACCTATGTCATTCAGCTTACAACCACCTGTCACTCAGGCTCCTGGGGCTCTCCCACGCTCTCTTCTGGCTTTTGAGGACAATTGCATTCAGATACACCCTCAACCGCTCCCTACAGACACACAAGCATACACGTGATTAAAATACCCCCCCCCCTTTTAAAAAAGTCTCTTAATGATTCAGTTGCTCTAAACAAAAATTCAGTTCCTTACATAAGATCTCTGCAGCATTCTAGGCCCTGGGTATAGTAAACAGAGAGGTTTGACCTCTGAACTCTTAATGCCCAGACAATGCACCTTAGACTCAATAACTGACATTGCTGATGGCCGGACTCGTCTGATGACTTACTTGTCTTCCTCCATCAAATTCCTCATAAAAGAGAGGGAGGGGTCAGACAGTGGAGGATGGGGGAGCCAGAATCTTTGTCCCTTCCAGCTCTTCACTGGGGCCAGACACACAAGAGCAAAGGCACACACTTCCTGCACTTTCTCCGAAGCCAATTAAGCCTTCTCTCTAGTAAACAGGCCTGTGGTTCCTTTTGTTTAGTGTCTCCCACCCCCCAAAGACCTCCATTTGTTTAAAGCATTGAAAGCCCTACAACTGCCTTAGCCATCATTCTCCCAGAATACAACCACACAATGGCAGACTGACAAAGGGAGAAGTCTGGCTGGATCCCTTTATGTTTCAGAGGGTTTCGTGGTGGTGGTAGAGGGGGGTTGTTTGGTCAGAGCAGCCACTGGTCCACTGGGTAGTCACTAGAGCTGACAGGTGACTGTCATTTGGCTTGAGCAGGAGGACGCTTTTCTGCCTTTTCAGATTGTCCTGAAGCCTAAGACAGGTGTCACTCAGTTCTCCTTTATTCTCGTAGACTTGAGCCCCACTCAAGCCCGTGCAGGAACGTGGACGCACGGACGGTACAGCATAGCCAGTGTGACTTGCAGCGATGGCCACAGGGCTTTGTAAGGCTCAGCTCTTGCCCCTCTCTCTCCTCTGCTGCTGTAGTGACCCTACCCAATGCGCGGCAGCCAGCCTCAAGCTCGCTTGAAGGAGGAAGGAGAACGTGTTTGTGAGACTGGAAGGATATCTATCTCATGAGCATCAGCCAGCCACCAATAGTGTGGGGCCTTCATCCAAAATCTCACTGCTTTCTATTTCCTATCTTTACATTCTCGTTAGGTCTGGGTTAGCGCATCAAAAACTGCTGTGATTTTACAGAGTCCTGCTCTCTGGGTTTCAGTATCTTCATCTGTGAGTGGCATGGTCCACTGGTTCTCCTGAAAGTATACACCTCCCCTCCCCCAATCCCCGCCCCGCCTCCAGCAACATCAACCAGGTCACTAGCCTTGTTAGAGATGTTAGTTTTGAATGGCCAAACAGATACGTGTTGCTTTAACCAGCCCTTCAGGGATGCTGATGCTGGTTCAAGGTCACCCTAAGGTGGAAGCTCTTGCATGTTCCCTCTAGCATCCGCCTTGCTAATGCCTCTTAGACTAACCTCATCATGCTGGAACGAGATCCCAGCTACGGCTCGATGGCTCGCAGTCTGAACTGTCCCCTTATGCCTTCTCTTGGTGTCTGAACACAGCTATAGACTGAGTTCATCAAGTTGTTTCAAGCCGAAAGCCTCACGCACCCCTGATAACATCTCCCAGAGTGAGACTTGTCAAGTGTGTCGGTGGCGAGCATCCACACACAGATGAAGGCTGCTAATCACAGCCAAAGGAGGAGTAGAGACGCAAGAACTAGCTCGGCAGGCAACAAAGCTTCTCTGTTCAAAGTGTGTCACTCTGAAGCAGAACTGAAATGACTTCACAGGGTGGCGGAAGACTTCGGCTCCTGGGGGACAGACAGCTCTAGGCATTACCCACTTGGAGTTGTGCACTCGCTTGCTTGCCCTGGAAGGAGAATGGAGGGCTTCTTTGTTCTTATTTCCTATCTGGGGATCGGTCGGCCATGAAGATGGTTCCAGAACACGAACCACATTGTGAGGCTCCCCCTCTTAAGATGGTGGTTGCGCTCTGTCTTAGATGAAGCTTGTGTTAGTTATTCTAGTCAATTTTAGACTGCACACCGATTTCTCCTGCTTCTTAAGAATTATTCTCTCCCTCCCGCTCACTTCCTTTTTCAGACTTAGTCTCTTGGGGTGCTCTTCCTATCCTTCCCTAACTGGGTCAGGAGCTGTCTTCCAGTGTTCCAGAGACACTGTCCCGTTCTTGTGACGCAGCTGTCAGCACTGTGTATCATATATGGAAGTCCTGCTGACAATTCATTTACAGAGGACGACTCTGTGTCTCCTGGACATTCTTCGACTAACTGTTTCTCCCAGTCACTCGTTTAATTACAAATTGATTAATACCTGTACTCCAAAAAGTGGCTATTGCCCACTACTGTTGTGTGCCATCAATAAGGGAGCCCGTTGTTCTCCGTCCTCTTGGTCCTCGTGGTACAGTGGCTTCCATCCCCTTGGACTCGGACTCTGACTCTGCAATGTTGGTCTTCTCAAGGACCTTCCTTGCATCTTGACTTGTCAATCCCTTTTCCACCCTGTTTTGTCCTTTGTGCAAGGTGCCAGCTTACCATGCCTATCTGTGCTCTCTGCATCCTTACACACATGCATTATTTTGTGTTTCGAAACCATGTGTGTTTTATGTTTGTATGCACGGCATATTAAAATATCTCCTTGTAGATGGCATGAGTGACACACCCCTGTAATGCACATACACTCAGGAGGTGGAGGCAGGAGGATGTGAGTTTGTGGCCAGCTGAAGGTTCAAGGCAAAATTCTGTCTCAAAACATAACAAATGTAAATTAAATGAAACAAACTTCCTTCAGGTTATTTTGTTCTGCTCTGCAAGTTGCCCAGTCTCAGTATTGCTATGTGCTGCTCACGGCTGTATCCTATTTCAGCATCTCTGTCCCCACACTGATGAGGACCTGGGTAACCTTCAACTTCCATTGCATGTTGAACCTCTGATATTTATATCAGAGTGCTGGAATTATAGGTATGTGCCACAAAATTTTGTTTATTTGGTGGAAGTCAAACTTGGTACCTCATACATGTTAGCAAGTATGTTGCCAATTGAGCGAGATTCCCTAGCTCCCCAAATTGGCTTGAGATGGCCCTTAATGACCATAAGCAGAAAAGGGGGTAGCTTTTACATCGACAGGCCAAGTAATATTTCATGTATGTGGACCTCACAAGCCTAAGTGAGTTAAGTCTTAAAAGCAGAGAAACCTTTAAGTTAGCATCCATAAAACTTGGTCTAAGTGTCAGTCTATTTTAGAAGTAGGACTCCAAGCTAAGGAAGTGGTACAAGGAAGTCATGTACACTTGAGATAAGCCCTACACATAGTCAAAACAAAAGCTCTCATGAGAAGAGAAACTACTTGTGAGCTTGGAACTTGGAGCCTAGGACTCAGAAAAGCCGAGAGAGCCGAACTAGTTTCTTACCTGGCTGGCCTCTGAATTCTTCCTTATCCAAATTCACGATGAGGGAAGGAGGTGGAGAGAGGTGAGGAACGCTTGGTGCTCTTAAGCAGGACCAGGTGGCAGTTGC
Source organism: Mus minutoides (assembly GCA_902729485.2). Taxonomy (NCBI): domain Eukaryota; kingdom Metazoa; phylum Chordata; class Mammalia; order Rodentia; family Muridae; genus Mus; species Mus minutoides. The sequence continues at coordinate 1,136,915 of LR749885.1, forward strand.
CCATACTCACATGGTAGCTCACAACCATCTGTAACTCCAATTTCAGGGGTTCTGACACCCTCTGTGACCTCTGTGGGTGGCAGGCATGCACATGATAAAATGCACACATACAGGCAAAACACGTGCATACATGAAATAAGATAAATAAATCTAAAATAAGAATTTGAAAAGAGCCCTCTTAATGGCTCCTAGTGGCCAGCAGTAGCCTGTGAGAGTCAATAAAGTTTCCAGGGGCTATGTGTATGTGTGCCTGTGTGTGTCTGTGTATGTATGTGTATATATGTGTATGTGTATATGTGTGTATGTGTATATGTGCATGTGTATATTTATATGTATATATTTTAAAAAAATATTTGGATGAGAATTTATTACTTGTATAAAACATTGGATTTTTCAGTGACATCATCACACACATTTTATATGCTTTGATCACAATCCTCTCTACCCCATCTCCTGCCCACACAGTTACTGTCTCGTTTCTCTGTTGGTTTTGTTGTTCCAATCTCAAGGCATGGAATAAGGGCCTTTATGAGCCTCAACAGCGAGCCTAGCTGTTCCTTCCAGACCTTTCTGTCCACAGGAGTTATGCCACAGACCTACTCAGCATGGCACTTGTGAGTGAGGCAGGTGTCTGACTAAAAGGACATCTGCCTCAAGCATTTCTAACCAGGCTGAAGACCCAGCCCGCACTCCATCCTTCTGTAACTGCCCCTACCCTCCCTCGTCATCTCCAATGTGCTACTACTGTATTAGATACAAGCCTCGGTGTCAGCATGTGCCACGGTATAACACTTGTTCTATATCTCTTTCTCTTGGTCTCCGCTTGATTTTAAGTTTCTGGAGAAAGGAGTAGGGTCACACGTGCTCTGTGTCACTAGTAGAATGTCAAGTAGATAACGAAGACTCAGCAATGCTCTCGCGAGGAAGGGTGGTTCTCAAACTCATTAGAGATTGCCATCTGATACCCTAAGCCCAACTGAATACTCTGGCGAGTGAATTTGGTATTATTGGTTGAGTGTATACAATCTACATCTTTCTGTGTTCGTGGTTTCTGTTTCCAGGAAAGATCTGGAAACAGAGGATTCACAGGTATAGGAATGGCTATACTAATGATTATATTTATGGCGTTAGTAGGGAACAAGATGATGGCTAAGAAGGGTGAAGAATGCTTGGGTAAAGCAAGCAATCCTTCCAATGCTACTTCGAGTGGCTTCCTCCCCTTTGTGAAGTATGAGCGTTATGACGAATCTGTCCCTCAGATCACCTTTTCTTCCAGGATTTTCTCCTTATAGGTTTATCAATAGTGTGGATAGATAAAAAGTGCAGCATAAGGAGTCGGTGTACCTATTTTATATGGGTCAAATACTGTGATGACAGCATACTGATATACATACTAAATAAAGGCATCTGTCTGGTGAGTTGTTTTGTTGCTAGAAGAAGCTGCTGAAGGAGGTAGAAAGAATGTAGGAACATTTGTCTTGGATGGAGATTCCCTTCTTAGGACTCTCAGTGAGTTAGCCCTAGACCATGGTGCTCCTTTGTGGGGCCATGGGCACGTGAGTCCTAGCCTCACTAATCCTCGTCTTCATGTTTCTTCTGTTCAATACAGTGGCCTCTCTTCCCATCAAGTGGACCAGCCAAGGAGCATCTTCAACAGAGTATCTTCCTCTGCTGCAGTCCTAGGGTCTAGCCTTTGGGAAATCTCACTGGGCTTGGGTGGACATGGTACTCACTTGTGTTCCAGGGAACGTGGGCTGGGGTCCTGGACCTTGTTGAAGAGGCATAGTTACAGGGACCCCCCCCCCCAGAAAAGCACAGCAAAAGTGGAGGGCAGCTGGCGGGGAAAACTGTACACACACACACACACACACACACACACACACTACACACATACATACACACACATACACACATACACACACATACACACACACATACACACACACACACACATGCACACATACACACACACACACACACACACACACACACACACACACTGCATCTGGGTGCACCACATGGCTGCAACCTTTACACAGGATGGTTTCCCGGGCATTGACTTAATCGCTTTTGAGAAGTACCCAATTCTTTTCCATTTCTGCCAGAGGAAGAAATACAGACAGACAGGGGAAGGAGGGAGGGGGAGGGAGAGAGGGGAGGGGGAGGAGAAGGGGGAGGGGGAAGATAGAGCCAGCACACACGGAGTTCGGAATGTGTCATAATAGTTTGGGCTTCTTTGGAACACACACATCTACAGAGTGATGTCTGTGCACATACGCGCGCACACAGACATGCACATTATCAGAGACCTTCTAGTATAAGCACGCACTGTCCTGGGAACCGCTCATGGGAGAGTTCCAGTACATGCTTTCTGTAAAATTCTTCCAAGGACAGCCAGTGATTTCAAGTTTCAGGAAAAAAGCAGGTTTGTTACGACAATGGCATTCAACAAGTGTAACATCCTGGCCTCAAACAACTGTGTGTGTGTGTGGGGGGGGGGAATAAGTGCTAAGGGGGCTTGATTGGGATTTTTAATGAGAGATTTCTCCCTCTACTCTACCCTTCCTGGGCTGCCAACCCCTGGTTAATTTCTCCAGCTCTCTGGTCAAGATCCCTGTGCTTGGGAACCTGGGAGAAGGTTAACAATTCTACTCTGCCAATTAATTGCAGGGACTTTCTTCATCCTGCTCAGCAGGGGGTTTTCTTGCTGGCTGTTGGAAACAGAACAATGTGCCTAGCCCTCTGGGGTGCAGGCATAATGATACATTTCTCTAGGGGGCAAAAAAAAAAAAAGTCCTTGGGGGCTACACTGTCTGCTCCTTGACACAGGTTGTTGAGGCTGGACCAGTCCTTAAGTGAGAGAAAATATGGAACAGAAAAGCCTTCCTCTTCTCCGAGAAAGGCGAAACCCAAAGGATGCAGGCTCGTGAGTGAGCACAGTCTCACAGCACAGGACAAAGGCTCCCTGTGCTTCTGGCATCCTGCCACAGATGCAGTAGCTCCATGATCCGATCTACAGTTAGTTTTGATGATATTTACTGTAATTATTTTTGCAGTGCTGTGGACTGAACCTGGGGCCTTCTCCGTGCTAGATAAGCATCCACTATCAAGCTATAGTCCCAGCCTTTGAGATATCTCCCTTGCAAAGCCAGGTTGGATGGTTTCTGTAGAATGGCTACCGACTTCCCGGATCTGCATGAAAATCTTAGACGTGGTGTCAGTGAGTTCCCATCAATGTACTGTGGATTGAACACAGCTCAGTGATAGAACATTAGGGGGGCATGTGACAAGGCCCTGTGTTCCATCTCAGCCCTACAGCAACTAAACAAAACAAAATAAACTCTCCAGTATATACGGAGAACCACTGTCCTTGTAGGTTTCGAGAGCAAGGGACAAAATGACCCGGCCTAGGTCTTCTGTGGCCTGCACAGACTGATAGAGGAGACAAAGGAGAAGGCAAGGGTACATAGGTTTAGAAGACAAAGCCTGGGGTAGTAAAGGTTCAAACAGCCATTCCTAATATCAGTGCTGCTTTTAACCACGGCTCAGTGTAAGGGGCGTGGGGTGGTGGATGGACAGACTTGGATTTCTTTGAGACTTTTCTGCTTTTTTTGCCTAATTGAGTATGAGAGTGCATTTGCCTTGTAGTGGCACATGGTGACTTAGGAGGGAGGAAGTGATAAATTCTGCTGTGAAAACAGGGATTGGGGGGTAAGTAAAGGGCCCCAAAGGAGTTGGTTTTTAAGGTCCAGCTGAATTCCACCATAAACCTTAACAATCCAATGTTTTGTCTTTTCTTAACCGGGAGCGTTGGTTACCACTGAAGGATGTATGGGAGCCATTGGTGGAAGGAAAGGGAAAACCAGGAAGAAAAACGTTATTGAAGGGAGAGGGGCATGAAGCAGTCACGAGTCAACGGAGAGGGTGTCTTCTGTAGGGAACGTGTTTTTCAGACTTATAGAGACTTTGAATTTGTGGACAAATATCCAAGAATTTGATAAGGCTGAAGGCAGTTCAGTCTGCTTTTAGTTTAGAATTATGTCAATAATTTGGGTCTTGGATGTTTTATTATATCGTCTCTGCTCTCACTTAACCTGTACCTACTAATCTACGGGATGGGACTCTTTTCTATGTTGGTATTAGAATGGCAAAGAGAGGGGAAGGTTTGGATCTCGTAGTTTTAATAATGTTCTTTGGGTCCACAGGGAGTTTCTAGAAGGCTTGGCTCTCACTGCCCCTTTATATGCACTCCACTTCTTAGGCGGTCATTTGGCATCTAAATGAACTAGATCAAAACAACTGAAGAGACAGGACTGTCTGTCCATTTGGGCTGGTGGACAGAGAGCCATTTATAGGTACTGTGATGTGTGTTGTGGTACGCAGACGCTCAACTAAGCAAGAATGGAAGGTTGTATTGCACCATCTTGCCAGGCCTCATTATCTTGAAAGGGGCAAGATCAAAGTCACATTGACTGCAGAGATGTCTTCTCTTCCTGAGAGATCACACCGTGGTGGCTTCAAGGCAAATTAATGCTTGGTTTGGCAAGATGGTTTTTGCAGTTATTAAGGGAGTCCGTTGGGAGATCTCCAGAGTGCTCCTGGAGATTAAAATATTAACCAGAGCTGGCACCAAGTTTTCCTCTCACTCACGAGAGCTCACCCCTCTACTCATGCCCTGGAACTTCAGAGCAGCCAAGCTTTGGCATTGGTGAGAAGCGAGCAGTACCCCAACGTTGAATTCCTCTTCTTGTTGGCTGAGGGAACATGGAATCTGCAAAGGTGGTGGGCAGGTGCTCTGAGTTGACTTGAAAAAGGTCTAAGGAAAAAAATAAGTATGGGGGAAATCAAAGACAGTAGGAAATATAGGAGAAAGTTTCTCTACTGGACATTATCCCTAAAGAGTCCCTTACCTCATTGGTAGAAAGGAATCATTAGCTTAGAGGATATGGTAGTTTGAACCTAGAGTGGCCCTCATAAGCTCTTATGTTTAAATATTTGATCTCCAGTATGGTGGAACTCTACGGGAAGGATTAGGAGGTGTGTCTTTGTTGAAGGAGATGCGTCACTGGGGTCACTGGCTTTTGGGGTTCTAACATTCCCATTTAGCTTTCTCTGACTCATGCTTGTGGATCAAGGTCGCAGCTACCGCCCTAGTGCCATGCCTGCCTGCCTGCTGCCACGTTCCCTGTCATGATGGTCACAGACTCTTAACCCTTTGAAACTGTATTCCACAAATAAATGCGTGTTCTTTTATAAGTTTCCTTGGTCATGATATTTTATCACAGCAAGATAAAATTAACTAAGGAAGAAATCTAATGCTTTTAATTCCTCCTCTCTCGTACTGGTCTGTTCACATTGACTTCATCTAGGAAATAAAACAATAATTAAAAAAAATAATATGTCATTCCAAAGGCAACAAAAACAATGTAAAACTAATTCAACTATGACTAATCTGGTCCCCGTGGAATAGAACTTTAAGTCTCCAATAAGCAAGACGTAAGGCAGTAGCAATAAATATCATGTTCAAATTAACATTACAAAGATTATGATCCTTCCCATTATTATATTTTTTTAGGTACTCAATTCACTTTTGAAAGAACAAAGATGCAGCAAAAATCCTTCAACAAAATAGCCTCGTCTATATTAAAAAGGAAATACAAGTAAAATAAGAGGCTCCCTTGGGTATTAAATTATACAACAAAGCCAGAGTAATGCAAGTTGACATATAGACCAATGGAACAAACTAAATATCTCAAAGACAGACCAAAAGTCCAGAGGAACAATGGTAGGAACATGGAGTAGCAAATTACCCCATGACAGACAAATGATTGGAAAAGCAGGGTGGGCTCTGTTCATGTCTTTGAGCTGTTTCCTGCTTCTACCTTCTTGTCACTTGGCCTGTCAAACCGCACTGGTACTTCTGACTGGAGAGATAAACCCCACCGTTGTTTGTTTTGTGGTTGATCTGTTTGAAACAGGGTGCCATGTAGTCTAGGTTGTCCTTGAGTTTACTACATAGCAGAGGAAAGCCTTGAACTTCTGATCCTCCCAAGGCTGATATTATAGGCGTGAACCACCAACTCTAGTTCTGTGCAGTGTTAGGAAGCAAACCCAGGGCTTCCTGCATTTTCTAGGCAAGCACTCTACAAACTTAGCTACCTTCCCAACCCCAGAAAGGCGGCTCTTTGGATGTCCTGCCCAGACATTTAAAGCTTGTGTGACAGCAAGTCATGAATTTGTGATTCATGGGTGCTGCTTGACAGAATGTGTGGGTTTGTCCTCTCCCTCATCCTCTCCTGATGATGGTCAGAAACTTCTGATGGCCCTGACTACGACTGCTTAGGGTTGTTTTCCAACCTTTCCCTAGTCTCCATATACCCTCAAAAAGCATCAGTCTTCCTTTCTGGAGGGTATCTGTGTAGCAGTAGTATATTAACCCACTCTATACTTCCAGGCTGGGGCGGCACATGTTCCTATTAAATTTAAAAACAAACTAATAAAAAATAAACAAAACACAGGAGGATGAGGCAGGAGAACTGCAGAAGACAGCTATATAATAATCATGTAAGAGCGAGGACGAGTGGCCCCAGGGGCCCCTCCCCAATTGGGTCTGGGATAGCAAAGATAGAATACAGATTTTAGTAAGTAATAATTCAGGAGTATCAGAGGGGAGGTATTAGCATGTGGAAATTTGAGAGGGGCCCAACCATTGCTCTGTTAAGGCATATTAGACATAAGGAAGGCTGGGTATGAGTCTTTCTCTTGGGAATCCAGAACATTGGATTGGTGGTAAGGAACACGCACCACCCCCACCAGGAAGTATAAATCGGTTTATTATATAACCGCTACACATCTGAGCTAGACAACACCCGTCTCTGTTCATCCTCACTAGCCCCTGGTCTACAATTCTTTGTACTTCTTCTTTTTCCACCTCAGTCTTCCTTTCCAGTGCTTTTAAGTTACGCTACAGTGTCTGGTGGGAGGCAACAACCCTGGTTTAATTATAATAACATCCTTCTTGACACTCTCTTGACAGTGAATGGTGATACCATTATTCATGATGCTTTTGACCTTGGGAAAGCAAGGCTGATCACCCAGTGTGGTTACATTTTAATTTTCCAGGCCACTGTAACCACAGGGTACATTTAGAGATGCAGCTGTGTATGGAAATTCTGCCTCAGCAGGGACCGATCTCTCTGTTATCTGCCTTGTTGACCCTCTTCACAATGACTTTCAGCAAAACATTACTGCTCTGTCAAGGCCAGCAATTTTGTGAGTCTGAACGTACCCAGACTTTGTGTATTTTGTTTTGTGTCTCTGTGTTTCAAAAACATTTCACATAGGTAACAAAAAGGCCTGTTGGTGGGAGCTTTCTAAAATACATCAGCGATGGAGACGGGCTTCACTAATAGCCTCTTGCTTTTGTTGATGAAAGTTAAGCTGACCTTTCACCCCCTTCAAAAGGATGTTTATAAGAACCAGACATGACACACATGTCAGTAAGAGCTTGTCAGAGGATGCCAAGTCCAGACGGAAATACACATAACAGTATCTCCTTTGAAAGATGACTGTTAAAACCTTTGTCCAGGAGGTGTTTCTATGGTGGGACTTTGAAAATGAGGGTGTTCTCTGTGTCGTGTGTACACAGTATATATATACACATGTTCCTGAGTCTTCTCCCCACCTCTGGCAATTAGAAGCTTAATTTTATCATGTGCAGGACAAAAGGAAGGAAGGAAGGAAGGAAGGAAGGAAGGAAGGAAGGAAGGAAGGAAGGAAGGAAATGAAGATCTGTTAGGCCTGGATAAGGAGGGGTTATTTTTAACTGTGAGGAAGGAAGAAGACTTAGTGAGGGGCAGGGGTCAAGTTTGGCAGCTTTGAGGGAGGAATGGAGTTAGATGGGGTTCACTCCTTGTCATAGTCAGCTTGGGCAGAAGGACTTAAACAGCAGCCTTTCATGTTTTGGAGCTCTGGAGGGTAGTAGTCTAAGACTATAGCACTATGCTTTGGTGGTGATCTCATTTTTTGCTTGGCAGGTGGCTACTTTCTCACCACAGACTCGGGTGGACTTCCCTGCCTATACATGCCTGGAGGGAGGGAGTCAGTTTCTGCCAGCAGTCAGCAGCTGTAACAAAATGGCTTGCATCTGGTCACTTAAAAATGACAGAAATTCATTGCTCAGAATTCTAGAAGCCCGTTAAGTCTATAGCCAAGGCGACAGCTGACTCACTACCTGGTCAGGGCTAACTACGTCAAAGATGGCATTGTCAATGCAAAAACACATCCATGACCTCAAAAGACGTTAAGAAAGAGAATTTACTCTGAAGCTAAGTCGGAGTGACCATGGCCTGGCAACACAAGTTCAGACTGTCCTAAATTCAACGATCCAACATGGTAACAATTTGATGGAATTTTTATTGTAACAGAATAAATAAGGTCATAAATCAATGCACTTTTCAAATGCGTTTGGTAGAGACATTAGGTAGGAGATTACAGCCAAGCAGGGACATCTGATAACCTCTTTAGCCTTTGGCTGGTTTTGCGAATACATTCTAAGAAGTTCTACACGTTAATCACAAGGGTGTTAAGTCAGACACAGGTGGGCAAGGAATGGCCTTTAAGGGGGCTATCCATAGCCCAAGATAAGCTGTAACTAGGGCTCTGGACCTGCACCATTCCAACCACAGATTCTGGTTAGGAAATCAGCCTAGCAGAAGGTTCCTTGCCAGGTATGGTTCTCGACAGGAACTGTTGTTCAGAATACCTTCTTGCTGTGTCTCCACACCACAGAAGTAGAGTGTAGTCTCTGTCTCTCTCTCAGTTGCTTTATAACTTATAAAAGTCATGGATCCCATTCATGAGGTCATGAGGGCCCCGTCTCTCTGACCTAATTCTCTCTCAGATGCTGTCCCTTCTAATAACAGCATCTTGAGGGATAAGCTTCCAATTAGGAATGGGCAGGGATGGGCATCGACCTTTAAGCACAACAAACACTCATGCCATCGTGGAGGACCTCATGTCTTCTAGAGGTCCTAACTCCAGTTAGTAGCTGTGATGGTTTGATAAGCCACAGCTGGATTATCTTATTCATTTAATAGTGAGATGTTATATGCAATTTTGGCACATTCCAATACAGAGTATAAATCACAGTTATTTTTTGGTCACTTTGTAATTTTAATTTTTTAAAAAATGTATACTTGTATGTTGTAGGAGGAATGCACTGCTGCTTCTGTATATAAATGGGGGTGGGGTGGGGCTGGGGGGTGGGTAGGGGGTGGGCACAGCCGCAGAGGTATCTCCTGCAGGAGGACCTAATTGAGGACTGCCTGAGAGACCAAGGATTGTTGTCGCAGACAATGCCAGCTGATTGGGAACTGCTGTTTAGAAGAGATGCTTTCTTGGGACCGATGGGGCACAGGCAGAGGGTTTAAAAGGAATTTACAGCATCATTCAAACGAGCTTGCTGTGGCATTGATTCTATGCTACCTCACCTCCAACCTCCAAGGACAGGTAGGGTCGGGCAGCAGGCAGTCCAGGGCACAGACAATCTCTGGTGTCCAACATAGAGTGTGTACCATGTGTATGGCCACAGAGACCAGAAAAGGAGGTCAGATCCCTTAGAGCTGGAGTTACCGGCAGTTGTCAGCTGCTCGATGTGGGTGCTGGGAACCAAAATTCAGGTTCCCTGTAAGAATACCAAGCACTTTGAAGCTCCAAGCCATCTTTCCCACCCCTTATCATTGTGCTAATAAGAAATTTTACTTACTTAACCATCTAGAAGTTGATGCGCCTATTTGTTTGAACAAATACCCATTTCTTTAAAAAAAATTTTTTTTTTTCCTGCTGATACAAAGAATTGCATAGGAATAGTCTTCGCCTAGGGCTTTTGGGTGGAACATTCCTTTATTGCCCCTTCCAGTGTCTTAGTATGACAAGTTCCAAACATACTCACAGAACATCCACATACGGACATCCTGACTGGGACCATTTTATTATAAACGATGTTCAGTCATTTTTTTCTTCAGCACCATCTTTGGAAACAAACACGTAGACCGCTTTCGTGATGATGGGTATGGCTTCTCTGTGCTTGAGGTTTGCAGAGGGAGAAGAGGAAGAGGGGAAGCCCTCACACTGAGGGTGGGGCCTGTGAGCCCGCTAGGGAGGTGGCAGAGCCCCTGAGACCTGTGCTCCTGGCAGCCAACACACCCTCAGCTTTATCACTCACCCACCCTGGCGGGATTAATATAAAATTTTACCATTATCTGCTCCTGGGTATCCATTGTCAGCCCACAGAGGATCCCATGAGTGAGAGGCCAGCTTTCACCAAATTGAAAGACAAAGCAGCCACAAGAAAGGCCTTCCTAGTAGCCCACCCCACCCACATCAGGAGGTCCCCTTCAGCAGGCACAAAGGACTCTGCAGTTCTAATGCCTCCTTTGCCTTAAGCAGACACAGGAATTTGCAATTTTTGAAACCAAATTCAATTAACACCCTCCCCTTTGAGGGTGTTTCTTTTCTCTTTTTTCCTTTTCTTTTTTTGCCCTCCCAAAGTCGTTCACCCCATTTACTTATGGCAGGTTCTCAGACACAGGCCATCCGGAGCCTTCCCCTCACCCCGTGCTTCTTTCTCTGTAGTGAACCAAGAGGTAAAAGGAAGCCCTTTCCAGTCTGGATATCCACAGGAAAGGGCCAAATTATCCTCCGGAATGCCAGAAGACCTGATCTGACCCCAAACTGTGCCATGAGAGGAAACAGATGGGAAAAGAAAAGATGGACTTTCAAAAAGAAATCCTTTCTTATGTCAAGTGGATTCTGTAGAGAGCTGTCTCCCCCATCCCCACCACCCCCAGTCCCAAGAATGAGGGTTTCCAGGAAAGCTCTGTGCAGCTGACTAGCCAGCCCCAGCAAGCTGGTAGAGATGCAACAGACTGCATGATGGGGCATATGACAGTCATCCATCGGGTTTGAAGACGCACCTGGAAATGGCGGTGAGCCAAGCCTTCCCTCTCCCCCTTGCTTTCCCCTCCAGAGGTCTCGCTCCATGTTCATAAACTATTTTAATTCTTCACGTTCACCAAACTTCTGATGAGGCGAAACAGCCAGGTCTTTACGACTGGGTCCTGGTTCCCATCAGCCTGCACCTGATGTGGAGAGACTAGCATTCGCGGTTGCTTGTTTTTACAGCAGGGTAGAACTGGCTCAAATGTAAAGCAGATCGGACTGTCCTCAGACAGGGTCACAAGGCTGGATTCAGAGTCTAATAAAAATAGGGGCGAGGGAGTCTTTCAAAGGCCTGGGGAACATACGCATGCGTGGATGTATGTATACATGGGTGTGCTATTTTAATGTTGCTGTTGCAACGAGTGATGTGGTAACTTTAGAGATTTCCTGGGTTCCCTGTGTGTGTGTGTGTGTGTGTGTGTGTGTGTGTGTGTGTGTTCAATTAAAAAACTAAGCCTTTCTCCGCAGGACAGGAGGCGACTAGTGTTGAGAGTGAAAACTGCTTCCAGCCTGGGTGGCTGGGATCTTTGCCCTGAGAAGTGCAGTGACTGGTTGATAATCCAGTGACACTCTTGTTGTGATGTGCACTGTCTTAGGGTTTCTATTCCTGCACAAACATCATGACCAAGAAGCAAGTTGGGGAGGAAAGGGTTTATTCGGCTTACACTTCCACATTGCTGTTCATCACCAAGGAAGTCAGGACTGGAACTCAAGCAGGTCAGGAAGCAGGAGCTGATGCAGAGGCCATGGAGGGATGTTCTTTACTGGATTGCTTCCCCTAGATTGCTCAGCCTGCTCTCTTATAGAACCCAAGACTACCAGCCTGGGGATAGTCCCACCCACAAGGAGCCCTTGATCACTAATTGAGAAAATGCCTTACAGCTAGATCTCATGGAGGCATTTCCTCAACTGAAGCTCCTTTCTTTGTGATAACTCTGGCTTGTGTCAAGTTGACACAAATCTAGCCAGTACAATTTGACAAACAAACACATCACTAGTAAGCCTCAACCCATAGTTTCTTATTCATCCCCAAGATGTAAATAATTTTAATAATTTTAAAAGTCTTATATATTAAAGTTCAATCCCTTTAAAATGTCCAATATCTTTTAAAATTCAAAGTCTCTTAATGTGGGCTCCACTAAAATACATTCTTCCTTCAAGAGGGAAAAATATCAGGGCACAGTCACAATAAAAGCAAAACTCAGCCGGGCGTGGTAGTGCACGCCTTTAATCCTAGCACTCGGGAGGCAGAGGCAGGCCGATTTCTGAGTTCGAGGCCAGCCTGGTCTACAGAGTGAGTTCCAGGACAGCCAGGGCTACACAGAGAAACCCTGTCTTGAAAACCAACCAAACAAACAAACAAGCAAACAAAAAACAAAAAACAAAAAACAAAAAACAAAAAAAAGAAGCAAAAATCAATCTCTAACCATCCAATGTCTGGGATCTAACTCAGGATCTTCTGGGCTCCTCCAAGGGCTTGGGTCACTTCTCCAGTCCTGCCTTTTGTAGCATGCACATTGTCCTCTAGGCTCCAGCTGCCTGTATTCCACTGCTGTTGCTGTTCTTGGTGGTCATCTCATGGTACTGGCATCTCCAAAATGCTGCTGTCTTTCACTGTAACTAGGCTTCACCAATAGCCTCTCATAGGCCCTCTTCATGGTGCCAAGCCTCAACACCTTTGCATGACATGACCCCTTTAGTCCTGGGCCATCAATTGCAACTGAGGCTGCACCTTCACCAATGGCTTTCCATGGCCTCTCACAGTGCCGAGCCTCAGCTGCTGTGTGACCCCTTCATGCCTTCAAAACCAGTACCACCTGGGTAACTCTTACACATTACTAAGCCCAGCCACAGCCCAAGGTACAACCTTGGCTATCTCTGGAATACAGCCTCTGTGCTCTCAGGAAACACTTCCCAAAAGATGTCACCTAAATGATGCTGGTCTCTTCTTAATCACTGCTAATTTCTTAGCTCCAGCTAACAATCATCAATAGTCCCAGTAATGCCAAGTTTTTCGCTTTAGTAGTTCTAGTATCTTGTTAATCACAGTTGATTCTTCAGCCTCAGCTAACCAGAACCACAGAATCTTCACAATCAAATTAGCAATGGCCCTGAAAAAAGTTGTTAATATTTCCTCTGAAATTTCACAAGCCAGGCCTCCATCTTCTGCACTGTTCTCAACATTATCTTCCAAGCTCCTACACAATATCCCACAGAGCTCTTAACACCGATCTTCTAGCCCAAAGTTCCAAAGTCCTTCCACAGTCCTCTCCAATCCTGTTGTCACAGGAATACCCCACTCTGCTGGTACTAATTTGTCTTAGTCAGGGTTTCTATTCCTGGACAAAACACCATGACCAAGAAACAAGTTGGGGAGGAAAGGGTTTATTTGGCTTACACTTCCATACTGCTGTTCATCACCAAGGAAGTCAGGACTGGAACTCAAGCAGGTCAGAAAGCAGGAGCTGATGCAGAAGCCATGGAGGGATGTTCTTTACTGGCTTGCTTCCCCTGGCTTGCTCAGCCTGTTCTCTTATAGAACCCAGGACTACCAGCCCAGAGATGGCACCACCCACAGGGGATCTCCCCCCTTGATCACTAATTGAGAAAATGCCTTACAGCTGGATCTTGTAAAGGCATTTCCCCAACTGAAGCTCCTTTCTCTGTGATATCTCCACTCAGTGTCAAGTTGACACAAACCTAGCCAGTACATGTACCCAGCGGCTGGTAGACCGATGGAGGTGGTGGCTTGTGTGCAGGAGATGGCTCAGTTGCTACAGTGTTTGCTCCAGCAACTGCATAAGACAGCCAGGATGACACCATGAGCCTGTAATCCCAGAGAGAAGGTAGGTGGGAACAGAAGAATTCCTGGGGTTCAGTAGCCAACCAATCTGCTTAAACTAGGGAGTTTCACATTTAGTGAGAGACCCTGTTTCAGAAAATAAGATGGAGAAGAATTGAGGAAGTTCCCTGATGCTGACCTCTGACCTCCACAGTCATGTATACCTACACACACACACACACACACACACACACAGAGAGAGAGAGAGAGAGAGAGAGGGAGAGAGAGAGAGAGAGAGCGACAGAGACACAAAGACAGACACACAGAGAGACACACAGAGAGAAAGAGACAAAGGGACAGAGAGACAGAGAGAGAGACAGACAGACACACACACAGTGACAGAGAGAGACATGGAGATGGAGACAGAGAGAGACATAGAGAAACAGATAGACGGGCGCGCGTACACACGCACTTTCTCTCTCTCTCTCTCTCTCTCTCTCTCTCATACACACACACACACACACACACACACACACACACACACACACAGAGCTATAGAATTCAGATTCTTCATGATAGAAGTTTGGGCTTTTGTTTTGGCCCCTGTGCCACGGACCGTCAATTACATACAGTTTTAAATACGAAAGGCAACTGCCAATCTCTGCAGGTTAAGTAAAACCCTTGGAGGTAATAACATGTTGTATGAAAGTATCACATGCTGGTAGTATCTATTCAAGAGATACCCATGCTGGAATCTTCTCTCTGTGGGTTTGTCTTCCTCTCTCTTCCTCTCAAAGGCTCTCTCACTCTATGCTTGTACAGGACGTTCTCCCCTCTCCCCTCTCCCCTCTCCCCTCTCCCTTCTCCCCTTTCGGAGATCTTATTTTGAGCAGCCTCTCCGGAGCTGTGTTAAGTAGGCCAACTTTCAAGATCTGCGGAGTCCGTCCTGATCAAAGGGGAGGGTGATTCGCTGATGTTGGCAAATGGATTATTTCATAGGAAATCCTCACCGTGTCAGTGTGACACGCATTTGGGAAAAAGAAGACTAGAAGTCACCGGTCCCCGAGCAGCTTCAGAGTTGGGAATCTTTTCTGAGGGATGATTTTCATTCTTTGTCTGTTCCTCCCTCATTGAAACTGACACCTGGAAAATTCCCTGGCTAATTTGTTTTGCATTGTGATTTTTTTTTCCCCACTCATTAGGAGCCTGGCCTGCACGTTCACCCCTGTAGCACGACTCCCCTCTGTCTTTCTCATCCATACCTGCTGAATCCTCCATTTCAACAAGGCATAGGTGAATTTGCTCGGCCTCAGGACTGAGCAAGTTGAAAATACTTAAAATTTCTCCACTCTTGCTTCCTCTGATTGAGGAGTAGCCAGGGAAACCAGGGTACCTGCATCCCTTTAGAATTTGTAGAACCAACCTTGTTAGAGGGAGTCTTATGAATTTGTCACAGTTGACATCTGGCCCGAAGAGGACGGAGCAGTTGCAACGCTCAGGGAAGGAGCTATTTAAAAATGAATGTATCCACTTCGAGGCATATCCCGTGATGGATTTTTAGCATTTAAAAGACTTGTGTAAGTCTTAATCTTTAAGATCTCTGACCTGTCTCCCTCTTGGGGGCCAGGAAGACCGTGTGTGAAGGCAGGAGGCGCTGTTTCAAACACTGGTAATTGCTATGCAGTGGACAACCTAGACAGGTAAGCATTCTGTTAAAATGTAGGTCCTTGAGGTTTGGTGGTGGCCAGGCCCAAAATTCTGCTTCTATGAAGGTGTCGGAGGGTGTTCATGCGTCTAAATGATCTGCTGCTTCCTTCCTTCTTAGCAGTGCTGGGGGATGGGCAAAGGTAGCAGAAGATACCCCCCCCCCACCCCCCATTGGAGAGCAACTGCTAGCTTTCCGCTCGTTTGCGGCCCCCTTTCGAAGGTGTTTGGCAAGAATGAAATAGCACTGTGTTTTCAGGAGCCGGCCCGTGGGAGCCTGGAAAGAGAAGGGATTCCGAAAAGAATGAGATGAGGCAGATACTGAGACAGATAAAGACAGGCTGAGGCGGACCGTCTCGCCTGCAATGTCTGTCTGTCACAGCCTATCTCATCCTTCTCTGTTTCAATTTCTTTTCTTTTTTTTTTTTTCCCCCTCCATCTCGTCTCCCTCATTGCTTTTCTGTCTGTAGTAAGATAACAGGATGATTTCGCTAAAGCTCAGAGGCAGAGGCGGTTAAGAAGGGGACATGCATGCCCTAGTTCCAGCAGCAAATGTGGCAGACGCTTGGGGGGGGGTGTTGTCTATGAGCCTCAGTTTCCCTTTTTGTCTCATGATGGAGGTTCATTAGGTGGTACCCAGGCCCTTCCTAACTCTGCTGCCCTATGATTTGACTAACTCTGCATGCAAATCTGTTTACCTGTAACTTGGGGCAAATCAGCTCAACTTCCAATGGAAATGAGTTAGCTGTGGTGCGGATCAGGGTTACCAGAGCGCATAATTCCCATTTCCGCCGGGCACACAATTGTACCGGGTGTGCTCCGGAGGCTTTGGAGTGCGAATCACACCCTCTCCCCCACCACCCTCCCCCCAACCCGGTTGGAGCAGGCTTGTGTGAACAAACTGCCTGAGCAAACCACCCTCTGGATTCTTCAGAATTAAAAATCAGTTCCTCTCGAGGGCTTTTGCAGACAGTATCATTCTGGAAATTTTAACTGATTACCATTCTTGTGATTCACATTATTTAAGGGACAAGTTTTGTTTTTTTTAATCTTCTATTCCTCAGAGTCAGAATACTCACTTGGAAGGCTTGTAACCCAGAAGCCTGGTTTGTAAGCAATGACAGGCCCCTCTTCTACTGGCTTGTTGGTTGAGGAGACAGGTAAGGCAGTTGGAAATGGGGCTGGCTGAGTCCCCTACCTTAGTTTTTAGTTTGAGTCATCTGCTTGTTAAATATAGAGCAACAGAAGCAAAAACAAACTCTGGTTTAGCTCGAGAAAGGGCAAAAACCGCCTGTGTGTAAAAAATACCAGGAACCCTGTTAGTGTTTCACCTTCCTTCTCAGCCACCATAACCTGGCTGTTTTTACAGGAGAAAAATATTTTGAAGTCTCCTTAACTGAAAATGCTTCTAATCCATTCAGATCACTGTTCAGTTGTGGTCTGTAATTCACCTGATAATCTTCCCAAAGCTTTAGAATTTCTTGGTCAAAAGCCCTGTTCTGATTAATTTTCTTTTCTGCCTTGTGTTTATGGAATTGTTGAATTGTTGCTGCTGCCACTCCTCCTTCTCCTCTTCCTCCTCCTCCTCCTCCTCCTCTTCCATTTTCCCCCTTACTAGGGATTGAATCCACCCCCTTATGTGTGCCAGGCAAAAGCTCTATCACTAAGCTGTGTCCTGAGCCACTTTCTTACCCCTAGCTGTTATTTTGAGAAGCAACCTCATTAAGTCACTCAGACCACTTGCAAGTGATCTGTTAATTCTCCTGCCTCAGTCTGCTGAGTGGCTAGGGATGCAGGTCTGGGAGGCAAGGCCAAGCAAGGTGTGTTAGCATCTTTTTTTTTTAATACCGATGCCTCAAATGCAAACACAGACAGTAAATCAGGTTGACCAAAAGGACAATAGTCTTTATCTCTGCCACCATCTGCCTATTCAGGTTGTACATTTACAGCCGTCAGCTCCGACTGTACATTTATAGCAGCCTCTCCCCCCAATCTTACAGTACTGAAGATTGAACCCTTTCGTATGTTAGGCAAATGCTCTGCCATTGAGACACACTTGTAGCCCTACAGGAGGCTCCTGATGGGTTTTCTCATTTGCCCTGTTCCCCATGCAAGCTGGAGGAAGGCGTTGGCATTACACATTGCGTCGGGCCTTTCAGTTGAGTCTTGTTTTAAAAGACATGGACAGATGACTGGTTTGTAGGTTGGAATAGCCAGCTCTAAACGGATAAGCTCTAAAGGTATTGATAGTCAATCTCTATTGTACACATTTGTTGAAATCTCTCAGATGTGGTTCTGAGTGGCTCATATTAAGATCATTTCACCTGGGTGTTAAAAAGCAAATCCAAGTGTGTATATTTTGTTGTTGTTGTTGTTGTTGTTGTTGTTACAGAGCTCTGATTTATAATTTTGTAATAAACCTTAGCTGGGCATGGTGGCACAAGCCTTTAATCCCAGTACTTGGAGGCAGAGGTAGGCGGATTTCTGAGTTCGAGGCCAGCCTGGTCTACAGAGTGAGTTCCAGGACAGCCAGGGCTATACAGAGAAACCCTGTCTCAAAAAAAAACCAAAACAACAACAAAAAATAAACTTTAAATACAGAAAAAACAAACAACCCCCAAATCATATTACCCTTCATTCTATATTGGTTTAATAACTTCTTATGGGCATTTCCCCCTGCCCATCCCCCATCTCTCTCTCTTTCTCTTTCTCTCTCTCTCTCTCTCTCTCTCTCTTACTAGTGTTTCTGCAGGTAACCCTAGTTTTCCTGGAACTTGCTTGGTAGACCAGGCTAGCTTCAAACTTAAGAACACACCTGCTTCTGCCTCCCAAGCACTGGGATTAAGGGTGTGTGCCACCACTGCCCAGCTATCATTTTAAACTTTTAAAAATTCCATAATTACCTGTGCGTTTATTGCTCACAAGAAGCAGAGCATTAATGACTGTCATTAACACACCCATTCTCAAGTGGACCACGGACTCTGCTGAGCCTTGTTCTTTTACTTTATGAGGCTGTGTTCTTCATTAAAAAAACATGTGCAACTGCATATGTATAAATATAGATGCGCACAGATATGTTTCTAAAGCATCTTGTTATACTTTGGTTACACTTAACTTTGTGAAAAGGTCTCGAGCCCTCAGAGTAGCTCAGGAGGTAAAGTTGATTCCTTCCCAGCCTGATAACCTCAATTCGACTCTCGGAAAGCACGCGGTGGAAGGAAACACCTGACTCTGGCCAGCTGACCTCTGATCTCCATAGCTACCCCTTGGCATGAATGTACTGCCCATGCCCGACTCAGGCAAAATCAATCAATAAATCAATGTAAAACAAAAGAATCGAAGTGGGTCGTGCTGTGTGCGATATCTTCTGGACTTTTCCTTTTCTCCTTTATCATCTGTGGCCCAGATTCATTTACACGGCGGGCGTACATTCTTGTTAATTCCTGTTGCTGTTCATTGCATGAATGCACTAGGACTTACTCACCTGGTCTCTCAGTCTTTTAGAGTTTCGTTAGCCAGACACTCATACAACTCCTCACCTCTGGGCTTAGAGTAAAGACGAAGTCTCAAAGTCTTTGGGAGGCATGATCCTCCTGACTCTCCTTCCTCCTCCTCTTCCTCTTCCCTCCTCCCTCACAACCCCATTGACCTTACTCCTTCCTGCTTCACTCCATCCCTAGAGGGTAGAAGATAGCGAAGAGGGGTTCTGGTGAAGGCATTTAAATTCTCCCTCCTCCCTTTTCCTTCGACGACTTCAGAATTTCCCATGACTCCTGGATAACACTACATATCTTATATGATGTCGCAGAATAGGAAATCAGTTACCTCTTTGGTGCTGTGCTCCTTAAGCTCATCTTTGCGGCCCTCATCTTTGCGGCCACAGTTAACATCTTTCTCTCACTGCATCCGCTCTCCTCTGTGACTCGTGTCCGCTCCTCTGTGGGATTCTGGGCTCTGCACAGAACCTACTATTGTTCTTCCGTGCCACGCCGTATCCCTCAGACCTAGCATGCTGCTCGGTGTGAAGAGGCTCAGAAGAGATTTTCAAACCAATGAGACTCATCTGCAAGGAGCCCCGGAGAGAAACAGAAAACCCAGGGAGGCCATGGGACAAGGTCAAACACACCTTTGCCTTAAACCCCATGGCAGGAATGGTCAAGCATTTCCTCTGACAGGCTGGCCAGTCAAGGGTTTAGACTTTCGTGGGCCACCTAACTGCTGATGAGAGGACTCAACTTCTCTGTGGTTTCCAGAGAGCAGCCCCAGATAACATGCAAATGAGTGTGCCTGGCCACGTTCCAAGGCGACTTTATTTATAGGCACCAAAACTTGTATTTCACGTCGTTTTAATTTTCGTGCGTGACACGGTGTGATTCGTATGTTATGAAATATGAGTCTTCTGATTTTTTTTTCCCCAACCACTTAAAACTGTGAAAGCTGTTCTCAGCTCACGGACTGTAGAGAAAAAGCAGGTGGTGCTGTGAAACTGATCTGTGAGCTGTCCCTGGAAAACACAGCTCCAGCGTAGCCCTTGGCTGTGCTGCGACCTTGGATCCAAGTCAGATCCGAATCACTATCCCTACCCAGACACCCCAGGCAGAGAGTAAGAAAAAGTCTAGACTTATAGGCTTAAAAAAAAAAAGTCAAATTTGAAGAGAAGAATAACAGTGTACAAGTGATCTGACTGGGGGACCGGGAGAAGGGAGGGGACTCTGGTTAGGGAGAAAGATGAACACAGAAGGAGGGAATGAAGGTAAAGTTCGTGTAAGGATGCCTGAAGAGGTCATAAAGAACCGTACCATTAAACTGTTTTCCAATACAAAAGGAAACAGACAAAATGAAGGAAAAAAAAAAAAAACAAAACCACAGAGCAACAGCGACAACAAGAACCTGCGATCCTGGAAGTCTGTGTACAATACATGTGCATACATGGTTTAAATAAAGATTTCTCATCTGGACTGACAAGGTTCCCTTCAAGAACCGAAGGCCACCTAACGGAAACCCCTACACCAGGCGTGAAAAGCCCTCTTTTAAGCTGGTCAGTGCTATTCAAGAGTCTCCTAAACACATTCTGGGTTATTGCTATTGCATATATATATAAAATATATAATATTTAACATATATATATATATTATATATATGTGTGTGTGTGTGTGTGTGTGTTCTCATCTGCTTCTCCTTCCTCTGTCCCTCTTTCCCACCTTTTCCTGATCCCTTTCTTCCTCTCAAATAGTTGTCCTGTGTGTGTGTGTTTTGGTCTCTCTCTCTCTCTCTCTCTCTCTCTCTCTCACACACACACACACACACACACCCTTTAAAATGCTCCTTATGAGGGAGAACAGACAATGCTTGCTCTCTCTTCCTTCCCAGTTTCCCTCTTTCGTCCTACTCCTCCCTCTCCCTTTAGGTTTCTTTCTCTCCCTCATCATCTCTTTCCATGATTTATGCGTGTTATGTTCACCTCTAAAGTCTACAGATGAGAGAGAACATGGGAGCCATGGGCTCATTTTACTTAACATGACAATCGTCAGTTCTTCCAATTTTTCCTGCAAATGAAAATACATAATTCTTTTTTTACATGTGAATAAAAATTTCATCGCGAAAGATATTTTCTTCTCCTTCTCCTTCTCCTTCTTTTTCTCCTTCTCCTCCTCCTCCTTCTCCTCCTTCTCCTCCTTCTCCTTCTCCTTCTCCTCCTTCTTCTTAAGTCAACCTTTCCTGAAAAGTTGCTAAGTATTCCTCCTATTGCAGCACATTGTAAATAAAACTCAGATATTAAAAAAGCTCACCTCACGACAGCCATATTATAAGAAGGAAACTTCACACACCCTGGCAATCTTTCCTTTCCAAGCTGATGTACTCAGCAGGAGGGAGGAACTGACTGACAACTGGGACGGCAGCTTCCTGACCCTTTCATACCCAGCAGGACTAGTCAGCATCACCCGGCTGGTCAGATTCTGCATAAAATGCAGACACTGGTTCACCAACGAACGTTATCAATAAACTGGAGAAGCAAAGCAAAACAAAGCAAATAAAAAGACTTCTGCTTTGGATATTTGTGAATATAAAGCCATGTTGACATACTTTTTAATCTGTCAGCAGACAAACCCTGGAAGGTAGCCCATGCTCTTGGCCTGTTAACTTGTTCTTGTTCGCCGAGATGGAAATATTAATTCAACAGAAGGGCTGCGCCTCAGCACAGCTCTTGAACTGAAACCCGAGAGTGGACACTGGTGTGTGCCGTTCGTGGCTGGAGAGAGGAGGAGAGGGAGGCACGTTGTCCTCTTGGCCTGAGTTGTGGCAGAGAGCTTCCTTATGGGTGGAAACTTCGAAACCTGTTCCCGCACAGATGTTCGAGCATCTGGCTGCGGGCCCACTATGCCATCCAGTCACTTCCTGGTTTCTGTGTGAGAGCTGATGCTCTTTAAAGCCCCGTGTGCTGCTGGGCAGAGACTGATGGCCACTGAGCAGTTCTCTGCATTGTGGGCAGCTTGTTTCCTTGTTCAGTTCTTCTAGAAGCTCCTTCCAGCTCTATACTGCCATACCAGTTCACAGTCGTCATGGCAGCACCTTGCAGGCTACCACCACCCTCTGCCTGGACTTTTATATGACTTGATGTTCTTCTTTAAGATACACTTTTTCTTTTTTTTACTCCTCCACCTCCTCCTTATTTATGGTTTGTGCCTGTGTGTGTGTGCATGAGTGTGTATGTGTGCATTTATGTGTGTGTGTGAGTGCATGCATGTGTGTGTGTGTCGGGTCTCATGCATGGAGGTCAGAGGGCTACTTTGAGGAGTGACCTTCTACTGTTGGTTGCTGGGATTGAACTCGGGTCTTTGGGCTCGTGCATCAAGCCTTTTTACCCACTGAGCCCTGAACTGATGCTCTCAGCTCTTCCCTCAGTCTGAACCCAGTCTTCTCACAGAGAGCAGAGTGATCTTTCAGCAGCAGAAGTCCTGTCTCTCACTCGTCTGTTTATACTTCAAGGGAGTCCAAAGGTTGTGGCCGTGGCTCAGTGGCAGGATGCTTGCCCCGCAGCTATAAAGCTTAGGTTCAATCCCCAACAATGCTAAAATAAATCGCCAATTCCTTACCCTGTAGTATGAGTTGAATTGCTTCTCTTTCTGAAACGAACCAACAAACCAATGTGTCAAACAAGTTGAAGACCTAAATACCTGTCTGTGTGAACTCATTTGGAAATAAAGCCTTTGAAGATGCAGTTAGCTGGATACATCCTAAACCACTATGGCTGACATCCGCATAAAAGGGGAAAATTGGACTTAGAGGCAGATGTCTATTAAGGAAAATGCTCCGAAGGCATGTCGTGAATGCCATCAACAGGCCTTGAGAAGCTAAGAGACAGCATGGCGCAAATCCCCATTTCAAGCATCGTAAGAAACTGTGTTATGCAGCCTTCTGTTACTGTGACAAAATACTCGAGGAAGACCAACTTAAAGAGAAGATGGAGTTGTCTGGGCTCACAATGTCAGAGGTCACAGTTGATTGTTACTTGGCCCAGTGGCTCATGGTTTCTGTCCACCCAGTGCTATGGTTTTGGGGCCTGATAGAGGAAAGATGCTCACATGTAGCTGTTGGGAAGGAGAGAAAGAGAAAGGCCTGCCTAGCTATAGCCTCGAAAGGCATATCATTAAGGACCTACTTCTTCCAGCTAAGCTCCACCCAGAGACATTTCCATTACTTCCCCCAGAGCCTTGCATGCTGAGGACTAAGGCTTTTGCAGAGGAACCTTGAGTGAGGGATATTCTAGTTTGAAACTACAACAGGAGCCAGCCTTATGGGATGATTCTTTGATCTAGAGCTCTTAGTCTATGGAACTGTTAGTAGATTTCCCATTGCTGTTTAACCTTCCCAGTTTATAGTATTTTGTTTCAGTAGCTCTAGGGCAGGAATACATCGCTTGCAATGTGACATGGGTTCATAGTCCTCTTCCTTCCTGTGCAACTGTGCTGTGGTTTTAGTGTTTTTCCACTAGGGTAGCACTAAAGCTGCCTTAAACTGTACTAGGAAAAACTCATGCATGGAGGTAAATTCATGCTTCTCTGGCTGTTAGAATAGGCACTTATTGGCATTTAGTGGAGGAAAGGCTGGGTTACTAAATGCTTCCAAACACAAGATCAACCTTATACAACATTGTTGTTGATATTCCCATAGGGACCACTGTACTAAGACTGCTATTGATGTTCCTGTTGGGAGCACTGCACTATCTAACACTGCTGCATTATATAACTCTCCTTCAAGTCTAAGTTCTCCTTCATACTTGTGTGTGATCTGTCTCTTCTACCTAGAACACTTGCTTATCCCCTTGCTTGACCCAGAGTTTCAAGTGCTCTTGAGTGCAATCCACTCAGAGAGGCTCTAGATGACTGCAAATTATATAGTTGGCCACTCCCTTTCATAGCAGCCTTCCCATGTCGATGCTGTCCTGTTTGTCTCTCTCCTCCCATTGAAGCCTAAGCTCGGTGGGGGTGAGAAGCAAGAGTGGCCTCACTCAAGATCCAATGTAGACACTGGCATCCTCTCCTGATTCATACACAAATGTTGGGTCATGCATGAGTTGGCAATTCTGGTGCTGGAATACGTGAGAACCTAAGGACCAGGGATGGAGACAAGGAAGACGCCAAAAGAGATAGGAACAGTTGGTATGATGTGTTGGCTGAGGTGAGAAGGCACTGGTAGGGTAGTGGTTTCCCTGAGGCCTACTCTCATGCATCAATGGAGCTCAGTCCTACAGAGATTTGGGTGGGACACTTTGTTCCATTTCAGGCTGTGTGGAGCTTGTATTGTGCTTGCGGACCTCAAGATCTCCAAGATGGTGGGCATGGGAAAAAGCCTGGCTTCCCTATGGTCTAGAGTAACCCATGCATGACAAATTGCTCATTCGTTGAGTTATTAGGAAGGTTGGAGCTTAGTAGGGAGGGCTCAATTATAGCTGAGTGTAAAGTTAGGAGAGAAATACCTGCTTGCCACGGACCACCTCTTCTTGTTCTGGTGAGAGCTGGACAATGCTTGTCTGGGAACGTCTCTGGTGTGTCCATGTTCACCGTTCAGGGACCTAGAGCTGTTTTCATGGCTGTGATAGAGTATCAACATCAACAACACAGGGGAGTAAGAACGTTTTGGCTCAGGGGCACAGTTTGTCATGGTAGAGAAGGCATAATACCTAGAGTGGCTTACGGCTGGGGCAGCAAGAGTCTATACGTGATTGTCAGTCAGGAAGCAGAGAGACAGACAGGAAGTGGGGCCAACCTGTAATCTCAAAGCTAGCCCCAGGTACCATGTCTAACAGGTCTCCTAATCTCCCCGAACAGTTGGTTACCAAGAGCTCAAAAGCATGAGTCCACGGGAGACATTTCATATTCAAACAATAACAAGAGACATGGTTCTTTTTGGAGAAGACAATGTATCTTCAGCAAGCCTCTCCCAGTACCTTCAAACTGGGTCCTATGGTGCCCGAAGTGAGGCTGTATTTTTGAAGCCAGCGGTAGCCCTATTTTTTCTGCAGAAGCTCTCAGTTTTGCTCCGTTTTTCCTTAGATAAAGTTTTGGGTTTTTTCCATTCTGCTGCACACTCAGAGCTTTGGAGCCCAGGGATGCTGCCCCCGAGTTGGGCGAAGGACGGCCTGTGTTGTAATTCTACTCGGCTGCTAATTTGCTGGGTGACCTGTAGTGTTTTACTTAACCTTGTAAGGGCTTCAATTATTCCATAGAAAACTTGATGAGAGTACGCTGTTCCCCGGGGCACTGGTGCTGGTGAAAGGGGGGAGGAAAAAAAGAAACAAACAGCAGACCATGCCTGTGACCACGCAGGACAACTTTCCCAGGCTACTCTCTCGTTCTTCATGCTGCTATTTCAGGTCTCCAAGGCCCATTTCTTCTCAAAGCTCTTCCCATTTCTCGTTGCTTTCCCTAACTTTGCTCGTTTACATACTGAGCCCACAATCTAGTACAGTCAAGGACTAATTCTTTTATTCATTGCTTCATGATTTTTTTTTTTGTGTGTGTGTTAAGTTGCCTCTTTTGGAAGAAAGTGGTTTGTTTAGAAGGGAAAAGTCCCATTGGTATATATGACAATGAAATTGTGAGTATAGTTTTTTTTTTTTTTTAACATACATGTTTGTATTAAGAGTCAAGAAAAGGTGACATCGAGTATAACCATGATGGGAAACATTATGGAGATTCATTTTGAAAATTAAAAAGGAGGGTTACTATGTGGTTCAGACACTCCACATCTGGGCATACATCGGGAGGAAATAGAATTAGTACATAGGAGAGAGATATGCACCC
Organism: Mus minutoides; assembly: GCA_902729485.2. Classification (NCBI taxonomy): domain Eukaryota; kingdom Metazoa; phylum Chordata; class Mammalia; order Rodentia; family Muridae; genus Mus; species Mus minutoides. The sequence goes on from LR749885.1 coordinate 1,162,706, forward strand.
CCACCCACCCCCATTATTCATTGTGGTACTCTTAATAATAGCCAAGACATAGATTCAACTTAAGGGCCCAGTCACTTTTGAACACATCAAGAAAACGTGTTACTGATACAATGGTATTTCATTCAGCCATGAAGAAGAAGGAAGCCCTGTCATTTACAGTAATATGAAAGAACCCTGAAGACACTATGTTAAATGCCCCGCGCAAGCAGGGAAAGACAAACTCTACATGAAATCTCTCATATGTAAAACAGAACTCTCGGGCAGCAGACCCGTGGTGACCAGAGGCTGGGCGGAAAGGCGGTGGGGAGAAGAGGACAATGGAGTTATTGGTCAAAGGGGCAAAATTTCAAGACAGGAAGTGTGAGCACAAGAGAGCTATTATTCAAGTGTTTACTACAGCTACTAGTTTATTATGTTCCTGAAAATCTCTAAAAGAGTAGATCTTAACTGGTTTCAGAACAAAAAGAATAAAAAAAAAAATGGAAGCATATGATGTCATAGATGTGTCCATTAGTGTGACTTAGCCAGTCCTCAGGCTCAAAACATGATGAACTCCATAAAGCAACAGTCCCCCTTCCCTCTCCGAAACAGGGTTTCTCTTTGTATCCTTTGCTGTCCTGGAACTCACGCTATAGACCAGGCTGGCCTTGAACTTTTAGAGATCTGCCTGCCTCTGTCTCCTGAGTGCTGGAATTAAAGGTGTGCACCACCACCGCAAGGCTAAAGATACACATTTTTAATATGTATCACATACAAGAAAATTCAGGACCCATGGAGTCCTGGCAAGCGTCCTTTCTCAGAGTCAGCCTTCCTTAGCTTCTGGATCGTGTCAACCCAACCTCCTGGCCTCTGACACTCTCTTAGGGACACCTCACAGGGCTTTGCCCACTAGCCAAACATGAGCTCCAAAAGGGCAAGAGCTGTGTGTATCCCAAACCTAGCCCAGTGGTTGGTACCTAAGTGATGATCAGTGCTTTTGCAGAATTTCACAAAACTCCTCTATTTTCTAGTCAAAAACTTTGGTGACCATTAATGGAGAACAGCAGAGCACAACCTCTCAGCCCTGTGCGTCCCAGGTCGGGAACACATGTGTTACTGAGAACAGCCAACTCTCAGGAAGTGGTAGAAGATAGAAGGAGAAGTTTCAGGTGCTTCCTGCAGCAATCCAGGTTTGGTTTGGTTTGGTTTTGAAATGGTGAATCTGTGTAGTCCTGGCTGGCCAGAAACTTGACATGTATCAAGCTGCTATTGCTTGGGCCTCCCGAGTTCTGAGATTAAAGGCATGAACTGTGATGTCTAGCCTTGTGATCCAAGTGTTAAAGATTGAAATGTGTGGAGATTCAAGAGCTTAAGGGTCTAGAATTCTTCGAGCTGTGAGTTTCTGAGATATTGTAGGGCCATTGACAGTATAGTTTTAAGTTTTGCAGATCTCTCCCCATAGAAGCTCTGTTCCTGGACAGCACTTAAATCTCCTTGGGGTCCCCAAAGGAGTACCTGAACTTCATACGGGCTTCATATTCCTCTCACCTCCTACATCTGGCTCTATTAGGAGTTTTCACAAGTTTCTGAACATCTGTGCAACAGCACTGTCCACGTCTTGGCAGGCATCTGGTTCCACACGGGTACTGAGTACTTGACAGCAGTTTTCTAGGAAAAAAAAAAATGATGTGCTCCTTATCTGTTTGCTAATTCCTTGCACACATCACAAGACTTTTCTGTAAATTCCCATCGGTCTTGACAAAGTTATCTTGTAGACTTATGTAGTGATTTTGATGGCTGTGCAGGTCTGTTTGTCTTGTTCAGAACGAAATTAATAATCCCGTGATGGCACCTACTTTACCACCAAACTTCTTAAAACTCTCCTAATATACTAATCAGCATGTCAGTGAAATATTATTTTTTTTTTTTCTGGATAAAGACAAGCCTGGTGAAATGGATTAGACATTCACAGGGCATTGCATAATTCAGCATGCCAGTGTGGTGCATGCGATTTGCATTAATAACTCACGCTGCAAGCTGCTGCTTACTGGCTCCTCTCATTAGGTCGAATGGGGAAGATTCTGGACTGTCAATCAATTACAGTAATTTCCTCTTCCATATTTATCCCATCACTATCATTGACAGCTACCATTAAGTGACATTAATACAATACAATATCATCTTCCAATTCTACAGAGCATCTCAGGGTGCCTAAGAGTTCCTCTCCAGCCAAGAAATCATATTACAAAGAGGAAAGAGGCCTAATTTTCTGTAGGAAAAGACATTTTCTGTGTCTTGTCCTCTTGGATACTGCGGGAGTTGTCCACAGTCTTCAAAGGTATCCCCAAATTTGGGGTATGGCTGTTTATTTTTTTTTCTGCTCAAATATACCCACAGTTGTGACTCTGGAGACTAGAATGGCTTCCTGTGCAGTGGGGACGTTCTAGGGAGCATATTAATCTGTGCTTTTTATCTGCACTCGTGCATGATCTGGGACATACTTACAAGGCAGGATTGCTGGAGACTCTAGTGGCAGGATTCACTTCCTTGAAGAGACGGTGGTTGTATGCATTGTTTTTCTATAATCTCCTCCTCCTTTGCCTTCCTGCTTTGTACTAACACTTGAGATGCAATTAGTGACCTCGAGTCTGTGGAAAGAGGCAAAGCTTCCATTAAACCAGGTAGACAGTTTGTGTATTCGAGCTGCCGGCGCTTGCATACTCTCTCTTCCCTTCCTCTCTTCTGTAATCAGGGATGTCCCTAGCTCTGCCACACTGGAACCATCTCTGGTGTCCAGGTGATTCATCTTGTACTCAGTTTTGGATGACACGCCAGTAGGGTGTCCTGATAGAAAACATGAGATGTCCAATTACATTTGAATTTCAAACAAACAAGGCATTTTTGCATAATTATGTTCCGAATATAGCATGGGACAGTCTGTTGCTTTGAGAGAGGAAATGTGCCCCCCCCCCAATAGGCTTCCATACATGAACACTTGTCCCCAGCTGGCACTGTTTGGGGGTTGTTGTGAAGCCTTTAGGAGGTGGAGACTATCTGGAGGAAGCACATCTCTCTGAGAGTTCATACCCTCACTCCACCTCCAGTTTGTCGGCTCTCTCTGCTTCGCATCTGACGTTGAACTGACCTGTCAGCTTCAAGCTCTGGCCTCTTGCTCCTATCATCCTGTCCAGCAACTGTTACAGATTCTCTCTCTGGAACCATACATCAACATCACCTTTTCCTTCCCTAAGTTGCTTTTGGTCCTGGTCTTTTATAGTGGCTACAGAAAACAGCTAGGACAGACATTTAAAATGACTAAGAGTTTATCTGAGGGCTGGAGAGATGGCTCAGTGGTTGGTTAAAAGTGCTTGCTATTTTCTTAGAGGACCAGAGCTTGACTCCCCGCACTAAGGCAGGCAGCTCACAACCTCCTATAGCTTTAGCTCTCAGGGATCTGACACCATTTTTCTGGTCTCCACAGGCACATATGTATGTGCCCATGCACACACACACACACACACACACACACACACACACACACAATTTTAAAAAAGAGTTTATCTGAAGTTCGAGTTTTCCTAAGCATTCTGCATTTTCATTTGGTAACTCTCTCAGACCTATCTGTCACGTGATCCAAAGGCTTATGAATGAAACAAAGGACAGCACTGAGGGTCCTGGGAGAATTCCCATCAAGGTAGTGCATCTACACTGACTCAAAGTGGTTGCAAACCTTTCAGCTCATTGCCTCTGAAAAGGCAAAGCAGCATTGGTTTTTGCCAAGAGAATAGAATAGAGGAGAATGCCTACAGACTACAAGACCATGGTTGCTAGTGTCAAAAAACTGGCTGAAGGCCTATAGAAAAGCACAAAGACTAGTTCTAACTTTCGCCTTTGGTTTTCAATCTATAACCTGTTGTAATGTTGTCCTACAATGGGAACTATTTTTAAAATTTTTTTACAGGTCAGAGGAAGGCTACCGAGTCTGATAAAACAAGGCTCTCTGACTTGTAAGGAGGCTGTGGACACGGCACTTGCCATCATCCCGAGTATTGATTGACAGTTGAGAAAGAGCCTTAAACCTAAGAATCAATAGGTACTCATGGAGTGGGTAGCTGATGGGTTTTTGAGCAGGCTGAGTAGGATGAGAGATGCTTCACCAAGACTATTATGGAAGTATGGTAGGAGCAAACACAGAGAAGACAACATCCTTGAATAATAGAGAAAGCAAAAGCATCCTGCTTGGGTTACTATCCTCCACTAGACAGGATCCAACACTGCCGTTCTTTCTCAGTGTCTTAGCATCACACCGCTCAGGAGCCTTGTCCACTCAGGGGCAAATTACTGTTGTGCTCTTTCTTCTATGGATTTGGAAGCTTAAGACACTTACCTTGGAAGGGCTGTCTATAAACCTAGAAGACAGAACTGTGAGGCAGGAGGCAGTGCTGGAAAGAGTGGGTCAGCGACCAAGCAGATCATCTGTGAGCTCAGTTACATCCCAAGAATCTTTTCTTGTCTGGTTGGCTAAGGTTTGTGTGGTTGGTGAGGATAAAGAGCCGTGTCTGACGCAGCAGCCGCCGTGTGATACGCACCGGCCAGTTTCCCATTACTGTATGAAACACCCGAGACCACACAACTCAAGAGGAATAGTTTGTCTTGGCTCAGGGGTGCAGAAGTTTCAGTACCTCATTATTTGGCACTGCTGGTTTAGGGCTTTGTGGTGAAACCATATGTCACATTGGGATCACAGGATGAAGCAAAACTGTTCATGCCATGGTGGTCAGGAAGCAAAGAGAGGAACAGGAGGGGTGAAAGTCTCAATATCCCTTCAAGGGCCTTGCCTCCCGCCACCAGTAATCTGGCTTCCTCCCACTAAGACTTACCTTGCAAGGGTTCTATCATCACCCCATAGTGGGTCATCCCTGTCCATATCCTAGCACGCCTCTCGTTTTGTTTCTGTTGTCTGAAAGGAAAAAACTTGTTTTCCTGTTTAATTGACTTTTCAGTCAGGAGGATGCTTTCGTGAATGTGCTGAGTCACTAGGACAGAACCAGGATTGGAAAACAGGTCTTCATACCCTCAAACCAGTGCTGGCCCCACCTCCCAAACACTTGCCTCTCTTAAAAACCTTCTCTATGAAACTGCCTGCTCAGTTTCACAGATGCGTGTGGATGGACAAATACCGCCCTGTTAGCTTTTAGACACGTATGTTGTGCCTTCTATTTTCTGTTTTGTTTAAAAAGAAACAGCCCAGATTCAGCATGAGTTTGTGTAAGGTCTAGCCTGCCTCTGGGATAGAACTTAATTGTAAAGGGATACATTTTTTTTTTTTTTTTTGATTCACTTCATTCTGTTTCCCCTGACTTCAGGAATGGCCAACCTTTCTGGAAAGAATCATATTTCAGGTTACTGCCAATCTGGTCAGAGTGAACCGTGGTATTTTATAAACGAACCCTGACCAGATGATATTCCACAGCAGGGAGAAGCAAAGAACAAAAGACATACACATGGCTTGTGAGGAGGCTAGGGGAACTGTGTCTGGAAAGACTTTGGAAGTTCCTGGGTGGGGAGAAGAGACAAGAGAACCGAATCTGACCTTTGTGGTTACCAAGAGGTGCTCAGGAGCATGGGAGGAAGGAATCCCAGAATTCCCTTTAACTTTATTAAGTTTTCTGTCATTTTGTTTCCAGACCGGGTCTCACTATAGCCCTGGCTGGCCTGGAACTCACTCTGTAGACCAGGCTGGCCTTGAACTCAGAGATCCATTTGAGTCTGCCTCCTGGGTTCTGAAATGAAAGGTGTGCATCATCACACCAGGCCGGGACGAAGGAATCTAGAAATGGTTGCTACAAACACATCACATATTTCTCTCAGGATTTATTTAAGATAGAGTATGTGAATTTCAGAATTTAATAAAATATTGTGAAAATTCTTCTTCTCATTTCTTCCCATGTGCTTTATTTAGATCTTTTTAATATCTTAAATGATTGATAGTTAATAAAAGGACATCTGTCTACGGTTTTGTATTTGTCCTAATCTTGTCTCTGTCTCTCTCTCTCTCTCTGTATGTATATATTTGCATGTGAAAGAGTCCAGGTGTTTGAGTATATTGTACTTATATGCAGGTGTGCACACATGTGGACAGGTGCACATGCATTTTGAGGGGGGCATGCAGAGACTAGAAGTCAGTAGTGTCACATGTCTTCTTTTGTCTTGCTCCACCTAACTTTTTCTGACAGCATCTCTCACTGAACCTGGAGTTCATTAATTGGGCAAGACCAGATGGGAGGAATTCCCAGGCATCGTCTTGCCTCTACCTCTACAGTTGTACCACACCCAGCTCTGTATCTGGGTTCTGGTGATGATCGGCACCCACGGAACTCAGGTCCCCAGACTTGCAAGGTGTTCTCTTTACCAACTAAGCCATTCCGCCAGCCTCCCACGTGCCAGTGTGAAGCAGACTCCACACTTTTGACCATTCCACAGTGAAATGTGTCAATGAAGGGAGAACCTGTTCCTCCACAGGTCGGAGGGAGGCTCAGGCTTGATCTGACTTACCCAAGCTGTCCTCCTGATACTGTGTATCTTTCTTTGTGAATAACTTGAGTAACAGCTACCGAGTGTTAACTTCTTTGCATCTTCACAAGCAGCCGGAGCTGCCAAAGTTCACTGTGTACTTTGGGTTTACAAATGGTTCATTTCTTTGTTCTGTGTTATCCAAGACTGGCGGTGAGGCTCAGGGAGGTAAGGAGATACATGGAATTGTGTCCAGCTGCTTTTTCAGGATAACATCATTTCTTTCCCCTCTTTTAAGTGCATGCTTCCAAAGCAGTAGGAATCGCTATTTTAGCAGAAGCAAAGAGGAACAGATCTTTCTTGTAACTTCTGTGTTTGTGAGGAGCAGCCAGTGATCTTTCTTGTCCTCCCTTTATTTGGGGGCCGCCCGTCTTATTCTTTCCACTTTGTCATCTGTGCACCAAACCTCACATTCTGATATCTTAGAACAATGACACTAACTTCCAGACTTTACTATGCTCTTGAGAGCCCAGAGGGTCTGTAATCACCCACACAGACAGAACCCTGTTGTGATACACAGGGGAACCGGAGATACTCCCTTACTGACTTACCAATTCTTTCCTTCCGCTGGCCATTCAGGCTCCTGCAGTTTCTGGTTAGTTTTGCATGAATGAGAATCATGAAGGGCATGTGCTTTTGAAGTAAAAAAGCAGGCTTAATATATATTTGGTAGGCACTATGTTTTTTGTTTTTGTTTTTGTTTCTTTGCAAAGATTTTTGCTCAATGAATCTACCAGATTGAAAATGCATTCTTGTTTACTTGTGGATCCGTTTAGGGGAGTTCTGTCTTCTGCGTTTCTCCCTATTTCTCACGTAAACTTACACTTTTTTTTTTTTTAAATTTTCCAAACCTGTGTGTTCTTTTCTCCTTCGGATTTACCCACCTGTGGTAGTCCTTTATCACATCAGCATTATCTTATCAGTAATTCTGCTCATGTCTCCAAATTACAATCTTTTTTCCTCGACCTGCTGGCTTTTGTGACAGTGACTCCCTTTCCTGATGTTTGCTCCTCCACAGACACCTTCTGCAGCCATCCCTTCACCTGGCACGGGATATATGTCACATCCTCAAGAGCAGCTGCTGCCCCCTCCCTATTCCCCTTCCCCTCCCCTTCTCCTTCCCCCACAGGACGTTTCTGCTGCTGGGGCTGCCACGTTTACTCTATGTCTTCCTGTTCACCCCCTCACCCCCACCCCATGTCAACCCTTGTCACTCAGGGGTAACAGTTCAATGATCTTTCCCCTTCTCTGTCCACTGAGTTCATTTGCAATTTACAATCCAAACAGTCTCTGGCTGTCAGCTTGCCTGACTGTGACCTCTAATATTTACTCTGCCGTTCCTTTGTCCAAATCGTTCCTGTCACCTTTTATCTCTGGAATTGTCAACACCCATCCTAGATCGTTTCTTTCTCTTTTCTTCTCTGTCCTTCTTGGGTACCCCTCCCCTCTCCCCACTTTTTAATTCCGAGTAATTGCACACTTGACAAATGTTGCAAGCATAGCAAAGAGAATGTGAAGTGCTTCTGGGTACCCATCACCCAGTTTCCTCAAAGGCCAGATGTTACACCATTCCAGCTCTGCGTGAACGTCAGGGAGCTGACATTGGTACAAAGCATGCGTGCAGTTCTATGCCAAGTTATTACATGTGTAGACAATTAAACGTACAGAACTCCACTACCACCACAGACATCTCCCCCATCGTATCTATGATGGTTCAGGTAAGCATCTCCTAAGATTTGTGCTGGAAGCTTGGCGGCTAGACTGTGATGCTAGCAGAAGGTAGAGGCTTTAGGAGATGGGGACTAATAGCAGGAAGTGAGGTCACAGGGATACTAAGAACTCAGCTCCTCCCCCTTCTCTTCCTGATCATCATGAGGGGAGCTGGCTTGACACACGAATGCTTCCTGTTCACTATACCTGCCTCCTGCCTCTCCTCAGGCCTGAAGACCACAGAGCTCTCTGAGCATCATTAGAATCTCTGAATTCATAAGCCAACAGAGACTTTTCCTTCTTGTAAGCTGATCATCCCGGGCATTTTTTTTGTCACAGCTATAGAAAATTAGTTACCACGTTATTATTTTATACCCAGCTCCCAGCCATCATTCCACACCCAAAGCAACGACGATTTTGTGCTCTAGTCTATGACGTTGTCAGTTTGAGACTGCTACAGACATGGTATTATATAGGATAAAATCTATTGAGAATCTCCCCATGTTCAGCATAATACAAAAAAGTCTGTTCAAGTCTTTGGGTCTATCAGCAGCTCACTCCTTTCTATGGCCAGGCATAGCAGAATCTATGGTATGCAATCACTGTATTTGACCAGTCTTAAGACGACAATTCGGTCGTCTCTAGTATGGGGCTCACAAATGGTCTTTGCTCTTCCTTAACAGTGTCCTTGCCGATCGTGTCTCTCTAGCAAGTATTTGTGGGAAAAGTAAATCGAGGGACATAGGGATCCTCGCTGGTTATTTCTACTCCATCAAGCCCTGGGTGGACCCCAGAGTGATTGGCAGTGCAGAACTTTGCAGACACAGCCTTGTTGTTTCAGTGTCTAGGTGCAGACTTGGTTCCAATTCCTACCTGTCAGTCAAGTGCCTGCCCTGGAGTCAGAGGGGTGTGGGGTCTGCAGGGGAAACGGGGTCCATGTCCTGGCTGTCTCCTCCCCAGAGGTTGTTCCAGTGTAAATCTGGACTGCAAACAAAAGAGCAGGCTTAGTTATTTGCAGTTGGAACATTAATAGAGAGTGACTACATTACCACAGGAGACTGGGTAGGGGCCCAGGGAAGCCTTTAAGTTATTTCTGGCAAAATGTTTTAAAACCAGTAGCTTTTAAAATTCAGTGCTCCAGGGAAAAAGCCCATGCCTCCCCCCCCCCAAAGCTTGACTATTAGAAGGGAATGTGGGGTCACTGAGCGGGCTTTCCAAAGTGAAACACCCACAAATTAATTTCTTAAATGAGTTTATGTTTTGTTTTTTTGTTTTGTTTTGTTTTGTTTTTAAGACTGCATGTGTTTGGGAAGAGCCCCCTTGTGCCTGGTGGTGCTGGCTTTGTCTTAGTCCTGGATAATGAATGTCCAGGCTAATGTGAGGTTTCTCCCACACAGGGATGAAGACTATTATAGCTTTCCTTCTGGTAGAAACTTGGATTCTTTTTATGTTTGAATAGTTCACATATTTGCACAAAGCCCGAGTTTAGGTGATTATGTGGTAAAGTTATTGTATTAAGGTATAAATATTTAGACTTTACAGGGGATTTTATATACAGCTTTTGGGGGTGAAAGGGAATTTAATACATTTGAAATGAAATTTTGTATAAGCACTCTCTCTCTTTTTGTATAAGACTCTCTCTTTTTGTCTCTCTATCTATCTCTCTCTCTCTCTCTCTCTCACTGTGTGTGTGTGTATCTGTCTCTGTCTCTCTGCCTCTGTGTACGTGTTCATGTGTGTGCTCCTGTGTGAGGAGAATAAAGGGTAACATTAAGTGTCCTCCTCAGTTGCTCTCCATGTTAGTTTTTGAAACTGAGTCTCTCACGAACCTGAAACTCATAGTTGGACTAGACTCTCTGGCCAGTAACTGCAGGGATCTCCTGTCTCTGCCTCTCCTCCCACCCCCAGTGCTAGGCTTCTCGATGCGTGCTGCGTCCAACTTTTACATGGGTGCTGAGGATCTGCAGCCAAGAGCTCATGCTTTACCAGCCAAGCCATCTCCCCAGCCACCAAGGTCTTCTTAAAGTCCATAAGGAATGAACATGTTGACACCTAATAATTAGAATCTTTTCTATTTTATGAAGTTTCCAGGACTCCTTTTTCTGTGTTGGGGCCGTTTGATTTTGGTTAGTATCCTTGTGAAAGTAAGATCCGTTCAAGTGACCTCACCCTCCCACCTCCTCATACCAAATCTGAATGTTCCCTCCTGGTACTGGGAGATGATGATGCAGTGGAGATACACAGCCTAGCTGAAAAAGAGAATAAATAATGCTATCTATTCCTATATATCTACATCTAGGGAGCTCTGGTTTCTCTCAAGGTGGGCAGAGGAAGGTGAGCTACAGCTGGGCTTGTGATGCCCTTCTTGATAGGGGCTGAATCACTGGAGTGAGCCACAGTCACGGTGAGTTTAGCAGTTCCTACCCAGGCTATCATCCTCAAACTTGTATGCTTTAAGTATCTGTCTTTAACATATCCCAACATGCCAGGGACCAGCCTCAGCCTGGAGAGGGGTTCTGGGAGCAGTGAAAAGAATGACTCAAAGTCAATTTGTGGGTTACAAGCTGATGACAACCTATGTTCTGCTAGAGACAGCTCTCCCTTGAAATCCCCAAAAGTCTCTGGATAGCTCATCTCTTGTAGACCAAAACCCTAGTCTTTTATTTACATATCAATTCAGCCATTACTCCCAGAAATCAGAATCCCTGGTCACTAGTCCTTTGATTCTTAGAAAAAGATAGCAAGCATGTTTAAAAAAATAAATATTGCAATGAATTTAGAAATCTGCCTGCCTTTGTAAGCACAGACAATGAGATAACTGGGTGGGATCCCAACCTGAGATCACCATTTCCCCCAAACCTGGACCCAACCTAGTTCTATCCCAGAAAATGATTGGTTGCCAGTTCTTTTTCCAGAACTCCTTCCATCTCATGGGCCTGTAGTCAGCTGTAGCACTGAGATGGAGCTGTCCTCAGGAGTTTAGACTATAAGAATTTAGTTTAGAATCAAGGAACAAGGTCAGTTGGTCAATGATAGATCATACTCAGAGGTAAATATTGTTTCAGGTAAGGAACGAGCTCTAAGTTAGAAAGAAAGGGAATAGGGTTGCACACTTGATCCAGAAAGTTGTGGTATCTAGAAGTTATATGGAAAGAGGGGAAAGAATAATCCCTTGGAGTGTTACCACTGGGCTCATACCTTGTGACTTCCGCAAGTTCAAGTCAAGATATTCAAGATGGTGTTTATCATCTCTTTTCTTCCCCACCTCTTCAGATACACTCTTCCTACCAGATTTGTAAGGCTTTTTGTTTGTTTGTTTGTTTGTTTTCCAATGATGTCTCAATGTATCCAAGCCCTCCCCCCAAAACATACCCACTACTCCCACTCAGCAATTTCTTGTACACTTCTGCTTAGAACATTTTCTCCCGCTATAACTAAATACTATAGGTTAAGTGATTTATTATAAAGAAAAATTTTTGTTTTTCATAATTCTGAAAGCTGAAAAGTGGGGTGCTGGTGTCTCTCAGGTTCTGGTGAAATTTTCTTTGGTTGGGTTGCGGTGTGGAAGGAGGCACTGCACGGTAAGATGGATGTGAGAGAAAGAAAACCAAACTCCTTTTAATCTTTTTTACATTCATATATTTGGTGAATACCCGTGTGTCCAGGGCACACACACACTAAGGCGTGCCTGTGGAAGTCAGGGAACTTCTTGCTGAAGTCAGACTACTCCTTCTATAGTGTAGATCACATTGCTGTCTTGTGAGCGTCATGAAATCCTTTTTAAAAAAGAAGATTTATTTATTATTATATATAAGTACATTGTTGCTGTCTTCAGACACAGCAGAAGAGGGCATCAGATCTCCTTACGGATGGTTGTGAGCTACCATGTGGTTGCTGGGATTTGAACTCAGGACCTTTGGAAGAGCAGTCAGTGCTCTTAACAGCTGAGACATCTCGCCAGCCCTGAGTCATGAAATTCTAATCTAGCGATCCTTACTCCTCCATAAATCCATTTTTCCTGGCCATTCAATTCAGATGTCAGGCTTGGAAACAACATAAAATGGCTTTACCCACTGGACCGTCCTACTGCCCCCCCCCTTTCGTGTTTATTCTCACGAATAATTATCTATTCCCAGAGAACTCACCCAGTTTTTTGACAATGACTTTAGTTCTGCCTAGAGTCCCCAATCTCTTGTAATACTGACACACACGAGACTAAGCCTCAGTGTTCCTGAGGCCAAACTACATTCAAATCGCTGCTTTCTCTGTGCCTGAGGTTCTCCCCACAAAAGGATGACACAGAGCTGGTAAAAAATGAAAATCGAAATCAACATATTTGGAACCCACTTTGAAGCGTATTTCACGCTTCCTGACTAGTTTTCATATGATTTTATTTCATTTGGGCCAACCACGGAGCTTTGGGTCACGTGACACAAACAAGTCTCTGCCGCGCCCCCCCCCCGCCCCCATTCCCCCTCTCGTGGCAGATATTTGTGTGTGAAGGCAGCAGGCAAACAAAGCTCTGCCAGGACTGACCACGCGAAGACTTTCATCTCGTGGTTTGGCAAGGCCGCTCTGAGCACGGACAGTATGAGTTGGGAGGACTCAGAATTCTTTGCAGTTTAGACAGGCTCATCTGGCCGTGTCACGACTATCATACAGTGTTTTGCACATCTGGGGTTTAAAGCCACGTGTATTTAATCAATTCACAACCTGCTCTTTTTTTTTTTTCTTTTCTTTTCTTCTTCTTCTTTTAAGCCAGCCTATCACACAGGGTTGATACAGGGAGAAAGAAAAAGATGACGAATTTTAGTTCTGGCCTCTTGTCCTTCATAAGCTCAGACATTTAGCCATTATGATATGGTTTTCTATGGTTCCTTTCTATACTGGCTTCCCTGGACCTCCATGACAAATTACCACAGTGTGGCTTCAGCAGGCGTGCATTAGCTCACAGCTCCTGAGGTTGTAAGTCTGAAATCAAGGTGTCAGCACAGACACTTTTCCTCTGAAGATTTAGAGGCTGGTCCTTCCCGTCTCTGCCAGCTGCTGCCGGCTCCAGGCATTCCGTCACTTCTGACTGCTTATTCTAGTCTTGGCTTTGTCTCCACACAACCTTCTCCACGTGTCTCCACGTCGACTTGTTAGTGGCTCTAATACAGTATTGGCTGTTGGATATAGAGAGAGGTGTCCTTGAATAATCCTGACTAAAAAGGACCCTAATAATGTGTTCTTCTTGAATGAGGAAAAAGTCTTCTAGAGATCTTATACTTAATTACAGTTTCAAAGACATCCCTCCCCATCTCCCCAAACTCCCTACTAACTCATAACACAGTCCCAGGCTCTTGGATCTGGACATAGCATTTTGGGGAAACCCCACTAGGGTCACCTGGTTGCTTCTCAGGTGATACATTTTCATATATTTGACACGAATAAAACTGGTTTTTGATAACTTCTTGGTTTCCAAACCTAAGGATTGTCATCATCACTGAAATTAATTGCTGAGAGAAGAATGCATTGCAGACACCAAAAAAATGCCAGACTGCATTCTATAGTCATTTTATGTCTTTGTTTTGTATATTGCCTGAGGATGTATGCATCACACACAGACACTCAGAGATATCCAGCACCCAGGCACACCCAGACACCCATACAGACACAGACACAGACACAGACACAGACACAGACACAGACACAGACAGAAACACAGACACAGACATACACACACACACACACACACACACACACACACACACAACCTAAAAATGATGGGGGGAGGAGAGAGAGGAGGAAGGGGAGAGAGACTGAATATCCACCAAGTTCATTAGATTTTTGTCTTCTAAAACGACTCCTCAGTTCACCCCTTTACCTTGCTGCAATTCCTGCTTTCTAAGGTCAAGGGTCACTTCTCACCTCGATTTCTGGTGCTTTCTGCCTGGCCGCCCTTTGATCACATTGCTGTCTTGTGAGCATCATGAAATCCTTTTTTAAAAAAGATTTATTTATTATTATATATAAGTACACTGTTACTGTCTTCAGATACAGCAGAAGAGGGCATCAGATCTCCTTACGGATGGTTGTGAGCTACCATGTGGTTGCTGGGATTTGAACTCAGGACCTTTGGAAGAGCAGTCAGTGCTCTTAACAGCTGAGACATCTCGCCAGCCCTGAGTCATGAAATTCTAATCTAGCGATCCTTACTCCTCCAAAGCTATCGATCTTTCTCTACTTTGGAAAAAAAAAAAGGCTCCCCAGATTCCTCTCTCCCCTCTGACTTCTGGCTAGGTTTGGCCAATGAGAACTGGTGAGCCGGCGGGAAGATGGAAACCAGAAGGGAGAGCGGTCCTTTATCCCTCTATTCCTTCCCGAGCTCACTGGAGACTGACAGCATCTTGTGAGAAGAGTCCAACAGCTCCCATGAGATGCCCTCCACAGCCCACTCTCTTCCATGCTTCACTGACTGACTGACTGCCTCTGCTCTCATTCTGCCGAGTCAGAGGGTGACCAAGGGAGCCGCTCAGCCATTTCCCTCACACCACCCACACCTTTGAAAATAAAGCCCTTCTAAGCTCTTCCTAAAGAGCAGATTTCAGAATTCCAGATGTTTCTTGCAAGACACCAGGCCTCAGCCTTGTTCCTGGCCCCATCGTTTCCTGGTAATCATACATAGGGTGCTCAGACCTGCTGACAGGATCTCTCTCTCTCTCTCTCTCTCTCTCTCTCTCTCCCACCCCCACCCCCCGGGGAAGTAATCCTTTTCTTGGAGGGTTTGTAAGCTTTGTTTCTCAGGGATCTGCCTCGGCTCTGTATTCCTCACTCTTCCCTATTCTTCCCAAACCTTTCCTCTTGCCTGTGTTCTTGCTGGCTTAAACCAGCAGGGCTGGTTGTACCTTCCATGCTCCCATATCACACTACCCATAGATTGTGCCAGTGTTTATCATTGCTATAAGTCATTTGTTTCTCTGCCTACTTTTCAACTAATTCCTCAACCTCTGACTGTGTAGACTGGGTTCAATTTCTCTTTTATTGCCCAGTGCCTGCTGTTGCTCCCTGTAGGCTTAATAAATATTTTTGAATGATTACGGTTTTTTTTATTTGTGGATTAGATTGCTTCTTTCTCCATTCATACAAACAAGATTATCGTGATAAAATACCACCTTCATCTACTTAACTGTGCACATCCTTCTATCTTAAGGAATATTATTTTGTTTTATACTCAGAATATCACCGAGAAATGGGAAATGGGAGGCTAATCCCTCTCCATCACACAGATGATCAGTGGCAGGTCTATGCCAAGGGTCCAGACTTCTAGATTCTGATCTGCCCTTCTTTCATGAGGCCGTTCTTGCCTACTTTGGGATTCCAGCTGAAAACCACCAACGAAACTCAGGGGCAGGCTTAATGAGGACCATCCCGAGGACCACTTCAGACGGAAGGCAAGTCAAGCTGTCAGGGAGATAACTTCCTGTGATTATAAACACATGTCAGGAAAGCTGCTTGAAGTGTTGGTCGTCGGAACGGAACTGGTCACATTACCGGAACCCGACTTCCTGTTGCCTGAGAATTATGTATGATGCAGGCTCCGGGGATGAGTGGAAGAACAGAACATGTGGATCAAAATCAGGATGTGGACATCAAAAAGGAGCATGCCGCAACCCCAAGGAAGCGATGGCAGGCAACCAGGGGGAGGGAGGAATAAATCGTTGTTTGTAATTCAAACCATGTCCCATGAGAAAGTAATATGCGGGTAGTGTCACAAATACAGATAAATCTGAGAGCATTTGGGACAATTTCTGCTATGTGTGTAGAGGCTTACATGTCCTTTCCTGCTTCCTGCCCGCAGGCAGGGGGCAGTCTGTTGAAAGTATCTGCTGCCTAAGAAGAACTTGAAGAGATACCATCAGAGAATCGCAGACGGACTTTAAAGGTTGTCTTGTACCGGGCTTTGACTTTTGATCTTTTCCAACTGGAGGTTAAAAAGAAAAGAAAAGAATGCTGACTATGCCAGATGATGAGGACAGACTGTTTCAGATGGGGCGACCAGGCCATTGTAGGGTCATAGGAATACTGTGGGGGTGTGACAAGGAGTCTTGGGTGACGTCATGGTCTCTATGTAACCTCAGAAGCTGTCTCCAGTAACAGGAACATCCAAGTCATTAGACTTTCCTCTCCTTCTCCCCTGCAAACAAAGAGATGTGTGAGCCAAAACTAAGAAAAGGCAAGAAACTAGGATTCAGGCCAGCCAGATGGCTCATGGGCTAAAAGTGCTTGCTTCCAAGCCTGATAGCCTGAGTTTAGTCCCTGGGTCCCAAATGGTGGAAGAAGAAACCTGATTCCTACCAATTGTCCTCTGACTTGTACATATGTACCATGGCACGTGTCTACCCCCTCATCCATAAATAAGTATAATTTTAAAAATTAAAAAAAATGCTACATTTAGCGTTTTATCCAGAAGCCTTTGACATCAGTGTTATTAAAAATAAACCGTTGGAGAAGTATGGAAGTTGTCAGGATCAAGCTGGAGTTGCTTACGGAAGTGTTAACAAGAGAAAGCAAGCTGGTCGGTGAAGGTTTGTGTGTTGTCCAGTGAGCAGAGAGGGGAGGAGGCTTACAGTTCAATTCTAGCATGACCTCGACTGAATGTGCTGACGGATACCTTGAGAGGTGGAGGCAGGAGGATCAGAGGTACAGAGTGAGTCAGTCAGAGGTCACACATTTGTCACAATCAAAACAGTGGGGAGGGGGGAGTCTGGGAGTCTGTGAATAAAAAGATCTTATGCGTGAATATGTGATAGTAACTGTCGTAAAGAACTCCAGGACCCTAGCTTATCACGGAGGCCACCACAACATTGCACAAATAAATATCCCTGCAAGGACATCTGCCCAGTAATTGTTCACCCTTGGACTAAGGTCACTTATTAGTAATGTGGTCAAAGATCATTGCTTCACAATGTCTCTTTGGCCTTCGGGAGCTTTCTCTTGCCCTCTATCTCTTTAAACGTGCCCATGGCTCAGTCTGGAGCCTGTGTGCCCACCGCAGTCCTCAGCACTTGCTCTCTGCTTAGATTGGCCCCTTGTTAGGAATTTGGGCAAAAGGTATAACAAAGAGCAATAGTAGATGGAGACCCAGAAAGGACCCGGATTGTCCAATCACATAAGAAAAGGTCTTCAAATCGTGTGGCAGGAATTCTGCTACCATTTAAATCCCACATTCAGAAATCACTTACTAATACAAAGATGCTTACGCTATGAACCAGGAAAACGATGCATGAATTTGTACCTGTGGTAAAAATCCAGATCCAATTTTTGAAAAAAAAAAACAAAAACTTCCTTCTTGTCTAGATACCTACCTCTATAAATAGAGACACACCAGAAAGAGAAGCATCAATACTCTGAAGTATAGCCCAGTTCTGTCTTTTGGAAATACCCTGCAGTGGGTCCGGAGAAGATTCTGCGGTGTGCTGCCTCATCTCCAGCCTGCAGTGCTTACTGCCAAGGGCATCTGGGTATTACATGGTGTGGACTCACAGACAAATCCTTCCGTGAATACTCCAGTTGCCGAGGTCAGGATGACGTCCCTCCTCACCCCCAACCCCCCAGGTCTGCAGACTGAAACAGTCAGTAGAATCATCCTTGGTTCCAGAGAACATTCTTACCTAAGGAAAGCTGCAGCTTTGCCTTCTGCGGTCTGTGAAGGGTACCACAGCCTGACCCTACTGTTTCAATGACAGCTTTGAAGAGCAGCCCAGCATCAGAGAGCTCCAGATGGGACAAGGGATGGCCTGTGGCAATGTCAGCCTGACTCCCTGTAAGGGAGTCCTCTCCAGGGAGCCTCACTCACAGTCTCTGACACTGCTTCTTAGAAAATCCAACTAGGCATACATCTTGTGGTTCTTTACCTCATTTCTTAAAGCTCCCTCTCCTAGACTGCTCAGTGTTCTTCATTTCTTTCCCATTGTGCCACCAAACCAACCAACCAACCCCAACCAACCAACCAACCAACCAACCAACCAACCAACCAACCAACCAACCAGCCAACCAACTAACCAGCCAGCCAGCCAGCGAGCCAGCCAGCCAGCCAACCAGCCAGCCAAGCAAGCAAGCAAGCAAGCAAGCAACCAACCAACCAACCAACCAACCAACCAACCAACCAACCCAAAAAAACACAGCTCTCAAATCTCCTTCTGTCCTAGGGCTCTTCTCAAAGGAAGGAAATCATCTTTCTGTCCCTGTCTCTGTCTTGTTTTTCAATTTGCGTTTTGTTTCTGAGAATGTGTGTGTATCTGCATGAGTGTGTGTGTGTGTGTGTGTGTGTGTGTGTGTGTATGTGTGTGTGAGAGAGAGAGAGAGAGAGAGAGAGAGAGAGAGAGAGGGAGAGAGAGAGAGCAAGTGTCCTTGATGTAGGTGCTGGGAACCCATGCAAGCTCTCTGAGTGCGGTAAGCGGTCCTCACCTCTGAGCCTCTCTCCAGCCCCTCCCATTTCTCGTTGCCCTGCTGAGGTACCTTTGTGTACCCAATCCCCTACCTCACTTTTTTTTCTTTTTTTTTTTTCAACTTTTATTAGATATTTTCTTCATTTACATTTCAAGTGTTATCCAGAAAGTTCCCTATATCCTCCCCCCTCCCGGCCCTGCTCCCCTACCCATCCGCTCCCACTTCTTGGCCCTGGCGTTCCCCTGTATTGGGGCATATAAAATCTGCATGACCAAGGGGCCTCTCTTCCCACTGATGGCCAACTAGGCCATCCTCTTCTATATATGCAGCTAGAGACATGAGCTCAGGGGGTACTAGTTAGTTCATGGTTATTCTTCCACCTAGAGGGTTGAAGACCCCTTCAGCTCCTTGGGTACTTTCTCTAGCTCCTTCTTCCTTGGGAACCCTGTGTTCCATCTAATAGATGACTGTGAGCTTCCACCTCCATGTTTGCCAGGCATTGGTATATTTTCCCCCGAGACAGCTATATCCGGGCCCTTTCAGCACCATCTTGCTGGCATATGCTAAAGTGTCTATGTTTGGTGGCTGATTGTGGGATGGATCCCTGGCAGCCGCAGTCATTGGGTCCATCCTTTGGATTCAGCTTCACACATGATCTCTGTAACTCTTTCAATGTGTGCTTTGTTCTTAATTCTAGTAAGGGGTGATGTGTCCACATTTTGATCTTCCTTCTTCTTGAGTTTCATTTGTTTAGTAAATTGTATCTTGGGTAGTCTAGGTTTCTGGGCTAATATCCACATATCAGTGAGTACATGTTATGTGAGTTCTTAAAAATATGGAACGCTTCACAAATTTGCATGTCATCCTTGCACAGGGGCCATGCTAATCTTCTCTGTATCGTTCCAATTTTAGTATATGTGCTGCCGAAGCGAGCACCCCCTACCTCATTTTTAAAAAGAAAATCTAAAACCAGTCCAGGGCATGGAAATCTCAACACCATCATGGCCAAGGACTGGTTCAGCAGTAAATCATAGTCTTTGAGAAGCTGCAGAAGAGAATTGATGTCAGTCTCCTGTATGAAGGGCGCTCCAGTCTCTTGTTGATAAGGGGTGATGTAGGCAGAGCTAACCTGAGAGCAGGAAGGAATCCATCCCAGGTTTCTGGGTTATCAGTGTAACTGACCTCAACTGTGTATCAAGCTGCCAGCTCTGCATTTTCCAAATGAAGTAAAAAAAAAAAAAAAAAACAAGACAAAACAAAACAAAACAAAACAATACCCAAAGCCTTATACTACATATGAGGGAATCTTTGTGTCCCTTCTTCACATTCATGGTGTCCATTTACAATGCTAAAATGTTCTTCTAGGTGGCAAAAGGCTGCTCAATGGTCATTCTTTTTAAAGGTAAACATTATTCTTGTTCTCTCATATGGAGTGATCTTCCTGCCTCTGTGAAGTGGGCTTTCCCTGTGTTATTTCCCATTGTATGACTAGGATGGAGAGGGATGGAGAGGGCAAGTGACCTTAACTCTAGTATAAAGCTGACAGAGCTAGGACAGGGAGTCAGGGCTCCTGGTGAGTGAGTCTGCATCGGCAGCCACAGCCTAGCCTGAGAGAGTTTTCTCCGTGAGGATATTTATTCCCCTCAGGCCTAAAAGTTGTCCTGAATCCCAGAAGTACAAAGCCAACTATATCGTGAGTAGTTCTCTCTCTCTCTCTCTCTCTCTCTCTCTCTCTCTCTCTCCATCTCTCCCTCTTTGTGTGTGTGTGCACACACACACATGCGCGAGCACACGTCTGTGTGCTTGGTATCTCAGTCTTGCTAAAGCTTACCCCTGTTATAGAAAGGAATTAGATGGGAACATTTTCTTCTCTGCCTCCATGTTTATGATGAAGATGTGTTTGCACTGAATAGGTTCCTGGGCTAGCCCTATCCTTACTTCACTGGGCAAAGAGGAACTTCAGTCAGTGTGGGAGAAGCAACTGAGCATGAATGCATGATTCTCCTTCTCCTCTTTGCTTGGGAACAGCTTGGAAAACTAAAGCATTTGCTGCCCCTTCAGGCCTTAAGATTTAAAGGGCAGATGTCCATGTAGCCAAATGTCCTATCTGCTACTCCTACCTGACAGCAGCCGGGTGACTTAGTGCCATAATATTAGGAAAGCTAAATTCGCAGACTCATACTTTCCAACCAAGACATTGTAAATTTTAATAAAGGTGACATTTCCCACTCTCTCTGTTTGACTCCTGGCCTCTTATTTGGTCTAGAACTTGGGCAAAAGAGTCCTGTTTACTGGTTGCTTTGAAACCTCAGCATTAGGGAAGTTGCCTCCAATAGTCACCTGGTGCATTAGTAATCCTAAAAGCCCTGGCAGAAGCAGCTTAAGAATTTATTATGGCTCATGGTTCTAGAGGACACAGTCCCTTTTGGTGGGGAAGGCGTGGCAGCCCAGGCAGCCGATCATGTTGCGTCTATAGCCAGGGAGCAAAGAGAGATGGTTACTGGTGCTCACGATTTCTCCTCCTTCCTTCACTCTCAGACTGAATTCATAGCGTGTTCACATTCAGAGTGAGTCTTCCCTCCTCCATTACACCTTCCTGGAAACATCTGCACGGACATGCCTAGAGATATGTTTCCTGGAAACATCTGCACGGACATGCCTAGAGATATGTTTCCTGGGTGAATCTGTATCTTGTTAAGCTGGCAGTGAAGATGAACCATCTCAGATGTCCTGGATCAAGACTCACGTGAGTGAACAGCCAAGGCATCTGGGAAAGTGGTTGAAACGGGAACACAGGTAAGCTTGACCCAGGATGCTCACTGTGCGGGGGCGGGGGGGGGGGTCCCATCTACAGTTTGGTGGCTAAAGGAAGCTCCTAACTACTATGGGCTTAGGGAAGGGCATTTCCAATTAGCCATCTTCTCTGCGAGTGCCAGTAAAAATAATCATGGAACAAATAGGCTTCTTGCCAAGCTTCCTTGGTTGTTTCCACAAAATCCAAGTTTGAATAACTGTGTAAGCGAGGGGCCCAATAGTGTCTGCAAGAATTCTACTTTGTGCTCTGAAACTCAGATTAACAGCCAATCCTCCAAATGAAAGCAATTTGTCCTCCAAATTAAAGCATCCAAAATGCTCTGCCCCTTGCTCAGGATTTGGATTATTAGCCTTCATCTGGCTTATCAAAGGTTTGGCCATTGTGATGTGGGATTTGTTCTTTTTTTTTTTTTTTTTTGGTCTGAAATTCCCAAGATGTAAAGCTTGTTAAGTAAGATCATGCGCTCTATGCCTTTCTCTATACTGTCCCTGAGTCATATGCAGAGTATACTTTTGGTGATATGGAAATAAATAAAAGACCAATAGAAAAAAGCAGGACCAAAGGGTTTTCAGTCAGCCCTCATGCTAGCAATGGAGTCATAGGTGGTACTTGTGTTTGGGGAGCAATTGCAAGAGGAGTGGAAGGCTTCAGGTTCGTTCCTGTAGAGCGTGGCGAAGCTGAGAAGCATCTGCTGGAGGCGTGGGATCCAATGTGATTGGCTAAAGTGCATATTTGACCTTCTCGGGTTTGTTCCATATTGGGGTTTGAGGCAAAGAGTAGAGAAGCTGTCTCTTGTTTTTCAGGGTTAGCTATTTTGAGCCCGTTGTTGTGGAGGTATGATTTGGCTTCCTGGATTGTTGATGAAGATAATGGTCTGACGTCTTACAGGTTTGACTTATGGTGGTGGACTGATTTCCTGGGCTGGTTAACATCCAGTAATGGGTTGGCTTCCTGAAGTGGTCATAGTTCTGTTTTATGTACAGCCCATCCATAATCCATTTGTATACTGGCTTTCTTACCATCAGCAAACACTGAGCTGTTATTGTGGTCTATGCCTGCAGGAAAATTGCCATGGGTTGCAGGCTAGCCTGGGATACATATAATCAGCTCCAGGATATCCTGGGCTGTGTTGTGAGAGCCTGTTTGAAAAGTAAAAACAATAGTGAAAACACACAAAACAAAACCCAATTGGTAGTTTACTTGACTGATAGCTTTAATGGACTATAGTCTTATCTGATGGTCTTTCTTTTTTTCTTTTAAGATTTATGTATTTATTATATGTAACTACACGGTAACTGTCTTCAGACATTACAGAAGAGGAAATCAGATCTTGTTACGGATGGTTGTGAGCCACCGTGCGTTTGCTGGGATTTGAACTCAGGATCTTCGTAAGAGCAGTAGATGCTCTTAACCACTGAACCATCCATCGTTCCAGCCCCTGACGGTCTTTCTTTTACTTCCTGCAAAATTATTTATTCAAGAAACATTTTCCATTTTATTTTTTTTTATAACAAGATCCTAGAATAGCGCAAGGAAGAAGCGAAAGTATGTTTCCACCTCTTTCAGGTTTTTAAAAATTGTTTTTACTATGATGTTTTACTGCATGGATGTCTGGGTATCACACACATGCCTGGTGCTCCCAGAGGCCAGAAGAAGGTATTGGATCCCCTGATACTGTAGCTAAAGATGGTGTGGGCCACCTTGTGGGTGCTGGGAATCAAACCCAAGTTCTCTGGAAGAGCAGCCAGTGCCCTTAACTACTGAGCCATCTCTCCAGTGCTGTTCCTGTTCTTGGTCATTGCCTTGGGATCTAAAACATTGGTGACAATGGAATTCTAGTTATCAAGTCTAAAATCACTCGAGTTCAAGTCCCATCAAACAATGAAGGTCTGGAGCTTCACCCAGGTCACAGCCACCAGAGCTAAGACCTCAGAGAGGGGAAATGGACAGTCTCTGGCATCTTCAACTTGTGGAGTCTTTGTGCCTAACATGGAGGAGAGGGAAAGAAGAAAAGTAAAAGTCTGTAGGTTTTTGAAATATTGAAACTGTGCTTGAGAGGGGACTATTATGAAGAATTATCAGTTTAGAGCAGAGGAGCATGGGGTTCAAAGCTTGTTGGTGGCTGGGAGCCACATTATGGATACTTGTTTTTGCAAAGTACCATAGGCTAGAGGAGCAAACGCTTATTCTCCCCGACTTCCAAAGGCTTGAACACTTGAAGCAAAGGGAGAGAATCCTTTGCCTTTTCCCAGATCTGGGTGTTTTCAGATTGTGATGGCCAGTTCTTTATTGACAACTTGATAAGATTTAAGAGTGTCCGTGGCATAAGAGAGGCACACCTTTGGTGTTGTCTATGAGGTTATTTCCTAAGAGTGTTAACTGATCAGGGAAGACCTATCCTGAAGAATTGGTGCATGCGTGTATGCGTGTGTGTGTGTGTGTGTGTGTGTGTGTGTGTGTGTGTGTGTGTGCCAGACTGAATATAAGATGAAGAAGGAGGAAGCAATTTGAGGACCAGTATTCACGTTTCTCTGCCCCCTGACTGGAGAGGCCATGCCGATCAGCTGCCTCCCACATTCCCCCTTCTGTCCATGGCTCTACCATTATGAGCCAGCTGTATCTTCTGAAACTCTAAGTCAAAATAAATCCTTTCTCCCATAGCCTCCTTTTGTTAGCTAAAGCAATGGATGCACACTGGCATTCCTTGGGTTGTAGATGTATCATTCCAATGTCTATCTCCATGGTGTTCTTCCTGGTGTCTTTATCTCTCTCTGTGCTTTTTCCAGTCACATTGGATGTTGGCTCTTCGCTGATCAAATAGAGCCTTATCTTAACCAATTATGTGTGCAATGGCTTCCTTTCTAATTGAGTCACATTTGTAGGAACTGGGGCTTAAGACTTCAATGCAGCTTTTGTTCGGGAGCAGGGGTGGGGATGGGGATGAAGGTGAGGGTGCAGTTTCAGTCCATGACCCATGACGTCACCCAGACCCTCATCCCCCACATGGAGGTCTGTAATCACAGGCTTCTGGATTCACTCACTTCCCAATCATGGCCAACACATGGCCCATGAGTAAACAGGGCTCCAAGAGAGAACCATGGTGACTCACAGTGCCACTATCCATCAGCGTGAAGGGTGATTAGCAAGGGATTGTCATCTAGAATAAAGCCACCCGGTTCCTCTGTAAATATGTGTCAGAGGATATTTTGAACCATCATGGTCAGCCCACTGCTACACACTGCAAATTACACACGTCTTTTTGGTGTGTGTGTGTGTGTGTGTGTCTTATTCATAGTTCTTCCTGTGCTCCATTTGCGAGGGCGGCTGCTCACCCACTCTCATTTCAGCACCGGCCTTGCGTGTTTCAAAAGCTCCCGATGTCCCGAACACCCATACATCTTCCTGTCACCCTGGTTAGTCATCTGCTATCACTTTTCTTTCGTTTTTGCTCACGTAAGAAGTCATGTTTTTGCTCAGGAGAAAGTGTCATGAGAAGAGAGTTCGTTCTGCTCATCTGGCGACTCATTCCGCTCCTTCCTGATGTTTGTAGATGTGAGAGGGGAATCCCTTTTGAGAAGGACCTTGACGGAGGTCCCAGGGGGAGAAAGAATGCAGTCAGAAAGTGCTCACATGGTCCTGCTGCATTTAGCCATCAACCAGGGAGTACGCATGGCTCCAGCTGCATATCTGCAGAGGATGGCCTTGTCAGGCATCAAGGGGAGGAGAGGTCCCTGGTCCTATGAAGGCTCCATAGATGCCCCAGTGTAGGGGAATAGAGGGCGGGGAGGTGGGAGTGGGTGGGTGAGTGGAAGAACACCCTCATAGAAGCAGGAGGAGGGAGGATGGGAGAGGGGGTTTACAGGAGGGGAAGGGAAACTGGGAAAGGGGATAACATTTGAAATGTAAATAAATATCCAATATTTTTTTTTTCTGGAGAAGGATATCATGGTTCTAATGCCCACTGGGAACCCAGGAGCTGGCTCTCCTTCTAAGAGAGTGCTTTTTAGTGACATCACTGCCCTCCCCACTTCTGCTGGCTTTGTTCTGCCTAAACCGCAGCAAGTCAGACATCCGATGGGCGTTCGGCTCTCTTCCTTTATGAATCCAGGCCTCAGGCTCAGAGTCTATTATAGCTAAAATGAAGCTGAGTTTATTCAGTAGAGTACCAAGCCTCTCCAGGGGGTGGGGGTGGGGGGTAAGTTACATCCCTTTAAAAACTCTTTGTTGGAGCGCTAACTTCTGGCACCTCAGAAGGTGCCGCTGCTTAAAATGAGGGCATATGGGTGATCCATCCCTAAGTCAGTCTAGTATCCACATAGAAAGAGATTAGGGCATAGACCTGTGTCAAAAGAAGATAACTTGATGATTCAGGGAAAAGATTGTCATATACATACCAAGGAGAGATTCCAGGGATGGCTTGCCAATTCCTTGATCTTGGACTGGATTCCAAAGCTATGAAGAATAATTTTTTTTTTAACATTAAGCCTAGCTTGTGATATTTGCTACTACAATGCTAACGGTTGCATGCAGAGCGAGGCCTGTTGAAAGTGGCCTTTTGAAAGATGGCCATACTTCCTGGTTTTAGCTTCTTTTCTCATTGTTGTGAGAAGAAAAATACCTAAAGATCAGCATAAAGGTGCACACCTTTAATCCCAGCACTCGGGAGGCAGAGGCAGGCAGATTTCTGAGTTCGAGGCCAGCCTGGTCTACAAAGTGAGTTCGAGTCAGCAGCTTCAATCCGATAAGGCAGGAAGCAGAGAAGGGAACACTGTGTTTAACAGTAAAGATGAACCACCATACTTACCCATGCCCTGCACCAAGTCACATCCTCCCCAGTGAGCATGCGCACCAGAACATCCTACCTACCCACGCCCCCTCCTCACCCAAAGTGAGCATGTATACCAGGCAATCATACCTACCCATGCCCTGCCCACCTCTATCCTCAGTGAGCATGCGCAGCAGGCCATCAACTTTTTAAAAATTCTTGGTCCAGTCCTAGCCTTTATGATACCATGCTGTGTTTTAGAGAGAAAAGATGACGCTAACCTACTACTTCCTTTCACGAATGCAGTTTAGTCGGCATGCCAACAGTGGTGGCAACTCTATTGTCATTTTCTGCAACACCAGAGGAGAGTTTTCTAAGTTTTTTTTTTCAGCTACAAAGATGGAAAATGTTATCAACACAATCCAACCCAAGTGTAGTTTTAGCCCCTTCCCTCCTGTTGCGATAAGCCAGAAGTATGGGTTGCCAGAAATGGAAAACAGCTTTCTCATCAGCCAGATGATGGTCGTGTTCAAAGTGCCACCCATTTGCCATGTGTTAAAAGTTAAGCATCGAAAACAGGCAGGCTCGTTCCGCTGAAGCCGTGGGCTCTAGGAAGCCATGGAGACGCTTGGAGGCATTGGAGAAGAACTATGGAGATGGTGTTGCTGGCAGGGTAAACAGTGTCTTCTCACAAGGTTTTCAGGAGGGACCCCTGGTTTGCCCTGAGAGTAGACATGCCTATTCACCGATGGGAAGAAAGAAGAGTCAAAAGCTAACCTCCCAAAGAGGCTTCTTTTTGTGTTCTAGACTTAATTCCAGTGCCCTATGGCTCTTGGCCTTCGCTGGCATCTGGCGCAAATTTCCTAGCATTTCAGTTCCTCTTTCTAACTCTGTTGTGTGAGATCTCCAAGAGTTTTGTTGTTGTTGGTTACATCTGTGTACATATATGCACATACATGCCTGGTAAAAGCCAGTGGACAACCTATTGTTCTATTTGTACCATCCTCTTTTTTTTTTTTTTGGTCAGTCTCTCACTGGCCTGGAACTTGCCAAGCAAGACAGATTGGCCATAAAGTCCCCAGGGGTCTGCCTGTCTCCCCTTCGCCAGGGCTGGAATTACAAATGTGTCACCATACCTGGCTTTTTAAAACCTGTGAATGCTGGGGGTTGAACTTAGGTCCTTGTGTTTGCCAGCTGAACGCTCCCCGGGGCCATGGCCTTTCCTCAGCCCTCTGTGAATTCTTGATGGAAGATGGAAGTGTCCGGGCCTTCATGAGGAACTGTGAGCTTTTATGGGTGTCTACAGTGATTCTGTTCGTTTCCTTCTCGTGTGAGGTAATAGGGGACATCCTTTGGATTTCTGTGGGGCTGTGCTACCCAGCGTTTTCTGTCAGAAGCTTTGTGCTTGCATGATGAATTTCTGACTTTTTAAAAAATCATTCTGCCTTTGAAACTATGGAAGGGATTTTTGGACAATAGACATTTTAAGAAATAGCAATGTAGGCTTCAGGAGTTGGATGCTTAAAGTAGAAGCCCAATCTCCCCCAAACCAAACCAAACCAAACCTAAACTAAACAAAACACCTTTTAAAAAAATTAGATTGACATTTAGAGTTTTAATTACCAGGTTTCTGGAAACTCACCTGATTACAACATGCCACCAGAGATTCTTGGCAATTCAATACCAAGAGTCCCTCCTCAATCTGATTGCTAAGGCCTTGGAAGTGAGAGTGACCTCAGGATTGTCTGCAATCGAGAGGCCTAAGTCTACCTTCTTTTGTCCCGCCACCTCAGGTTCAGTGGAAGTTAGCACATTCCCATGCATGGGCATGCTCCATTGAGTCCCGCCTCCTCTGTAAGATCATCAGTTTGTCTTAAAGGTGGGTGTTCTTTTTTGGCATTGAGGAGTTGCAGCTGACAGAGACAAGCAGTTGAAAAGTAGCTCCGGTGGAGAGAAGGGACACACCTTCACCCTTTTCTTCCCAGTTTGAGTCACCCTTGTCTTATTCCACCCACGGCTGCCCTATCTCCAGGTTTTGAGTTGAGGGAGCAGTTAGCAGTAGGCCACACTCTTCTTCAGATAAAAGGCCAGAAAGAAGGTACCTATTATAAGCTCCTGAGCTTAGAGACAAAGGCTTGGCTGCTGATACTCTCCCCTCCCACTAACTTGAGTCTGAACGGTAGGTTTAATTTCCTTTTGCTATTTGAAAGAAAGAAAGGAAAAAAAAAAAAAAAAAAAAAAACCAAAGCAGGCAGAACAAGGGTGCGAGGCGTAGTGGCTGTGGCGGGAGGTGACAGCTGTTGTATTCATGGTTAATCAGGTGTGTCTCTTTTTGTGTAGCATCTGTCTGTTACTGTTGCTGGACCACTTGTGAAAGGGGATGGAGGGGAAGGTCCATTCATGTACAAAGCCACTAGCACTGACCTCTGCTTCGTTCTCCTCAGGGTGGGAAAGCTTGTCTATTTAACTTTCCCTATTATAGGAAGCTGTAATTTGACTCTATTACCCCACCCTTACCATTTGGCCTGGCAAACACAGGCTTGGTGCAGAAGGCCCATAAATCTGCCGGAGTGGGAGGTTGGAGGGGAGAGGGCTCCTCCTTATCATGCTTCGCTTTGGGGGATTCCACTTCATTTGCCAAAAAAGAGAACACTAGAAAGAGGATTTAGGGAGTACCCTGGCCCTGCCTGCCATGTCAAAGCCACCAGGCTATCCGGGTAACCTTTCAGGATGGGTGGCTTCCCTGTATCATGCCTAGAGCATGTTTGCCTCCAGACTCGTATGTGTCTCACGAGTCCCACACACTCATAGTGCTTGCGTCAGACCTTAGTCATCTTCCTGGCTCCAGATCCTGCCCCTGGATCCTTCCATCCCCCGCCTCCCTCTCAGCTCGTGTTCATAGGGGAGGAAGACGCAGCTTCCGGCCTGCGTGTTCTGGTTACTGCCACTCAAGCCTGCCAGACATGACTCTTCCTGGCTCATGTAGAAACAACTGACACAAATACCACCCCCTACTCGCCAATTCTAGGATACCAGACTGCATTACAACTTAAAGTCTGAGTTCTAATGTCTCAAAGTGACTCACTCCAACCTGGTGCTTCGAGTCTCCATCTTGTTTCTTTGGGGATGCTGTCTTCTGGCCTTTGTGCCTTGGGGTCAGCACTTGGGAATCTTCTGGTAACTGGTCATTATCAGATTTTTCAAGACTAGCATTGCTGTCACTAAAAGTTCACAAAAACTTGCCAACTGCAGAAAGCCCCTGGCTCACAGTGGATTCTAACTTTTGCCCTGTGACGATTAGTGTTAATTGTCAAGTTGAGAGGATCTAGAGTCATTTGGGGGATGGGCATTTGTGTATGCCTTTGTAGAATTGTCTTGATTGCAATGAGGTAGGAAAACACCTACCGTGGGTGGACCATTCCTTATGCAGAGGGCCTTATACTTTACAAGATGGAGAAAGCAAGCTTGAACATCAGTGTCTGTTCCTGATTGTGGATGTGATGTTACCGGCTACTTGAAGATCCTGTCTCTTCGACTTCTCTGCCATGATAGACTGAACTTTGAACTCCAAATTAAGCCCTTCTGTCAGGGTATGTTTTTTTTTTTTTTTTTTTTTTTTTTATCACAGCACTGGGAAAAGAAGCTAAGGCACATACAGTTATGCCAGTCATCTTTATGTTGGGTTTCGAAGGTGTCATGTGTAGGTGCATGTATACACATATGTATGCATGTCTTATAAAAATGAAAATGGTTACTATTTCCTGGCATGAGCCGATCACCAGCCCTGGCTGGGCTTCCTGTCTGCTGTCCTGTGCTAATAGCCATGGCTGTACAAGCATCCAGCCTTTGTTTTCCTGATGCAAAAGAATATTGCAAAGCTGTCCCACTGCCTTATGTTCTGCCCTCCTCCCTCTGTATCCTCAGGCTTCCAAATCCCCATAGCATCAGTAGGCAAAAGTCATGTGCTGCTAATGTCATACTGTCTAATAGTCTATCAGGCTTGGCGAGGCCTTTCAATCTAATCTTTTGAGAAGATGTATGAATCAAGTCAATGATAACAAAGCAGGGATGAATCTGGAGTCTAACAGTGTCCAGCTTAATGAGTCCTCCCTCCTTTTGAGCCTGTTTCCTTTCTTCTTTCCCTCCCTTCTTCCCTCTTTCCCTTTCTTCCCCTCCCTCTCTCCCCCCTCCCTCCCTCCATGCCTGCTTCCTTTCTTCTCTCCCTCCCTTCTTCCCTCTCTCCCTTTCTTCTCCTCCCTCCCTCCCTCCCTCCCTCCTTCTCTTAGGGAGAGTCTTCCTGCTTAGACCAGGCTGGCTTTGAACTCACTATATAAACCAAAGTAGCCTCCAACTTGCAGTCATTCTCCTGCCTCTACCTATATTTCCCCTTTGGGTCAGAGATATATACCATTGTGCTTGGCCAAATGGATTATTTTTTTGTATACATGTAACCATCACAAGGTTAAGAAACAGAATGTTAACTACAGATGGGGGCTTTTTTTTTTTTTTTTTTTTTTCAAGGCAGGGTTTCTCTGTATAGCCCTGGCTGTCCTGGCACTCACTTTGTAAACCAGGCTGGCCTCGAACTCAGAAATCTGCCTGCCTCTGTGTCCCAAGTGCTGGGATTAAAGGCGTGCGTCACCACGCCTGGCTCAGATGGGGACTTTTGATAGTTTGACTTCTGTAGGCTACAATTGTGCTACAGTCAAAAATCTATTCTTGTGCGGCATATGATGTTCAGGGGTAGGAAGGCTCCTGTTGGCTTCAAGGGGATTGCCACAGCAGGGTCTGAGGGGGACATGGTTCAACCTTTCAGACTGGGTTTTGGGGACCAACAGGTAATCCTGGGACATAAAAAGTCCTGATATTCCACCCCCACCCCCCTTATGAAGTGGTCATCAAAGTACACGACATAAAAATAAATTCATTGTCTTCATCTGTAGTTCAGTGGTGTTGACTGCAAGTCACTGGTCAATCTTCAGAAACTACTTCATCTTGCAAACCTGAAATGTGTTACCCACTAAATACCCTGTTTCACAGTCCCCAGCTCAACAACTGCTCTTCTGTCTATGAACTTGAAGGCTGTGGTACCCATCTAAAGAGAATC
The DNA here is from genome assembly GCA_902729485.2 of Mus minutoides. Lineage (NCBI taxonomy): Eukaryota > Metazoa > Chordata > Mammalia > Rodentia > Muridae > Mus > Mus minutoides. The sequence continues at coordinate 1,194,086 of LR749885.1, forward strand.
ATGTAGTCTTTGTCTTTTGTAACTTACCTTTTTCCTTTAGCACTACATCCTCAATGTTGATCCATACGGTAGCCTCTGTAAGAACGTATTGTCTTTGGCTGGCTATAGTAGTGGATATTTGTAATCCTAGCACTCAGAGTACAGAGGCAGAAGAATTGCAAGCTCTAGGCTAGCCTGGACTTCGGTGGTTTCCAGGCTAGCCTGAGATATAATCAAGATATGGTGTCAACTTTCCAGAATCCTCCAACAAAAAATTTAAAAAACAAGATGAAACTGCTACCACCACTACTAACAACAAATTAAAGATAAAAGTTCTCCAAAATGACCCCCCCCCTTTTTTTTTTAAAATCATGACTTATTAAGGCAGAATAGTAGTCTACATCTCCATTGAGTTTATCCATTTGTGCTCTGGTGGACATGTGGGTTATTTCTACTTCTTGACTGTTGTAAAGAAAGCTTCTGTATGCATGTAGAAGTATGTTTTCTGGTCCCTGCTTTCAACTCTTTTGGGTACATACTTAGAAGACTGTATGCTAACATTATTTACATACCTTTATTTATTTTTCGAGGAACTGTCCTAGTGTTTACCATGACAGCTACACCATTCTGAGCTCTATTTCATGCGAATTTCCTCTTGTTCAGCCTTTCAGTAATGTTAGGAGGAGCCTGAGGTTGGGACTGAATCTAGTGACAATGGTTAGGAGCTTATAAATACACATCCACGTTCAGGAGTTCAGAGCCATATAGATAGGAAAGAATGAAGTGGAAGAAGGTCATGTTGGCTGCATTGGGACCCCTGTGAGAAACAGAGTTATAGTTTATGAAGGTGGTGATCTTTTTTCCTCTTTAATTTCTGGGAAAATGGAGGGTGAGAGATTTATTGTTTTTTTTTTTTTTTTTTTTTTTTTTGGTATTGGCAGGCCTCACACCTGTCCAGGGTCTCACCTCAAGATTTCCTCTGGGGCCTCAGGACTAAGTGTGGGAATAGCTACAGAACAGATGGCAAAACAGAAAAAACAAAATTAAGAGGGATGGAGGGGGCGTCCATGATTGGATCAGAAGGCTGATAGTGAAGTCAAGAAGGGGGACGTATTTAAAAAAAATAAAAAAGGTCCTTGGAACTATTGGATTGTGGTATGGGTTTAGCACTAGGCTCTAATACCAGAAGCACCTGTGCGATGATATTCAGGGGCTCCTTGGGGGTAATGTTAAGTATTTTTTGCTTTGTTGCTAGGGCTCAGCTAGCGTTAATGTCTATCTGAAGGATGTGGGCCACCAGGGTTAGGACCTCTACAGCCACAGATTTGAAGGTCCTGTCAATTTCACTGAAGGAATACATGCTGTTTCCAGATCCATTCTCTTAGGTTTTCTTTCTATCGTAGGAAAAAAAAAATGTCTCTGTGAAATTACTCAGGTGCTCAGGCTGGAATCAGGTGTCGTTACCACTGAGCCGTGTTTACCTGCTGGTACATGTGAATGGACCATCCATGAATTCATCCTGGCCGTAGGTATGCAAAGATGGATACGATGCTGGTCTCACCCTGAATCTTACACCCTTACGTCATATTTTAATGAGCAAACTGCAGAAAGGGGCTCTGACTGCCTTAGTAGAGATGTGTCTAAAGCAGAGTAGAGTCCAGAGACAGTACCTGCTGTCTCCGCTTGCCATCTTTATGCCAGTCAAAGGAAAGAAACAAACGTTGGGTCTAAGTTTGGGTATAGACCATAGCACCTTTTCTGTTATTCCCATCACGCTAACCTATGGTAATCAGATTTTCAGATGTGCAAAGCGCAGGCGTGCTTTCCTGTTGCTATTGGGAGAATGATGTTGTTAGAGGAAACGATGCGGCTTCCCAGAGCTTTCAAGTGTGATCGGAGCAGAACATCTTTGCATAAAGCTAAAGATAGGTTGTCTGCTAATAATCATATTCAAGTGATGGCAAGCATTCAGGTGAGGAGAAATGTATTCTTTGTGTTACTTGGTAAGTCAGCTGAATCCTTATTTACTTATTGTTATTGGCATGACAACAATCATGGTATCTATGTGTTCCAGTTGTTATATTGTTTCTCATAGCAACTTCTATGAGAAGGAAACTGAAGTCCCTGACTCCTGGGAACTTGCTCCAGGTTGTGACATTGGGAAATAAGAGAGTTGGTGTCTTAGTTGCTTCTTCTGTGGCTGGGATAAAATGTGCCCAATAGTTCTGTGTCTGAGCAAAGCACACTGAAGAAGGAAAAGTTTATCTGGCTCAAAGTTCCAGTATCCAGTGCATCCTGGCAGGAAGTCCTGATCAACAGGAGTGTGAGGTCATATGGCATCTGCTGCCAGAAAGCAGAGAACACTAAGTATTGGGGGCATGGCTGGCTTTTGCCTTTTAATGCAGTCTAGGACCCAAGCGCAGGGAATGGCGCTGCCCACTTCCCACCTAAGTTAACAGAATGATGAAGATAAGAGGCTAGCAGCTCACAGGTGTGCCCAAAGCCTTGTCTTCTAGGTGACAATTCCTGTCAAGTTGATACTCAGTATTCCCTATTCACTGATTTGGAATTCAACTCTTGGTTCTCACCATTACAGTGATAACTTTACCATTGGTCTTAGCTGTGATTTCAAAAGTGGAAGGTTGGCAGACACAGAGTGGGTAAGTTCAGTTGTTTCCTTTTCTTTAAGCTTCTCTGTCCGGTAGGGAAAACATGACTGCATTTATGGGTGTTTAAAGTATCAAGGCTACAGGGTAAGACAGGCTGGATGAGCTGGTTTAAAGGAGCTACACAGCTACAGCTTTCCTGTGAGGGAGCTCACAGGAAGTTGTGGACCATTCTCTTCCTAAGCAATTCTATGAACTGTAAAACCAATGTCACTGAAGGTTTTTGTCGGTTCTGGCCTGGAACACCATCATCTGACCTTCCCCTTAAAAAATAAAAACAAACAAAAAGAAGAAAATAAAAAACACCTGTCTGTTGATAGGATGAGGGGTTGGAGAGGTGGTGGTGGCTTCTTCAGCAGTGTGGTGAACTTCCTCCAGTGGAAATACACTGTGAGCAGGGCCACCAGGCATGCAAGAGCGCTCCTAATGCTTTGGAACACGGGCCTCAGTCGTGGCCACAAGCTCTTTTCTTTCTCTTCATCCAGCAAGTGACTTGTAGCCTCCTGTAATGGTACCAGGGAAGCCTGGTATGCTCTGTTTATTAATTATTTTTTCTCCTTGATGAGACCAACTATCTGACAAAGGCAATCTTTAGAGAGCAAAGATTTATTCTGACACCCAGTTTGAGGGCCTATAACTTATCACGATGAGGAAGGCATGGTAGCAGGTGGCAGGTGGCTCTGTGGTAGTAGGAATATGAGGTTGGGATTCATCAGAGGACCAGAAAACAGGGAGGGAGGGAGGGAGGGATGCTGGTGCTTATCCGGCTTTCTGCTTTGTCCTCTTTCATTCCATCCATCCTAGCCCACATCCTGGATGCATCTTTTCTCATCAGTTACTTGTCTTGAGAAATACCCTCAGAACCTCACCCAGAGGTGTGCCCCGTCAATGCCTTAGATGTTTATTAATTCAGTCACATGGACAATTGATTAAGACATCATATTGTGCCATTATCCTGGCTATAGCCAGCCTCAAGGTTCTCATCGTTCAGAACTAGAATGGTACTGAAAAACCACTCTGGTTTCTTTGGAAACTCAGTTGTGTCAGATGATGTTTCTCCGGAAGTTGTCTTGGGAGAGAGGAGGTTTTCACTGAAGCAAAACATGTGAGAGGGCATATGATGTTTCGCTGGAGTGTATGCTTGAGAGGATATGTGATTTTTTATAAAGAATATAAATGTAACTCCACAGACAGACGACGTGCTTGCTCTTGGTAGGGAGAAATGCACCGATGAACTTCTTGTGGTATTCTGACTAGCTCTCTGTCGCTTCCTCCGACTTGTGCTGGTTTGGTGGAGCCTTGCGGTTTCTGCTGGATGTTCCAAACCACTGCTATTGATTCATGTTTGGTGCTTACTATTGGACGGGACTGCTGATATCCTGACGCCGGAGATTGGAATTGCCTCCAAAGAACTACTTCGAAGCCGGACCACAACCCCTCTTTTCCTATTAACTTTCTTTCTCTGCTACCTCAGGTTGGTGGGCTAGAAGGGAAGTTGAAGCATTTAAGAACCCGTAATTAAAGTAGGTTTTGAAAAAAAAAATCTAAGCCCACACTTAGCAGTATTTTAAGTCATCAGTTCGTGTCTACTGCTGCCCAAACCATGGGATATGACATATCAACTGATATTAAAATTTTTAGCTGGATATAAAGAGAAGAGTTTCCAGTCTTATTTAATATGCAAACCGTTTATGACAGGAGGCAAAAGGCTATCTTTTTTGTTGTTTGTTTGTTTGTTTGTTTGTTTTTGGTTTTTTGAGACAGGGTTTCTCTGTGTAGCCCTGGCTGTCCTGGAACTCACTTTGCAGACCAGGCTGGCCTCGAACTCAGAAATCCACCTGCCTCTGCCTCCCGAGTGCTGGGATTAAAGGTGTGTGCCACCATGCCCAGCACAAAAGGCTGTCTTACTTCGTGGCTTTATGTAGTGGTGTTACTACACTGAATGAAGAAGGAGGCTTCAGAGGCTCTCTTTGCCTTGTCCCATGTTGCATTGGCTTATTTCTCCTACTCTGTGTTTCTTTCCCTGTATTTGCTTGTCTTGTGGAGGATGTCTGTTCCAGGAGCTCTTCCTAAAACCTTGATGTTGGCACGAAGCTGAGGACTTTTATCATGAGTGTCTTCCATTTGAACTTGGGAGAGCTCTGTAGTTCATATCCCCCACCCTGCCCCCAATGCTTTTCACTTGGCTGCCCCAGAGGTGGAGTGGCTGCTGAGCTGTCCGGGGGAGGGAGTTGCAGTAAGCCATCTCTCACTGGTCTCCCCCATGGGTCTAGGTGACTCTTCTTCTAGGCTGGACCGTTCCCTGGTAGCTTGTTTAACTGTCTTGGAGGCTCAAGTTGAGCATCTTGTATTTGGGCATCTGTTTCTTCTTCAGTGATCATCTCTGTCTGGAAACAGGCGAGGAATGATGGGAGAGAAAATACCTTCAACTGGCTGAAACTGCACAGGGGGACTAGACTTTCAGAGTCCCCAAATTGAGTGTGTGGTGTTTGTTCAGATCTCCAAAGGACAAGGAGGCCCAACTGTACCAAGTGTCTTGGTTAAAGGCACAGTACAAAAATTCAACCACTGTGCGACATTAAAAAATCAGGAGGCCAGAGGGAAGAAGGGCAGGCTTGGTGCCTCCTCTTGGAACAGGAAAACACCTAGGAGAGCAGAGTCAGGGATTTGGAATGGGAGTGGTTTAGCCAGTCAGAAAGAGGCATTCCTCTATTCTGCAAAGACTGATGAGAGAGAGAGAGAGAGAGAGAGAGCAGGAATAGGCAGTTTCAAGACAAATCCTACTAGAGCCTCCTGGGAGATGCTCAAACACCCTAAAGCAACACGTGCTCTCGGATTCTGCCCTTCCTTTCCCTATTTAGTTCCCTGTTTTCTCTTCCTTGTTCCCTTGGGCCCCCTGTGAATGGTAGAGCCTTCCTCAGGAAAGGCTTTGTTAAAAACCCACCCCTTGATGCAAGCCATGGAAATGAGGGAATGAACGAAGCGAAGGCCCGCCCGCCTGCCCCGCCAGTCCGCAGCAGCGTGGATTTTTTAGATTGCGTTGGTGTTGGTCACCTGCTTCCTTTTGCCTGTAATAGGAGTCATGCGGCTTAAAAACCGGGACTGCTGATTTGAAAATTTACCTCATGCAGTGATTGATAATAGAAGCTTTCAGGAATGAATCAAAAGGGGGGAAAAAGTTGGGGAGGGGCTTGTGAGGGGCGGGGACGGGGCGGGCGGATGTGAATTGCTGAAAATTGGGATGGCTGAAGCTCCACTTAGCTTCCTGTGAATGGGGTTCAGATGTTCGAATTTGGTAGGGAAACTGAGGCACAAACAAAGAAAGGAGGATGCCTAGCTCTATCACATCCTCTATCATATTCTCGCCTTCACCCCCCCCCCCTTTTTTTTTCAGTCCTAGGGATGGATCCTGGGCTAGGCAAGAGGAACCTTTGCTGTTGTTTTTTTCTAAACAGGTGAAATGCTGGTTACCTGTGGCATTTTATTTTAAACCAATCGATGGCAGACAAGTTAAAGCTCAACCTCATGCAGACAGATCTTCTATTTTCAGTGGCCATTTGTGTCTATTCCTTGGAAGCTTCTGCTGGGCCCCTGAGACTATGTAAAGAGCTGAGCCAGAAGTGCCTTTTGTGCCTGTGCACGAGCACACTTGATGGTCATTCCTCAGGAGTCTGTCTACTGTCTCTCTCTGGCCTGTAACTTACTCAGTAAGGTAGGCTGGCTGGCTGGTCAGCTCCAGGAACTTTCCTGTCTCCACCTCCTTAGCTTTGGGATCACACATGCCTGGCAGCTCCCTCACCCTGAATACGGGTTCTAGGAATCAAACTCAAGTACTTGTGCTTGGAAGGAAAGCACTATATTGAAGCATCTCTCCAGCCCATGGCAGAAGATGCTAGAACAAAAGAGAAGGCCTTCTACCCTGCTGGGGCTTCTTCCCTAGTGGGAATGCATTCTCCATCTTTCCCTGATGGCCTGTTTTTGTAGCAGGATTCTTCTGAAAGGCTTGGAGTCTATCATCAGCCCTTCCAGACTCCTGACACTGTCACAGTTCTCTTTGGGCTGTGTTTAGGTTCAGAGGATAACAGAAGGGTGTTAGGTGGGACCCAGCTTCAGTTAACCCTGAGGGTGAGAGACCAACCAAGGTTAAGGATCTGGTCTGTCCTGATTATTGCCAGTGATTGAGGAGAGAGGAAGGAAAGGACCCGGAGTTGTGATCATCATGTTCGATGTATCTTTTCAAGACCCAGGCCAGTGATAACTTTAGCATCACTGAAAATCTCCAATGACGAGTTCTAAAACACACAGCCCAAACGCTTGAAGAACTTAAAAACTGTTCCTCCTCGATTCTCTGGGCCCATCTCCAGAGGCATTGACTCGGCCAGGCTGAGAACAGATGTTCTAGAAGGTTCCCTCAGCCTCCAGGAACAGCTGTTTGGAATGGAGCCTTTAGACAGTGAGGTTTTTGATACCATCAAAGCATTGCATACTTGTGTGGGAAAAAGTTGCCAGTGGAGTCAAGTGAACAGTTTTGATCCCCAAACAAAGCGGCCACAGAGAGACTTGGTTCAAAGGTCCTTCATGCTGACCTGCAGAGAGGTTTGGATTCCACACTCCCGGGTCAGAAGGAGGCGTGCTGGCTGCCTCCGGGGACAGCCAGCTCTCGGCAGGTTCATTGGCTTCTCCACCTCCCGGGCTGTGTGGTTCGGTTTCCTGAACTGACCTATCTAAGCAGGCGGCTGACTCAGTCCTTGGCTCACGAATACAGGAGAGCCTTACATAACCATGTAGCTGAGCTCTTGGAAGGAAAGCCCGTGCCATGTGAGGAGTGAGAGGCCAGCTCTCAATGGTGGAGGGGACTTGGTTCCCAGGCTAGCTTGGAGGGAGTGGCACCAGAGCTCCAGGCCCAGAGCTGTCACAGGGCAGTGTTTATTTTCGAGTCATCCGCAGCATACATGTGACTAACAACCCTGTGTCCTAAAAGTTCATCTCCTGGCGAGGTTTCCGTGGCTCTCTTGGGCTTGCCTGAAGACTCAGTTCTGGTATTTTAAAGGATTTGCTGATGGAATAGGGAAAAAAAAAAAAAGAAATGAAATAAAAAGAGGAAGACGTGACTACTCCTAGACTACAGAGAAGATTTTTATTGTAGACATAAGGGAGAACGCAGGCAGAGTGAAGGGTCCAGGCTGAACACGGCTGGCAGACTAAAACAGTCCTCGAGTGAAGAGGAGGGAGGGAGAGCAAGAGAGGCAGCTCAGACCATGAGATGGGGGTAGCCAAAATGGCCAAGTTATATAGAGACCTAAAGCTGGGGGGAAGGGAAGCTCAGCCCCTGGGAGGGAAAGGTTTATGGTAGGGATGCAGGGAGAGCTGGGAGGAGCCATGGGTACTGAGGGATGCTGGGAGAGCTGGGAGGAGCCCTAGGTACTGAAGGATGGAGCTGGGAGGAGCCATGGGTATTGAGGGATGCTGGGAGAGCTGGGAGGAGCCACAGGTACTGAGTGAGACTTGTCCTTGGTTTGATACCTAACACTGATAATGTCCACTTAGAATGTATTTGTAGCTTTCCTTCCTCCGTCCCTCTCTCCTCCGTCCCTCTCTCCTTCCTACCCCCTTCCCATTTTTTCTTCTGTGATGCTTGCTGTCTGGATCTCTAGTGCATGGCAGGCACTGGCATGAGAAGTTTCCCTCCATGACTGCACTCCTTCCTCACACAAGCCCAGTCACTTTGACAAAAAGACTTTATTTGGCTTACTGTTCTCGAGGAGATATAGACCATTATGGTGGAGAAGACATGGTGGGAGGAGCTTGGGGAAGCAGAGGGAGAACAGGAGGAAATGGGGCTGTGCTACAGAACCTCAAGGCCCACTCCTGATCATGCAGGGCTCCATCTTCTGAAGATCTCACAACAGCACCACCAGCTGGAGACCAACGGTTCAAACCCACAAGCCGATGAAGAGCGTTTCACACTGTAGTCAGAGCAGTAGGTGACTAGGATCTGAAATTCAATCCATGTCTTCTGATACCAGATGTCGCTCCTAGCCATTTCACATGGGGAGCGGTGTGGACACAGTTCTGGTGACCTCATCTAATCCTGTCTCTGTATGGTTGGGTGGGTCTCACATATACATTATTCTGATCTACACTATTGTATATCTAGTTCCTCAGCAATTAGAGCTTTTCCTGGTCACTCTGTGCTTCTCCATCACATATTCTTGATGAGGCTAAAGTGTGGGAGTGACTCTGGACTCCTCCTCCTCTTTCTCTTCCTCCTCTTGCTCTTTCTCCTCCTTCTCCTCCTCACCTCCCCCTCCTCCTCCTCCTCTTTCCCCTACTCCTTGTCACAGCCTACACTCCAGCTCTCAGTAGGATTCCTATAATACAGATACCCAACCTTTTGCTCAAAGCCGTCAAGACTGAGTCAGCCTTTGTTGGATTCTTGTGTAAAACTCCTCTGGGGCCTTCTTGACTTATTCTATCAGTGTCAGTGATAAAGTTACTGCCTCTAGACTCCAAAGTATGCTTCTTTTATATTGCTGGAGCTCGGCTACTGAACACCTGAAAGCCCCATCTCTGCTTTATCCTCAGACTCTTATTACAAAGTTGGGCTCAACAGAAAGGCTGCCAGAGGGAGGAAAAAGCAGGGTCATGCTTCCTCCTGGGTTGCTTTCTATGACTTTCTGTTGGCCTGCAGTTCCTAGGAACAGCACCTCTGCCATTTCCCCCATGGCAGCAGGAGTTGTTGCCTCCTTTATCAGAAGTTCAATTCTCTTTGCAAAATTCCCCTCACTGGAGAACTAGCCTTGTAGCACTTCTTCAAGGACAACCCTCTTGTTGTCTCTGAGGTCTGGGCCCCAACCCAGCGTCTAACTTTGATAATCTAGTACCATCCTCCTGTTTCCCCACCTCTAAGGATGGAGGCAGTTTCCCTCCATTGTTATTTTGAAGGCATCTTGGTTTCTTTTTCCAGCCTTTTACTTACCAGTATGTCGACTTTATATTGAGGTTTTGTGTGTGTGTGTGTGTGTATGTTTTGTTTTGTTTTGTTTTGTTTTTACATTAAATTAGTGTGGTGGTTTGAATATGTTTGGCCCAGGTAGCAGCACTATTAAGAGGTGAAGTCTTGTTGGAGTAGGTGTGGCCTTGTTGGAGGAAGTGTGTCATTGTGGGGGTGGGCTTTGAGACCCTCCTCCCAGCTGCCTGCTGAGTCAGTCTTTTCCTGTTTGCCATCAGAACAAGATGGCAACAGTACCATACCATACCTTCCTGGATGCTTCTGGCCATGATGATAATAGACTGAACCTCAGAACTAGTAAGCCAGCCCCAATTAAACGTCCTTTGTAAGAGCTGCCTAGTTCATGGTGTCTCTTATACCATTACAGTAATGAAACCCTAAGACAATTAGCATTGTTGAAATAACTGGTGTGTCTCTGTCTCCAAACGGGGACTAGATGTGTCAAGTCCAGGTCAGCGTTCTCACTTAGGATTTGGCGTCTACCTCTCTTGGAAAAGCCCCCTTTACTCCCTCCCCTTCCCATGATCTTCCACCCTTGTTGACTATTTGGCAAACATAACAGTCCTTCTCAGAGCATTCAATATTTCTGACTCCTTCACACACTGTTTCACAATTCTGTAGGCTTCTGTTTAGATCTTCCTGTAATATATTCTCTTTTATAAGACTTTCCAGGAAAACCCTTCAACACCCCATACCCACTCTTCTCCATCTTTTTCTTAATTTTGTTTAATTTTTTCCACAGTCTCTATCGCCATCTATGTTAGCGAGCTTCCCGTTACTATAACAAAATACTTGAGATAATCAATTTATAAAGATGAAGAGATTCATTTTGGTCCATAATTTCAGTTCCTGGTCACTTGGTGTCGTTGCTTTAGGGCCTGTGACCGGGCAGTACATCATGATGGAAGTATGTGGCAGAGGAAAAATTTTTTTTATATACTTGCAGTTGTCAAGAAAACAGAGACGAGGGACCAAAGTTTCAGTGGTCTTCAGTGGTGTTCACCCAACCTCTGAACTTCCCACAACTAAGCCTTACCTCCCAAAGATCCACTACCTCTCAGTAACGATAGGACTAGGGACCAAACCTTGTACAGATGGCCCTTTAGGGGACACTCAAAATTAAATGATGTAGCCACATCTGAGTCCACTTGCCTATGCAGTTGTTAACTGGCTCTTTCCTTTGAGTAGAAGTTGCTGGAGACCAGAGACTTCTGCTTCAAGGACTTCTACATCTCAGAACTCACAATAGCTTGATATATATATATGAAGAATGAAGAAGGTGTTGACATTCTGAACTCTTGGGACTAAGAACTACCCAGGTCAAAGTGTTCTGTATAAGAAAGACTCTGATGTAATAGAGACATCAGGAGGAGCAAGGACTAGCCCTCATCCTTGAAGAATTAGCATCCTTCCCCGTTTCACTACTTTGTTGCTGGTAGACCTAAGAAACAAAATCTGATACTGAACCTGCGGCATTTCCTCTTTGCCTTAGATTTCCTGCTGATGTCTTTTGATATTGGGATTGTTCTGGGACTAGAGAGAATGCCCCAAACGTCTATCTGCTCCTCTGAGCTCAGTTCACAAGAAAAAAGTGTGAGAGTGAGGGTTGTTGGCCTTTTGTATTTTGCTTCTGAGACACTACGTACTCCATAGCCCTGTCTGGTCAGGTATTCACAGTACTGACCAGGCTGGTCTTAAAGTCATGGTAATTCTCCTGTCTCATCCTCTAGAGTGGTAGGATTAGGTTGTTGGCTTTTTTGGTTGTCATCTCCACAGAGGCTGTATCTTTAAGGGTGTGTGGTGAGGACTGGGATCCCTCATTTCTAACATGGAGCCTAGCTCTCTAATCTAGGAGAGCTAATAATACTCTTAGACCAAGAAGAGGAGAGGCAAGAATTTATCATCAGCAATTACTGACTTATTATCCTCACAAGATTGAAGGTTGAACCAACCCTAAATCCGACTCACTGCAAGTTATTCCCTGCCCTGTTGCATTGTGGGTGAGCTCCACGGATTACAATGGCAGCTGCTGGCTTCTTACTGCCGTGAGTCACCTGCTATTTCATGTTTGCCTTGGATCCCAGCCCCGTGGGTTTCAGAAGGTGCTGAGCTGGCCAGTGTTCTTGGCTTGAGAACACAGGTGTGACCGGTGCCGTGTGAAATGCTAGCAGCAGCTAGAGCTGCGGATCTGAGAGGAAGCTGACTTTCGTCGGTTCTGCTTTGCTTGGCCACATGTGACCCCGCACTTGGCAGAGTGAGGGCTGAATCAGGCTCCAGACAGCTTCTTTCACGGCACTGTTTCGGCTCTTAAATAACGAACTGAAGCAACCCTGTGACACTCGGGGCTGTCTGCACTGTCTTTAAATCCAGGGACCTGTGAGAAAAGATTCTTAAGCATACAAAACCTGCTCTTCCAAGGATTTAGGTTTAGAATTTTATTTTTCTTTCTTTCTGATTTTGCAACTATGATCATTATTTGCTGTGCCATATTTAAAACCAAAATCCTGTATTATATTAACTCATCTTTTCCAGGACTTATTAAGTTTAATTAATTAACTGTTTGCTTGTTTATTTATTTATTGTATCCTTTATGTTTGTGCTTGTAGATGCTGGAAGAAGGTATTGGATTCCCTGGCAGTTGACTTACAGGCAGTTGTTAGCTGCCTGGTTATAGTGCTGAGAACCAAACTCTGGCCATTTGTATAAGCATCAAGCACTCTTAACCTCAGAGCCTTCTTTCTAGCCCTGGTGATTTAACTCTTGAAGTACAGATTACAAGCAGGTTACAAAGCATCCAGAACACCTTGAACTGTGCTAGAGAAGCACACACATGATTTGGTTGTTGTCCTCAGGAAGGGCACTATTTAGAGAAACAGGAGACGTGAATGGTCGCTGATAACAAGACTGGAATATATGCATCCATTAGATTGTTTGTGTAGATACAAGTGTTCTAGAAACTCAGGGCCAGTGAGATGGCTCCACGGGTAAAGGCATCTCCTGTTTAAACCTGATGACCTGAGTTCCATCCCTGTCTACATAATAAATAGACAACTTCAGCAAGTTCTCCTCTAGCTTTCACACATGCGTAGTCATATATGAATGCCCATATGTGCTCATGTGTGTGCACATGCAGACCACCAAATTTGCTTTAAAGAAACTTAGGAAATGCATAAATTATTGAGCTGTGTACTTTGAAGGAGGCATCCTTCGAATAGGAGATGGCCTTTAGAAAATAGTGGGCATCTGGAGTGATTAAGAGAAAGGGAAAGGGCCTTTAGGCCAGTGGCCCTTGAATAGGGCTCGGATACGACTGTGAAAGAACCTGTGGTGTTATGCAAGCAGGAGAAGCCTATCCAAGGGAGTCATTAGAAAGCGAGATGAGCAGATGGGAAAGGACAGAACCTTGGAGGACGCCCAGTGTGGGTGAGCAGACAGGATGTGTGCACAAAAAGAGATAATCCACACGGTTGTTTGTGCAATTTAAAATACTAAAAGAAGACACAAGGGGAGGATGAGAAATACTTGGCAGTGCATCTCGAGAGCCAAGGGAAAGACACAAACAAGGAGTACTTCAGAGGAGGAAGGAAACACCAGGGCTGGCTTTAGAGCACATTTCTGAGGGAAATGCCATAGGATAGTGAAGACAGGGCAGAGGGCTAAGAGGAGGGGTTCATGTAAGTGAAGGGGCCACAAAGTGAAGATGATGCTAGCAGGTCTCCAGTTAATGAGGAAGATGGGTATTGACTCAGCATAAGAATTCTAAGGCAAGGTAGAGCTTCTGTAACAGTCACATTGGGGACAGGACTCAGGGGATGGACAGGAACAAACAACAGAGTACTAAAACATCTGCCCCAGCCAAGTGCTAGCTGGCTCGGTGTGAGCTTGTGGTGCCCTGGGTCTTCTGTATTCAATACCTTTTCTTGCTGCTGCGACAGATCACCCAACCCAAGCAGTGTAAGGAAGCAAGGGTTCATTTGGGCTCACCGTTTCAGGGGACACAACCCCATGTTGAGGGGAAGGCACCATGGTGGTAGGAATATGAGGTGGTGACATTATGGCCACAATCAGGAAGCAGAGAGAGAGAGATGAATCCCGCTGCTCTTTAGATGTTTTCTGTTTTACTTTTTATTCATTTCTGGGAGTCCAGCCTACCCATGATTCTTCTGGGTCCTCCTTCCTCAATTAGCTCTCTCTGGAAAGGCTTCACTCCTACCCACGGGCTTGTGTCCTAGTTGATTCTAAATCCCATTGAACTAACACTGAAGGTGAACATTCTCCCTTTTTTAGTTGCCTTTTGGGGTTCAAGAGCTCAGGTTGTAGTGTGGGTGAGTAAGGCTATGAAGGGTGAAGTGTGGTTTCTATGACAGCCATGGTTGCACAGCTCAGCACAAGGTCTAAAAGACTTGGGAAGATGGGAGATATGAAGAGAGGTTTCTTGACTACTGGATCCAGAATTGCCTTATGCTGATGAGATTCTGGGGTGACTTTTTGTGTCCTGAAGTTAGAAGGAGACTGTTTAAGAAAGAAAGACAGTAGGTGTTGCCCTGATATGTCTCTAAATTAAGAAAATTGTAAACAGTAGCATGAGACATGGTATTAATAACTTATGCAGAACATCATGGGACAAACCAGTCCTTATGTTTCTGTGAATTCTTAATGTTTTCCATCCAAACCTTCTTTAGATGATATCTGGATGTATTTTTACAGAGGTTAAATAAGAGGAATGGCACTGAGCTTGGAAACTCAGCTCTCTTTTCTATTTGAAATATCTTGAGAAATGATCTCCTCTTTTCCCCTTGATTGTTCTCCTCTGTAAGATGGGAATAACATCACCTTTGTGGTGGGGCTTGTGGTGGTTTGAATAAGAATGAATCCACAGGCTTATAGATTTGAATGCACGGTCACCAGAGAGTGGCACTAATTGAAAGGATCAGGAAGTATGGTCTTGTTGGGGTAGGTTTGGACTTGCTAGAGGAAGTGTGCCACTGAGGGTGGGCCCACTCCAGGCCCAGAGGCTCTCTCTCTCTCTCTCTCTCTCTCTCTCTCTCTCTCTCTCACACACACACACACACACACACACACACACACACACATACTTGTGTGTGCCGACTTACTCCCTGCCATAATGACAATGGACTAAAACTTTGAAACAGTAAGCCAACCCCCAGTTAAATGCTTTCCTTTGTAAGAGCTGCCATGGTCAAGGTGTCTCTTCCCAGCAATAGAACAATGACCAAGACGTGGCTGCTGAGAAGAAGAATGCTTGGTTCACACATATGTGGACTGCTGTCATGGCAGTGAGGATTCGGGGGTCTTCGGCATCTTTTGGGTGCCCTAGTCCAGTGATCAGCCTTGTGACTCTTCCCACACCCCTCACCCTCCCTTTCTCATCCTTCACTTGCTTAGAAAGTATGATGCCTTAGAATCGTGCCAGAGAGTGGAGTGCTGAGCCCTATTAGGCATAAGGAACTAGGTTTTTCCATAAGTATAAATTATTTCACTTTTAAGGACAAGAAGAGCAGTTAACCCATGGTGATACAAGCCCCTATATCACTTATATTTTCTATATTATATTATTATGTTGATGATATTATATGGCCATTGGACTTTGCTATCTTTTGAGGCTAGCTGAGTTCTTTCGCTCCTAGATAGTCACTGACCTTGATGACATTCTCCTACATAGACCGACTCCAGTTGCTGTGTGTTGAGTAATGTGGCCATCGTTGGGACAGATATTGGCAGCTCTGAATGGTGGCTCCAAGGGCGGGTGGATGGAATGCTAGGGCAAGTGTGAGGTGCTCCGTAGCTGCACTGTGGCTTTCTGAGCTGTGCATCTGTGAAGTATCCCAGAGAACATAACATGGGTGCTGGCAGGGCACATGATCAGATATATGTGGAAGGTATTAAAGAAGGGAAATGATATCTCCAGAAGGTTCTAGCTCACCTTTCACTTTTATACTAAAACCAATTTTGGTTCTCTGGTTCTGTCTTTTTCTGAGATATAGTAACAAAACTACTTTCATTTGACAGTTATGATAGTTCTTTTTTAGGACTATATATAAAATAGTCAAGTCCTTAGGTTCTTGACAAGTTTTAACTTCTTGGCATAGGGCATAGAGCATACATAGGTCATAGTTCATAGGTCACAGGTCATAGGGGTTTGGCCATGACTTTTTTTTCTCTAATTTAGATTGCCAAAAGCATAGCAAAGCCTTGGTGGTTGATGCCAAAAAGTTATGTTTCATTATTCATCTCATGTTTTGCCTGTGTCTCTTAGACCATTACTTCACAGATTAACATCCAAAATGGAACTCCAGGCCCAGAGAGATGGCTTTAGTGGTTGTGAGCCCTTTCAATTCTCAAAGTTAAACTGGATGGGTCACAGTTGCCTGGAATGCCAATTCCAGGGGTGCCCACCCCTCTAGCCTCTGAGGGAGCATCTACAATCCCAGTATTTAGAAAATGAAGGCAGGAGACCAGGCGTTTAAAGCCATGTTAGTCACACAGCAAGTTCAAGGCCAGCCTGGGCTACTTAGGGAGATCTTCCTTTAAAATCAATAAAGGTCAGGGAGACACTTAATAGCAGAGCACCTGCCTGGCCAGAATGCGACCCTGGCCTTGGTTAAATCCCCTATGCAAAAAAAACCCAACCAACCCACCCACCCACCCATCCACCCACCAACAAAATAAAAACTCAAATCAAAATGAAAGAGAAAAAAAGTAAACAAAGTTTTGCATACATTAGGCTATCAAACTTCACTTCCAGAACTTCCAGACTATATTCATCACTTTCTATCAGACTATATTTTGGTGCTTATATGTAGGAAAGAGGAGCAAGGTAGCTTACTAAAAATTCAACATAAGGGGACTCAGTGGCTAAGAGTATTTATGTTCATGCAGAGGACCCAAGTTTGGTTCCCAGCACCCATGTAAGGTGACTCATGACCACCAATAAGTCCACTGCAAGGATTCTGACCCCCTGTTCTGGTCTCTTCAGTCACTCATACATATATGTGGTAGTGTGCATACAGACAAGCAGGCAAACACACATACACATGCATAAAGGGAAGTGAGAGGGTTTTACACACATACACATGCATAAAGGGAAGTGAGAGGGTTTTACTCCCAGAAGGCTTCCCTTACTGCTTTGACTTTCATTATCCATATGAATCCAGGAAATGAAATGAAGTTAGAGAACCTATCACTCTTGGAAATCTCAGTTCTTCTTTTCTGAAACCTGGGAATCAATTCTTTTTCTTTCTTCTCCAACCCACTATCCAACCATTCAATGATCAGAACTCAGGAAGCTGTACAGTTAGCATATGAAATGGTCTTCTTCTTCTTGTTCTTCTTCTTGTTCTTGTTCTTCTTCTTCTTCTTCTTCTTGTTCTTCTTCTTCTTCTTCTTCTTCTTCTTGTTCTTCTTCTTCTTCTTCTTCTTCTTCATCTCCTTCTTCTCCTTCCCCCTCCTCCTCTTCCTCCTCCTCTTGCCCCTCCTCCTTTTTCTTCTTTTCTTCTCCTCTTCCTTCCTCTTCCTCCTCCCTCTCCCCCTAAATTATCAGAAGCTGTTTCTTTATTGTACAAGATCAGGAAAGGATGGAAAAGAATAGAACTGTCAGGGTACCATACTGAATACTGATATCCTGGTACTAACTGATGTCTGAGAACTAGGCATACTTCATTTTTCCTTTGTCTCTTTGTTTTTCTCTTCTCCTCCTCTGCTAAGAAACATTCAGAATCTATGGGGCTTTTTCTTTCTTCTTCAAATGGTTGTTTGGTGGGTCCGAATGTTGGTGTGAATGCCTCCTTGTGGCTGGCCTGTGTGCCTTGGGATTGTCGTATTGTCTGCACTTGAATCTGGATTTGGTGGCCAACATCCTGCTCCTCTTCTCTCAAGAACTGGAGGCCCATCTACTTGCATGATTTTTCAGGGGGATATTTGGAGCCATACCATCTGTGAAAGCAAACAGTTAATCGCTGACAGTAACACATCTCCCTGTTGATGGGCAGGGCTGAAAAGATGTATTTGAGATTCTGCTGTAAATCAGAGCATAGGGAGCGGCAGAAGAGAAAGTGATCGCAAACCCCGGCTTTAAAAACATGCATTTCTCCAAGTTCTCAAAATGTGACCTCCACTGCTGCCTGCTGTCCAGCCGAGTGTGTGAGAGCAAAACAAAGCCAGATGCGGTTGATTGGCTCCAAAGTTACATGGCTGGTTTCCCCGATGCATTTATTGTCTCTAAATGGGCTTCTTCAGTTTCATCCACTCTGCGGCTTAGGGATTCGGCCGCAATCGAAGGAGCAGGAAATAGAGAATTGGGTTGAGTGGTAGGTAATACAGCCATGGGTAAAGGCAGCCGCAATCCAATAGGTCTGCTGGTTTCCAGTGTCTAACCACAAATGCTCATCAAGGTGGTGACTCTCTTCAAAGCTGCCATGTCCAAACGTTTCCCTCAGCTGGCTTCCCACAGGATAGCATTAACTCTGAAAGATGCCGTGTTCCCAGTTAGGAATCAGGCTTCTACTGGGCATTTGTAAGGCTCCCCTTCTTAACTTATCAAGGTGCTCACCAAGGAGGCAGAAAGCCCCCACACGTGACACTACCTATTTCTCTAGTCAGATGCAATCCTGCTCTGGCAGAAACAGAATGTGGCCTCAGCTCTGTGTGTTCATCTGATTGCCACTAACAGGTTGTTTAGTCATATATATATGACACAGCCAAGCCATGTTAGCTACTTGACTGGCTGGTCACTATGACCAAGTTCCTGACCAGAAGCAATCCATAGCAGGAAGAGTTGCTTTTAGTTCAGTGTTTGAGAAGTTCTAGTCCATCAGGGCAGGAAAGCTCAGTGGTAGGTGGCTCCATGGTAACAGAAGCAAGTTGCGGGGACTCCTCACATCTGAATGGAACAGGAGGAAGAGGGATGAATGGTGGAATGTAGCATGCAGTTTTTGCTACTCTGCTTTAAGCCCCGGGCAGACCATTCTACTGGCCCCACTTAGGTTCCCTCAAATCTGTGGATGAAACACACACACACACACACACACACACACACACACACACACACACACTGTAACTTATTTTTAATCTACCTTATTGGCTCAAGTACTGGGTACTTCTAATCTCCCACAGCTAGCGTGCCCTTCCCAATACTCTTAGCTCAGCATCTCTCAACCGGCCCTCAGCTTCAGTTGCTCAGTTAGCTTTAGTCCCAGCTCAGCACCCTAAATCTGCCCTCAGCTTAGTAATGTTTCTAACCTCTGGCCTGCAGAAGCAGCCTACAGTCTCTCTGCCCCTGAGTTCTCACATGGCTGGTTACCTTTGCTCCTTCTAAAGCATGGCCAAATTCTCCCTTCCTCCCCTGTGACTCTTAACCTGCCTCTGGGGACCCAGAAGTCCTGTCTCTTTCCTTCTGCCCAGCAATTAGCCCCGGGCATCTTTATTGATCATTCACAAACCAACTGGTGAATAGGACCTTAGCATCAGAACCACTCTCTACAGTGGGACTTGGCTGGCTATCTCCTTTTCCCCTTTTCTTGTCTTGGGATTCCAGCCAACGGGATGGTGTTGCCCAGCTTCGGGTGGGTCTTCCTTCCTCAGTTAGATCTTTCTGGAAACGTCCTCATTGACATGACCAAAGATGAACTTCCCCGGTGATGTCAACATAGTCAAGGTGGCAGTCGGAATGGACCATTCCAGACGCAGACTGCAACTGAACACTTGCCGGAAGCCATTGCAGATGAGTCTCTGATCATGGACAGAAACCTGTCTTGCATGAAGCTGTGTGTGCCCTGTATGTGCTCAGTTCTTCTGTATGCAGGGCATAGACTGACAACAGAAAGCCACCGTTGTAGCCCTGTTGAGACCAGAACCCTAGTTCTATTAAATCCCCGAGGGGTCCTCCACTGAGATTTAATTTAATTTTTAAGTCTTGGCAAATGGGATGCTGTATGTTTGGGTAGACTCGCATCGTTTAAAAGGGTTCTTGCAGTTTAGATCTTGCATGTAATTAGTTACATTAGCTCTGGGCAAAAATATTTGCTTTTTGGTCCTTTGTGGTTTTGGTTCCTCCTCAGCACTGACCTGGCATGCTAGAGAAGGCAGAGCCGTGGAAGGGAGCCATGGGGAGGAGGAGGGGAGGGGGAGGGGGTGCCAGCTAGCCCGTGCAGTGAAGCTTGTTGCTAATGGCAGCTTGGTAGGCTGTAGAAGCAGGCACGTGATTTTCCTGGCTTGCTTGGCGGTTCTTGTGTATTTTGGATCTTACCCTGTTGAGAGCAGGAAACCGAAGCAGCTCGGACGAGGCCCTTTAAACTCAAATGGAAGTTGGGAAAATGTTCCTCCCAATACATTAGATTAAGTGAGAGCGCTGTTTGGGTTTTGCTGTTGTTGTTTAAAGTGAAATTCACCCTGTTTTTATGAGTCCTGACAACATAAAGGTTGGCTGTCTTTAACATGAACAGATCCATAAGGAGTTATTCTAACTGAGAATTTGGCTACTTTCTTGGATTCTAAACCTGTGGGCATTGGGTAATATTCCACTACTAAGGGCTTATTCCTATATCTGTGGAGACAAGAATGAGGCAGATACCATGCCCCATTTTATTAGAGCAATACAGAAAAAAAAATCCAGTCCTTCTCCATTATTCATAGTCCAATAATGGAAAATTCTAGAAAGAACTAAACATTTTGTTTATTTATTTCACATTGATAGAGATCATATTCTGGGTCTAGTGAACACCAGGCATTCAACCCCAGATTTATACCCCCAGGATCAACTCGTAAACTTTTTCTTCTCTCTTCTCTTCTCTCCTCTTCTCATCTCTCTCTCTCCTCTCCTCCTTTCTTTCTTCCTCTTCTTCTTCCTCCCCCCCACTTTCTTTTTTTCTTTGAGACAGGGTTTCTCTGTGTTGCCCTGGCTGTCCTGGAACTTGCTCTGTGGAACAGGCTGGCCTTGAACTCAGAGCTTCTCCTGCCTCAGCCTCTCATTGCTGGGATTAAAGGTATGTACCATGCCCAGCTCAATTCATAAGCTTTGTATTGTGCATTTTTTTTTCTGAGTAGCATGACAAAAATCCCACATGTACTGCCTGAGTCAGGAAGTCTCCTTTGCTCAGTGTACCCGCTCTGTGTGAGCTTCCTGCCTGGTTGCCGCTGGGTAGCTGCCTCTGGTCTCACATTCACACTCTTGGTGTTTGCAGAGCCTGAGCTCAAATGAGTTACACAGAGCACAGGCTAGGGATGTTGGTAATCCAGATACGCCAGAGTTTTCTTCGAGAGAAAACTGAAAGTACAGGAAAATAGTTTGAGAAAGATGAGGTCACTGAGACCCAAGGTCATCTTGGATACATGAGACAAATGTAACGTTTCTTCCTGTGGTGATTCTTGCAGGGGTATCCGGGTATTCTGCGCATAGCCTTGAGGTTAAATAGTAGCCATAGTGATTTTAGACCTGCTCCTTTCTACTGCACAGCATCAGACTCAGAACAACAGCACGGAATGTTTTATAGCCAGGTTTGACCAATAAGAATAACTGTAGAGGAAAGGGGAAGCTAAAATACTCCTTGCTAGCTGTCACTCAGCCAATGTGGTCCTTGTGAGCGGGCAAATTCTCCTGCAGGGACACCTCTGCCTTGGGCTCTGGTGGCAAAACCTTCTCTTCTTGTTATCTCACCCTAGGTGACATAGTGGCTCCTTGGCATTGCTTATCTGTGGGTCGGTTTGAGTTCCATAAGGGTTTATACAACTCAAAACTGTATGCCTCTACGATATATATGTATATGTGTGCTTTGATATATGTGTTAACTGTGCATTGATAAATCTAGCTAATTAATAGATGTATGACCTACATGCTAAGCTTTTTGATAGTTTGTGTCTAATCTTTTCCAATACCTTTGCAGCACCATGTCATGTATGAGTTACTGGCTTGTCCAGCCAGAAGATTCCTCAGGTACAGCTCCATCCCTTATTTTTACTGATTAATTAATTAATTAATTCCTGAAGTGAGTAATGACTTTTCCAAAGTCAACAAGTTTCTGGTGGAGAGGGCAGACAGAGAAGACATTTCACGGATGTGTGCAAATAAGTACTATAGCACCTTATTTACTGTATCATATGACACTGATTGGATACATAAAAATTGAAATATTGATTTCCCAGTGAGCTTTCTCATTGCTGGGCCTTTGTCTTCAAGCAGACATTTTATATTGAGTGGACAGAAACGTTAATTAAGTAATTCAACTCATGTTTATTGATTGTCCCTAAGGGCAAGGCTCAACACTGTGTGCCCTGGGAAGGGCACACATGGATAGAGAATGAGCCCTGTTCTCAGGACCTCCTCTCTCAAGGAAGAAGTTGGAAGTATATATCAAGGATTCTGTGCATGTCAAGTTTTCTATGATTACACCAGAACACTGTGGCCTCCACATGATGCATGTAAGTAGTGTGTACCTCATGCATGGGAAAGTAGAAAGTGGCTTCTATAGGCAGAGTTAGAGGAAATCCCACAGTGTGAGTGGCATTTCATTGAACTGAAAAGAACAGATATTTGGCCACCTTCACCTGGTAGGAAAGAGTTAGGATCAAAGGTAAGGAAGGACACAGCGAGTGGCTGAGAGGAACTGGAAAGCTGTTTGGTGAGATGTGGAGAAATCAATTTGGGTAACTGTCAGACATCACCTTTAATGGACACTAACACCTATACTGTTTGACTATGAAATGTCCTCCAAAGTCTCACGCTCGGAACACTCGGCCTCACCTGGTGACATTATTCTGGGAGATTTTGGGAAACTTTTGCTTATATGAAGTAGATTCAGATGCAAAGAGCTAGAAACACACCTGCCCCCTCCCAGTTCTGGAGACATCCAGGGTCTGGCAAGTGCTAGCCAAGTGTTCACCACGGAGCTCTCCACAGCTGCCTTCCCTTTTTGCTTTTCGTCTTGAGGCAGGGTCTCGCTAAGGTTCTCTGAAGTCTATGTTGACTAGGCTAGCCTCGGACTCATTCTGTAGTCCAAACTGACCCAGAGTCCTTAGCCCTCCCGCCTCTGCCTTCCAAGTAGCTGGGATTATAGGCCCGTTCCACCATGCCAAGCTTCAGACACCCCCAATCTCCTATTTCCATTGGTTCAGGTTTAGTAAAGCTTTCAACATAATTAACGGAAGATGAAGTTAAAGCAATTTAAAACCTGTTTTTTATTGACTAACAACCCACTAAGCCATTCTCACTCTTTCAGTTACAGAGGCTTATGCGTACTTGCCATTAAGCATAGGAACATATTGTCAGTTTCAGGTTGGCCGTCGCTATGACCCAATGCCCAGGGGTGTTGTGGGTACTTGTGTGTGGGTTCTGTATGCTTTCTTTTCCATATCTCCTTAATTCTGGTTTTCTACCACTACCAGCTAGTATCCAGATGTCTATTGCAAGGGTGTGTTTAATGGCTGTCCATTAAGGCCTTACTTTAAGCTTTAAAAAAAAATAATCTTGACTGGTAGGAGAGATGGCTCAGCAGTTAAGAGCACTTAGCTCTTGCAACCAGGGTTGAGTTCCCAGCACCCACATGGCCACTCACAACCAGCTATGACTACAGTTTTAGGGACACACTGTCCTCTTTTGGCCTCTTAGGGTACTGCATGAATGTATAGACCCACAGGCAAATACTCATATCCATAAAATAAAAATAAATAATCTTTTTAAATAAAAGAGTTGAGGGCTTTAAAAACACTATTGACATTTGATTTGTTTATTATTATTATTATTATTATTATTATTATTATTATTATTATTTTGAGTCAGAGTCTTACTTCATGGCCCTGGAAACTCACTATGTAGACCATGTTGGCCTTGAACTCATAGAGATCTGCCTCTACCTCATGAAGGCTAGTACTAATTGTATGTGCCAGTATGCCTGGCTCTGTTGATTTTTTAAAAATGAAATCTTTAAAGTCTTTTTTTTTTTTTTTTTTTAAACTTTTACTGGGAGCTTGACACTTCCCTATCCTTTGCTTGAGTTTTAAAACGTCTGTCATTTTGCAATGCACTGTATCTTCCCATGTGTCTCTCGCTGTCCTTTCAGTGATTCAGTGGTTGGTTTACTTACGGTGACATAGTATGTTGTACACAGCCACATCACAAGGCCTAAGAAAACAGCCAGATGCTCTAAACGCAGAAAGCACGCAGGGCTCTAGTCCCAGCACTTTGGAGGAAGCTACATCTCTTTGAGTCCAAAGCCAGTTTGGATTCCATAGCAGGTTTTGTTCCAGTGAGGGTCACATAGCGAGGCTATGTCACAACAACAACAAAACCAACCACCCAGCATCCAAATGAAGAGAGCAGCTCCAAATGAAGAGAGCAGCTCCAAATGAAGAGAGCAGCTCCAAATGAAGAGAGCAGCTCCAAATGAAGAGAGCAGCTCCAAATGAAGAGAGCAGCTGAGGTGAGGGGCTGAGGTTTACTCTGACCTCTTTTGGAATGTTCCTGCTTTACTCAGGGAGCCCCACTTCCCTAAAGTACCAGAGATTGGATGAAAACTAGGTTAATCTGGATATTAAATATTGGATAAGCTTAATTCATTTTTTAAAAATGCACCACAATAGCCTAATAGTTTCAATCCCCGCAGGCTGCCAGTATGTAGAGCCATCTAAACCGTAGACTTGAGTTTGGGGCGGGTGTGTGTGTGTGTGAGATTAAAATACACTTTACACATGCATGAAAATTTCAAAGTGTAATTAAAAACATTATTTAAAAAATATGCTTGAAACATTTTTTGTACACCTTAACCTTTTGTAGAAAAATATGAAAGAAGGTACAAAGCTATTCAGATAACGCCATTTCCTCCAGAAAAATCCATAAAAGTCCTTACAAGAAAGACTGTCCCATAATTCCTTTGTTGGTGGCTGACTAAACGCTGTTCTAAGAGGAAGATGCACTCCGTTGGTATAAATATTCATCACGTCCATATATTAGGTTTAAAGAACTCAAACATTTACAGGAAATTAAATCCTATTTTCATTAAAGCCCCCTGTTCAGAACCCTTACAGTAGAGAGCTCTGACATTTAAATTGGAATCTAGGTCCTTTCTTCATTTTGTTGACCAAAGTAATACTGGGAAAATACAGGAATCACCTGTTTACCGGCATGATGCCTCTCTGAAGCCACGTATGCCACACTATACTCCAAAGTCCTGTGGATGGAATATCCACCTTCTGCTGTGGCCACTGGGTTCAATTCCTGCTGGGATGGCTTGGCGCTTTTTTTTTTTTCCAATTAAATTTCCATTAACTTTTTGCCTCTGTGTCATTAGACGCTAATTCTTATGTGCTGCCAAGATGGAAGAGTGAAAGAGAATATCTGATTCATGCATCATGGTGCTGACACGGGAAATGTGACGGTGACAACTTCTTAATGTGAGAGACGGGATGCCAGCAAGGGGACGGTCTCTCAGACCTGACTCCGACCATGGTGAAAGAGTAGAAGCAGCTGCTGCCGAAGGCAATTTGGAAGATAGTGATCAAGCCGAGCCTCAGAGCCACAGAGGCGTCCAGGATTCTAAATGCAAGGGTGAGAGGAAGGAAGGCTCTGGGCAGACAGCAGGCTTGGAAGCCTGAAACCCTGAGTGAGAGGGAGGCTGGACAACACTGTGGTTAGGGAAGAGATGGAGGGATGCTGCTGGCTGTTTGGAACTGGGAGTATGAGAAAATGAAAGAGAGAGAGAGAGAGGAGGAAGGAGAGGAGAGGAAAGGAGAGGAGAGGAGAGGAGAAAGAAAGAGGTAAAGGGAGCATAAGGATTAAGGACAACCCTTCTTGGTCAATACAACTCATTTTAGGTGCACTATAATGTGTAAAATATTAAGAAGATTGAAGATTGAATGCCCAAGAGAAACTAAAGAGGACAAATTTAGACAGAAATAATAAAAACTGAAGACTAAGAACAGAGGCCATTCTTTAGACAGCTTCTCTCTCTCTCTCTCTCTCTCTCTCTCTCTCTCTCTCTCTCTCTCACACACACACACACACACACACACACACACACAGAGATATTCAAGGTAGTCTATGTAAAAAGAAAAAGGTATTTACCTTGGTTTGTGACTGTGCAGGTTTTCATGTTGGGGTGGCCTTTTTGATGATGGAGAGCCAGCACATCTCAGCAGAAAGTCACAGGTCTACAAGGTCCATTCTACTCATGAGCAGGAACCAAAGTGAGGGGAGAAGGGAGGGATTGAGAAAGGCTCCACCATTTCTCATGAGTGCCACATGCTGGGGACTGAGCCTTTGGGAACAGCTAAGATAGAAACTGTACAGTAAGGTGCAACACATTCTGCAGGTAGAAAGAGAACCAACCAAGCAAGATGCCAAACTTGTTTGCTGATTAGCTGTGTGTGGGCACATGAGTAACTGGTACTCGGGGGATGGCCAATCTGAAGAGGTTGCAGAGGAAGTGGCTGCATCTCTCAGGTTTTTATGCCAGTAAGGCCAAGTGAGGCTTGGCGTGGTGGCACAGGCCTGCAGTCCCAGTATCGGAACAGCTAAGTCAGGAGGGTTGTTAGTTCAAGGCCAGCATGGACTACAGAGTGAGGTTTGGTCTAAAAATAAACAAGCACAAAAAAACAGAAGAGACTGGAGAGGTGTTTTAGGGTTTCATTAAACAAATGAGCTTTGACAGAGAATTTTGTTGATGCTTTTGTAAGTAGAGGCAGGGGCTGGCAAGATGGCTCAGCAGGTTAAGGGATGGAGTTTGCTGGTCTGAGCTCCATCCCCAGGACAAACATGGTGGGAGGAGAGAACCACCCTGAAAGTTGCCGTCTGATTGCCCCGTGTGAGCTGTGGTACACATGTGCACACGTGTCTCTGTGCATGTGCACACACAGATGTACAATAAACAGAATGTGATAGAGTTTTTTGAAAGATTTATTTCTATGTGTAGGAATGTTTTGCCTGCGTGCGTGCAGGTGCAACCGTGTGCATGCCTAGTGTGGGTAGAGACCAGCAGAGAGCACCAGATGGAACTGGAACTGGAGTTGCAGATGGTTGTGAGCCACTGAGTGGGTGCTGGGCCTCAAATCCAGGTCCTCTGGAAGAGCAGTCAGTGCTCTTAATTACTGAGCACTTCTTTCTCTCCAGGTTTTTAAGTAGATGCAAAGGAGATTAAAGGTAATTTAACATGATGTTTATACACACATTTCTACACAAACACTGGCATGTATACACTGTATGAATATTTGGTTGTAAGGTGGGGTTGGCCCTTAAACACCTATAAGAAGGTGCAATGTTTCTTAAGCTCTTACTGTCCCTGGTCTATGTTTTCAATACAGTCTTTTGCCACTGTAAATGATACACAACACACTTCAGTGACTCTCTGCAGTTTTCTATTCAGGGATTTTGTTTCTCTATATTCCACAGAAGAAAAACCAAAGGCACAGGGGTTCGAGAGTCGTTACAAAGGCACAGCTGGGACTGGCAATCAGGCAGCCCCACACCAGAGCCCGTGTTTGGAAACAGGTCACCCAGGAATGGGGATTAACCCCATTTCAAAATTACATCTGGAATATGTTTGACATTCCTGTTTGAATGTAGCTTTGCCTGATGGTCTAAGATTGTTTTCTGTAGAATAAAATAGTGGGGCCCAACTTGGGACAGAATAGGATGGCTAACCATCCAGGAGGGACTAGAGCGGGGGAGGCTGGTGGTCCAGCAGGAACTATTACTCACTTAACTGTAGTACAGAAACCTTATCATCTCTGAGAAAGATGCAAGATATCAGGTTAAAAGAAGATAAGCTTGCCCCAGAGATGTTAACTCTCAACTTTAGCTGGTACCCAGCTCTTGTATCACGTGCTTCTGTGCAGTCTGGATTCTACTTTGCAGAGTCTCTTTACTTCTGTCTATGTCTCTGTGGGTTGGAGGAGCCTTGGTCCTCTGGGCTATGTGCAATCTGGATTTCGCTTCTCCCCTGTAAGTGCTAACTTAGAGAAACCGGGCCCTGCTAAGTCATTGTGTTGGTTTGAAATGCATTTGTCCCTAAGGAACAGAAACTCTAGCTCACGGTAGCTTAAACCAATAAGGGTTTATTTCTTCATAGCAGGTTGGAACGAGGCAGCTGTTTGTACTGGGTTGACTGTTCAGAGCTGTCAGTGTTGAGACTCCTCCAGGTTCTTGAACTTCCTCTGATATTTACAGCAAGACAACCTCAGTTGTTTCCACTAGAATGCAGGGAACAGGCGGCACTGGCCATGGCTGTTCCCTTGAGCATGGATACAACGTGTCTCAAGGACCCACTGTTTTTCCTTTCCTCCTCTACCTCCCGGGCACTTCACTAGGACCTGATTGAGCCAGCTGCAAAGTGAGTTGGGGATATATTTGGGTTGCGAGGGGAAAGGGTTCAATGTGGCAACAGAGGCTTAATTTACAGCTTGCCCCCCAGTGTCTCCGTTTCTTTTATGATCTAAAGAGTCGCTTGGATTACAGAAACGTGAAACAAATGGGGTAACTTTTAATCTCATGCAGTGAGTCTAATTGGAGCGTATATATTGCTTATTTTTCTTTTTACAGCCTTTTATGGTCCTATATCTTCAGCCATTTAGCTTTTAAAATCTTATTTTAAAATATTTATTTTTACTGTCACAAAGAAATGTCTTTTCAAGTAATTGAAATTAGTGATCTTGATCCGAGAAAGTGATCTTGAATTCCAAAGATTTCACCACGCTCCAATCGTTTAAACGGCGTCTACTTCATCCTCTGTGTTCACGTGGATGAGATTCACAGAGCAGAACACAGCTAGATTTACCTCTGGCCTGGAACTTTAAAAAAGTTACCCTTCATCATTACTGCAGTTCTGTTTTATGGCTGCCCGGGAAATACAAAAGAAGTGGAAACAGAATTACATTGCCTAGTTCCAAACTGGAAAATTGATGCATATGGAAATCTGTGTCTACAAGCATTCAGTTGGTAAGGGGGAAATGTAAAAACAAATTGTGGGAAAAGGAACAGACAATACCGAAGCCTATGATGGCAGAGGGTGGCTTTTCTTCTGGAGGTATATTACAGGTCAAAGGCCCACATAATCTTCTTTGTGTCCAGGGACCATTTGAAAGGGAAAGGAGGTTATTGAAAAATCGCCCCAGGATGATAGACATCAACTCTTCCCATTTCGGGCCGGGGATGGGGGAAGATAGTCAACCTAACTCAACATGGTTTCAATCAGGACTCAGAGACAATGGATTTGGTAGTTACACACAACTTTTGTAATTTATATTATGTTCTTCTGAAGGGTTTAATTTGTACACTCTTGCTTTATGAGTGTCATTTGAAAAGTCAGTAAGAATTCTGTTTTGTTTTTTAAACATCAGTCTCATATAGCCCAGGCTGGCCTCACATTTCTGATCTTCCTGTTTCTGTCTCCCAAGTGCCAGGATTATAGGTGGTTTTAATTTAACTTTTAATATCTTTATACATATGTGATGTATGTCTGTGTATATGAGTATGTATATTTATGTGTATATGTGGGCATGTATATGTGTGTTTATGTGTATATATGTGTGTGTGTATGGTATATATATACACATATATATGTGTGTGTATATATGTTTGTATATGTGTATGTATGTGTATATGTGTACTTGTGTGTCTGTGTGTATGTGTGTGTACACAGATGGACATGTCATGGTATTCACATATAGGGCAAAAGACAACCTCAGATGTCAGTCTTTGCTTTCTTTCGTTGCTTGAAACAAGGTTTCTTGTTCACTTTTGGATACCTGAAGCTCAGTGGCTCCCCAGCTTCCAGAAGTCCTCCTGTCTCTGTCTCTCCCCACAGGAGGGCTGGGATCACAGATGTTCACTACCGTGCCCAATTCTACATGGGCTCTGGCAATCCAAACGGAGTCTTCACACTTGCACAGCAAGATACTTGTTCACCGAGCCACAAGTCAGAGATTTCTAACATGTCTGAACAACGTAAGATTTGCATTTAGAAATTCAGAAAGAAACTGTTTTAATCAACGCTGCTTCATGACCTGTTGGTATAGCTTCATCCCCCTGCCTTCTAATCCAGTTTTAGTCATGCCTTTAACTTGAGCAATACTAGTATCATAACCATAATATCATCTACCAGATATTACCATGCCCTTTAATCTACTTGTACCATAAAGTAATCCACTTTAAAATTCTTTACTTCTGTAAAGATAAATGACTTTCCCAAATCTTGGGTTTGGCATGCAGTAGAGCTTGAATTCACACCCAAGTCTCCCTTCTTTATACTCATTTATATCTTTACTGTCTGAAATATGTACTTAAACCTTCCTTTCTTCCCTTCCACCCTCCCCTCTCCTTCCTCCCCTCCTCCTCCTCCTCCTCTTCTCCCTCTGACCATCCTGCCTCTCTCATTGTTTACGGAGACAGGGTCTCTCACTGTAGTCTGGCCTCGAACTCATGGCTGTCTTCCTGCTTAGCCTTTCAAGTCCTCAACATTTCAAACACACTACATCCCTAACTGGGCTTCAGTAGTCACGTTTCAGTGCCAAATTTATTTCCAAAGGAATGTGCCTCTAATTTTATAATGGCATGTATAAATGAGAAATAAGGGGCTTGTGGAATTTCGCTTCCTTGCCAACTCTGTGGGAGAGGCGTAAAGAGTTCTAAGTCTAGGATTTGAACACAGACACAAAAGGCAGCAGCTGCTGTTTCCTATAGGAGTTATTTGGAGGCTCCTAACAGGATCTCCAAACCCCGGGCTTTGCAGCAGCAGGGCAGTTATTGAAGGTAGAAGACAGGACACATCCTACACCTACAGGATGAATTGAGTCTTTTACTCAAGTCCTGTGGGCGACCTGAGTAGTAATGACAACACCGTGTGAAGCTTGGATGCGACTCCCATGTGACCTTTTCCCTTTTATATGAAACAAAATAAAAGAATTCCAGGCCAATTTATCCAGTGCTAAAATAAAGATGCCAGAAATAAATGGCAGCTGTTTAACCATGTACAGCAACACCGTACGACAGTTCGGGACAGGAGGCGAGGATGAATTATGCTGATAGGCTGTGAAGTGGCGTGTTATTTGTGCCTTTTTCTTCCAGCCATCCTTCTTGCCTTCTCCATTACCCAGTCGTTTTTAAATGATTCAACTGGAAAAAAAAAATGCAAAACAGCTCAATCCATTCATTTTCTTTATGTGCCCTTAAAATAAAACACCAGAGCTGTAATTTGCTAATCATATTTCATCACTTGTGACAATCGCTGCATCCAGCTATGGTTGGGGGGAAGTTTCTAAGCGTCTGCCTGGCTGTCATTCTACGAGGAAGGCCCACTTTGGCAACAGAAGGATGTGTGGACAAGAGCCATTCACAGCATTGCTGATTCTACACCAAAAACGTAAGGCCCGGGAGAGGTTTATTTTATCTTACAGAAGTTCTCCCTTTCTTTATGTCAGTGATGTATATTATTAACCTAGATGCTCAAAACAGTGTTTTCATCCATCCCGTTGGATGAAAGCCACGTGAGTTGCATAAAAAGAAAACTCTTCCCTTTGTGGTGGTTCTAATTTCATCAGAAAATATCTGTGTGGGTGTATCTGTTGTTGTTCTCTCTGCTGTGAGCAAAAACCTGGCAGGATGCAACCCAGGGGAGGAAGGGTTTATTTTGCAAGGGTCTGAGTGTCGGTCTATCCTGGCAGGGAAGGCCTGGCAGCAGGAGGCTGCCTGCTTACTTATATCAAGGAGGATGGTGGCAGAGAGAGAGATCAATGCCGGCTCTCAATAGGTTTCTCCCTCTGTGCCTTTTTAGTCTGTACAGTGCCTGGAATGGTGCCACTAACATCCCAGGTGGGTCTCTGCTCCTCAACTGACCCTTCCTGAGTATTCTCACAGACACGTGCATAGATGTCTCTACTAGGTGACGGATGATGAGTTCAGCAGGCTGTCAGTAAAATTTAACCCTCAGAGTCAGTGACTTCAAGCGGCGGTCCGCCGGACTGGCATTGCAGTAAGTAACCAGTGTGCTTGACACCTGATTAGTCTGTGATGCTGAGGCTGTGGTTGACATCTCTAAGAATCCATCCTTTTCCTCCAAAGGCTGTCATATGCATGAACCTAACCATTTTACCGGATGTTTCAAAAGACATAATGCATTGCGTTTAGTCTCTTGGCAATCTGAAGAGGCGGCCATCAGTACGTCAGGGTTATAGACGTGAAGGAGCTAAGGCTCAGAGGCATTCAAGCCACTTGTTAAGTCCCACAACTTAATGCCAGGTAACTGATTTCAAGTTCAGCCTGTCTCTCTTTGGAACACAGGGCTATTTCTCCGTAAGACTAAGAAGCCTTCACGGACGGCTAATAGATTCAAAAGTGCCTGTCAGATATAAGCCAAAGATGAGTTAGCAACTATAGAAAGGTACATGACCACAGAGTCTTGTGGTGGACAAGAAGACTTTGTCTCTTTCCCTTGGTTCTTGTTAAAAAGTATGAGCTCTTAGAGCAGACCTTTGAATGGCTTCCCTCCTTCTGTTTGGCCTTTCCCGACTGCCAGTGTAATTATTGGTGTGTCAATCCCTTTTGCTTTACTAAGAGTGGAAAACTCACTAATTAAGTAGAGATGATTATGGAGAAATTGTTTCTCATCCTAACTTTATTGTATAGATAATCATAAGTTAGGCTGATCCAAAGTCTCCTTTTTTAATCTTCTCCACTTCCTTCTTCCTCTGCTGTCTATAACTTTTTTTTCTCTCATATGTAGTTATCTGTCACCTAAAATGGACTGCATACATGACAGTGGCCCTATAAGATTCTATCACTGGGAGGAGTGTCAGCACAGAGACTTTCTAACAATGTATTTCTCAGAAGCCATCTGTGTCACCAAATGATACATGGCCGGTAGAGTTGAGATTATAGAATAAATGAAAGCACAATGAGTCATTTTTCCATTGCTATGAAAAAAATATCCAAGACACGAGACACTAAGGTTTCAAGGGAGTCCTCCTTGTTTGGGTGTTCCAGTGCATGGATACTTAGCCTCATTGCCTTTGGGCCTATGGTGAAGCAGTGCCTCGTGGTAGGAGCATATAACTAGTGAGAATCCAACCTTGTTGCCACTAGCAACCAAAGAGAAAAATGGGAAAGGGCTGTAGTTCCAATATCCCCTTCAACTACCTGCTCCCAGTTTACTAGGTCCCACGTCTTCAAGGCTCCACCATTTCATAACTGTACCATATGCTGGTATGGCACAGGCCAGACCCTCACTCCTGGGTCACCAGGGGAAAATTCTCAGTCCAGGATGCAGCATGCGAGCATGTCCTGATGGGAGGCCCTGTCAGCAGCCTTCGTGGTGTGGCACCAAACTCCCTCCCAACATACCTGGACACCTGTCTTACTTTGTTCCATCTCCATGAGTCACCGTGGCCAGCTCACTCTGACTGTCTGGGCTTTCACGGAAGTCACTTTCTCAGAGATTTCTTGTGAGGTTGGACTGGCTTGGTGCAGGTTACAGATGTGCATGGAGATCAAAATGTTCTGGAGCCTGAAGATGACGGGGTTCTGCCACGTCATGCCTGAGGGGACAGTTAATCTTTGGATATTTGTTTCCTATGGAGCCACTTTAAACACATAAACATTATGTGACATTTAAGTCGTAAACTGTTGGAGGAATTCTGGTACCAATGACAGTGGACAGTGGATGTGAAAATTCTTGGGTAGACATGACTGGAACTCCTTCCCTTCTGTACTCTCAGTGTACCCCAAATCTCCCTTGGCTACAGAGCTTATGTCAGTGTCTGTTTACACGTCTGTTTTCCTTCTTTAAGAACAGTGGCCATTGTCTGTACCAGCAGTACTGATATTTGCACGTGATGGGTGCTTGACAGAGATGGGCAATGTTTTTCAAGCATCTGCTGCTTGTCACTGCCTTCCTAGTAGTGACTCTTTTCATCAACAAAATGACTTTCACGTCACTGAGTTCAGGGGTGTGGAGTACCTGGCTGAGGTTGTGTAGCTGAGGAGTATCTGGGATGTGACCTGGGTCTTCCCACTTGACAAGTCTCCTAACTCTATGCACCCACAAGACACTAGCATCCATCATACAAATGCTGGATAAAATAAAGGAAACCATACTCAAGAAAGAAATGTTATTTCCTTGATTATCTTAGATATAAACAGAATTCGGCTAGGCAGAAGTAAATACATTTGGCATTTTCATCCTGTGGGTGGTATTTTTATGATGGAATTTTTTTTATTGTAAATGAATTCATATCTCCTTTTTTACTTTTAGCATACCATACTCATTTCGATGACAAAAATATCCTCACATAAATGGATTATTATTTACCCAAACATCCTCCCATAATTGGACACTGTATTTTTCCCTTCCAGTTTTATATGATTCTGTAATTAACATTTTCATCCATAAATCTTTTGTGTATATTATATTTCTCTGTGGCTTGCAGAAGAGGATATTATTGATATTTTTGATGCACATAGTCAAAATGCTATGTACAGAGTTGAGATTAATTTATACCCCACCAGCAGGGGCCGAGCAGGCTCAGGCACGGGGGAGAGGTTTGGAAGGAAGCCTGTGCTCTGCCTGAGGAGAAGACAGAACCAGGAAGCAGACCTCAGGCAGTGCTAGCCTTTCATACCCTGGCCTCTTTGCAGGCTTAGAAGTGGGTGGAACAGGCTGCTCTGAGCAGAAGTGGGTTTGTCTGTCTCCGGCTGCACATCCATTTTGGTCAAAGTGCCGGAACTGTTCCCGCCCTGGTAAGTGTGGGAAGGCATTAGACTTTAGCCCAACGTTGGGCTGATGTCAGATCAAAGCATTATAAGGTACCTTTCAAAGACAGAGACTCCCATCCAGAAAATATCCTTAGAATCCCACTACCCTGCCTCCAACACACACCCTGCCACACACAGAGACACACATAGGCACGCATGGACATGCGGACACACTTACATGCACAGACACACAGACATGGCAGTGTAGGGAAGTGGCATCAGTTTGAGAACAGTCTAAAAATCAGCCAATCAAAGACACTTACTTGACCTTGCCCCTGCCTTCTGGGTTTTCTGGTCTGCTTTGTTAGCGTCGGCACACGCCAGTGATTTTAGGGCCCCTGGTTGCAGCTTTTCATTAATACCTGGGAGGCTGTAGCCTATGGCACTCCAGTATAAGAATTAGAAATTAGAAATATATAATTTGTCAGGTACTGTCTTAGTCAGGGTTTCTATTCCTGCACAAACATCATGACCAAGAAGCAAATTGGGGAGGAAAGGGTTTATTCAGCTTACATTTCCATACTGCTGTTCATCAAAGGAAGTCAGGACTGGAACTCAAGCAGGAGCTGATGCAGAAGCCATGGAGGGATGTTCTTTACTGGCTTGCTTCCCCTGGCTTGCTCAGCCTGCTCTCTTATAGAACCCAAGACTGCCAGCCCAGAGATGGTCCCACCCACAAGGGGCCCTTGATCACTAATTGAGAAAATGCCTCACAGCTAGATCTCATGGAGGCATTTCCCCAACTGAAGCTCCTTTCTCTGTGATAACCCCAGCTGTGTCAAGTTGACACAAACCTAGCCAGTACAGGTACCTAACTTCATATCTTTGAAGAGCCCAGTTTTAATTATCTAAGAGAAGCCTTTTCTCCTCTCTGCTTTTGCCTTAGACTTCGGGGTTGTGGGTTGGCTTTTTCTGTTCCTTCCAACCTCTGATTTTCTCTTTTTAGCAATTATATCTTGACTGCAGGGCACCCAGATTTCCCTTCCAATGCATTCAGGGCTCCATTTTTATTATTTGTCTTTGCAATAACTACATTCACTTGTTGATAACTCTGGGACTTTTAAGTCCCAGCCAGCAAGCACACTTGCCTACCACCATTATCAAAAAGAGGCCTCGGCCCATGTCAGCCCAGCAGACCTGGTCACACCAAAGGAAGGCAATAGAAACGGTAACAAAATCACCTCCCATAACAAAAAGAACCTGTGTTCATTGAGGGGCATAGCTAGCAGGTAAGGGAAAACTTGTGTTTGGGCAGACAACCCTATAATCACAGCATGGGTTTGGAGTCGGATAAACATAAGCTGGTGCTGGCTCCAATTGACAAGCCACAAACTTGGCGATGTTCCCCGTGTCTTCAGTTACATCATCTGCAAAATGGGGGTAATGACATTTACCCTATCGGATGGTTGGAATGATTAGAACCAGTAAATTATATGGACGACTCACTGCAAGGGTTGGCCTGAGTGTGCTGGGAGTTATTTTATAATCATCATTATTAGTTTGAGTCAGACTTTCTCACCTGGTTTATCTTTGACAGTGCACACATATATTTTTGTCTTTATAAATGCAGCCTCTGTTCTGTGGTAGGGATAACAGGTGAAAAGTGAGGAGAAACCTTCCCCCAGCAGCCTGTTCATATGGTGACGAGAATCCTGTGTTTCACGTAGTTCTCAAACTTTTGCTGTTGTTTGGCAAACAGTATTTTCTATTGTTCCTCTGGTAGTATCTGACTGTGGGGTTAACTCTTCATATATGGACAGGAAGTAACATGGAGACTCCGGAGGGAATGGTAGTGGAGAAGAAGCATCTATACATTTGTATCTGGTAGGCCAGTGCTCAGAGCTCCTGGCTTGCACTCACTTCCCACATGATCTCCAGTGGTGCCCAGGATAAAAACAATAAAATATTAGTAACTGGAGAAGGCAGATTTACTGAAGACACACCGTGTTGACATGTGCAGCTCCATATTAACAGCAGTTCTATGAGATGTAATTTGAGGCATCTAGTATCAAAATGCTGGCCCCCAAATCTATGGTGTGCTTGATTCAAATTGACTGTTGCAGTCTAACGTGTCTCCTTGAATCTTACCTTCTATTGCTCTACTTCCCTTGCACAATATTTCTCCTTCCTTTTCCTCCCGTGATCGATTTTCTACTTCATAAAACACCGAATCTCTCAAAGGCTGGCTTTTCAATAGAGGGCAAAGCTTCCAGTACTCCTATGGTGTGGAGGTGGGAAGAGGAAAACCAAGACACTTTGAATGGAGCCAGTAATTCCCTGTGGGCTTTTAAGACCCTATCTAGGTTTTCTGGATACGTGGTCATTTTAATAGATTGTCCATCCACCTACTTCATGGAGGATAGTGACTCTGCCACCGGAACCTAGTGCCTCAGGTTAGATGTCTGAATGCCATTTGAGCAACCAGAAGAAAGACAACTGCTTGTCTGTTGCTAGTGGTAAAGAGAGCTGGTTCTTACTGGCAGATTCTCTATGGGCTGAGGTGAAAATAGCTGAAGGTTTTCTTTCTTTTTTATGCAAATTTGGCCCAATATGATTTTTTGAATACTTGGTGACAGGTTCGGAAGGTATGAATGGGGTGGTGGTGGTGGTGTGTGGTAGGGGTACAATCCATCTGGATGGGAGACTTCGGGTGGGGGGGGGAAATGAGTTGGTGTGAAATGTGTCACAGTCATCTTCAATGGTTCAGATTAGCAGGAGAGACCTCTAAGGTTAGGAAACAGTTTCTTGCTCCTAATTTGATGTCTAAAGGTGGAAAGTTTGTAGGGAGAGTGGAAAACATTACATCACTCACCAAGTGGTTTCTGCATTGCAGGGTTTAGTGTCTAAGTTCCTGTAGGGTGAACCACTGAAAGCTCTCAGGACCTCACTATAGTACATGTTAGTGTGTGTGTGTGTGTGTGTGTGTGTATGTGTGTGTGTATGTGTGTGTGTGTCTATACAAGGGTGTATACGTGAATGCCTGTACATATGTGCATTGGTGTTTATGCCTAAGCATGCATGAATGTGTGTGTGTGTGTGTGTGTGTGTGTGTGTGTGTGTGCACACACGCGCGTGCGCGCACACACACTTGTGTTTATTAAGGCAAAATTTACATTAGGTTTAGCCACTGGGAATGGGCAAGTCAGTGACACTCAGTATAGTCCCACCCTGTGGCTCTCCCTCTATCTAGTTTTAGGGCATCTTCATCACTTCATCACAGAGGAAACTGATCATCCTTTGCTTTAGTTCCCCATAGCTTCTGTAACGAAACACTGTAAACCTAGAGACTTCAAATAACAGAGTGTCGTCCCATAGCCCTTCAGGCAGAAGGATCCACAGCTGCTGCGGGACCAGACCTCCTTTGGGGAGGCTGAGTGGAGCCTCCATGTGCTTCCAGAATGGACAGCAGTCTTGGTGACATTGGAACTTGGCCGCATCGCCAATGTCACATCTTAAAACAGCTATCCTGTGTGTGTGTGCATTCTGTCATCCTTATGTCCATCTTTGTGTCCAAATCCCTGCTTCTTTAAAGGATGTCCGTCATACTGGATTGGAGACCATCTTTGACCTTCTATAGAAGTTAGGATTCTCAGCTGCTTGGGTTTACAACTTTTACTTTTTTCTGGGGAACATAGTACAACCTATTGACTCATTAAGCCATTAAGAAATCCCTCTTGTTTCCTATCTTTCCTTCCTTTGGAACTACTCTTCAGTCTGATCCCAGTTTCTCTGGATTCACCTCCTTTGTTCATTCCTTATAGATGAACTCATCTGACATGTGACCCTTTGCCTGTGCTGTCTCTCATTCAGCCCGATAACAAGTATTGCTTTATTCCTTTTCTTTTAAACTTTGCTCCACTTATTACAGTTGACCACTACCATACTTACATTCCAAATGAAGAGAGTGCTACACACAAAGGTTAAGTCGCATGTCCAAGGGCAAAGGGTAAGCTTTCAGAAGGCCAGTGAACATGGTCATGTGTCCTTAGGGAACAGAGAGAAGGGAGCACTAACTAGATAAAGTGGCTGAGCAACCAAGAAGATAAAGGTGGTTTGAGGGAATAAGTCCCGAGTGTCTTAGGAATGGTGCCTACAATTCAAGGTCAATGCTAAAGTGTTACCTGCAGGTTCCACAAAAACGCTGTTGTCCATTCTTTTTAGGCCTTCAGAATATTCTCCCTCAAATTTCCTGTTTCTACGAGGTATGCTTTGGAGGATCAGCAACGTGTCTAAAGTAGAGAAAGGAAGTTGGAGATGATCAGAAAACACAAGTTCCTGGATACTTTATGGATGTCTGATGAAGTTATTTATTCATTCATTTCCCAAGGTAGAGTGGAATCTGGGAGAAGGGTACTTTGGACTCAGGGAACAGCTACGTAGAAGGTCTGATGTATCACAAGTAACCCTGTTCTCAAGACAACCATAGCTATCTGCATCCTTTGGTACCCTTTATGGGTACCCTTTGTGCTATAGTAAAAGATGCCAAAACTGTTCCTATGTCAGCTCAGTTCTAGGGACGTCTAAATAGTTAAAAAACAAATTGCACAATCAATTGCACAATCAAATTTGCCAAGTTAGACAGATATAAACTCTCTACAATGTAAGTCAAAACCAGACTGCAGGACTTGTGAGGACCCTCTGAGGAGAGAGGGCCGCACATTGATGTCTCTCAGTTGCCATGGCAAGTCACTTAAAATGGGTAGCTTAAAACTATAGCAATGTATCCCTTCAGGCTTGCAGAGGTTAGACAGGATGCTGGCCCAGTTCATTGTTTCTGGAGGGCTCAGAGGAGGAGGAGTCTGTTTCATTTGTCCAAGGCCAGTGTATCAGTCTGGGGTCTCTAGAGGAACAGAAGCAATAAAGCGAGGAAGGGACACAGCAGAGAGTCACAGGACATGACCCAGAGCTTGAACAGTCACAGGTTTTGGTAGAGAGGGAAGGCTGGGACCAGTGTGCAGAGGGTGGCTACGCTTGTTTACGTAGAGAATCTTATTTGTGTAGCTATCTTCCTTATGCAGACGATTTATGTAGATATTATGTAGATAATTATGTAGACTTTCCCTCCTTGTTTTGACTGTGTGTGTGTGTGTGTGTGTGTGTGTGTGTCTACATGTTCATGTGTGTGTGTAAATGGAGGCCAGAAGTCAACATTGGGTGTCTTTGTCTCACATTCTTTACCTTATTCTTTTGGACAAGATCTCTCATTGAACTCCAGGGATTCCACCCTCTTCTCTTTCAAAGTTCTGTGCTGACAGATGTGCCACCATGCCCAGCTGTGGATATCGGAGTGTCAAACTCAACTCCTTGAATGTACGGCCAGTGCTTTGCCTACAGAACCATCTCTTCATCCTCGTTCCCCCCTTGTCATTTGTTTTGTTTTTGCAAA
This sequence comes from Mus minutoides, assembly GCA_902729485.2. Lineage (NCBI taxonomy): Eukaryota > Metazoa > Chordata > Mammalia > Rodentia > Muridae > Mus > Mus minutoides. The sequence continues at coordinate 1,233,874 of LR749885.1, forward strand.
ACAAACGAGAACACAAACTCTTTCGGCTAAAAACAAAGAATGCATATTTAATAAAAACTCAAATCCCAAATAACCGAATCTCCAAAATGCGGATGGTGAATGTGACTCTGGCCCACAAGCTTATTGTCATTTGGCATGGAAATCGCTTGGAGTGACATAGTGATAGGATGTGAACTCAGAAGACAGAATCTTTTTTTTTTTTTTTAAGTGTTATTTAAAAGTTAGTTTTAACATGTGTCAATATGTTTATATGCTATGCTGGGAAGTATGACTTTCTCATCTTAAAAAAAATGAGTATTCTTCCATGTTAATTTTGCTTCTATATCTTTTTCGTATGCTGCTAGTATGATCACGGGGCTCCATTCACACGACTTCACACATGGTTAAGCAGTACTTGTTTAGATCACTTTCTTCATGAGAAAACCAATTAGTTGAAACAATGTTTTGACTTTTATTTCCCACTCAAGTCATGGGCTCGCCGTAAAGGTTTTGGAAGTTCATCCTCTCAAAGACAGACAGCCGATAAACCACTCAAGACAAGTGTAGCAGAGATGTGGCACTCTCAAGATTCTGAGGGCGCACGGCAAAGTGGGAGAGAGTGCCATTACTAAGTTAAGAAACCCACGGGAAACAAACAATTTGGAACGGGATGCAGTGTATTCATAGTTTATAATTGCACCCGAATCAGCTGTGAGAGTCTCCTCACCAAATAGAAGCCACAGTTGACAGACATAAACATTTCTATTTATACACAGGAAAATCGAACTATAAAATATTTGTGATTGAGATGATACGGAACTGAAAACATGCCGCACATGGCAGAATCAGCCTTTTTCTTCTTCTTCTTCTTTTTTTTTTGCTTTTCTGCCTCCTCCTAGATTTCAGAAATGTGGGTCCCCCTGGAAGGCTACCCTTTGAATCAGCCCCAGCACACCACAGTGTACGATGACCCTCTTACTCTTTTTTTTTTTTAAATACATGACTTCTCTAAATATTGTTTGCATTTAGTTCCCGTCAGCTGGTAATCCTTAAGCAAGGATTAGCTGTCTTGTGAGCCAAAGAACTTTAGCCCTTTAAGCTTTTAGGGAAATGTAATTGTTGAAAACAGAACTTCTGGTGTCTGGTGAAGAGGGAATGGGAGAGGGAGGGGGATGGGGGATGGGGTAGGGGGTAGGGGGTAGGGGGAGGGGGAGGGAAGAAATCAGCAGAAGCAGTGAAAAACCAAATTCTGTTAAAACAAAAAACCCAAAAAACCAAAACACCACAGTGACACTTGATTCTTTTAAAGCTGATCTTAGAAAGGGTTTCTACAGAGGAAACCAAAGGAAGTGTGGAACGATTGATATCATTTAAATTTGGGATTAATGTTGCTTTGTAATAACTTGATTTATTGCAGACACGTCTTCTGCAATGAAATGAATTCTAAATTAGAACGGAACAAAACGGAGAATGCCTATGGTTTCTTTGGCATCTAAATTTGACAAAACTGTTTTAAAAATCATAAATAGGTAGCTTACTTGATAAGCTCTGCTTTATAAACCATTCGCCAGAGAAACTCTCTGGGTTTTGAATGAGAATCCCTGGAAAGAGACTGCGCCAGCAACGACTGCCTGCCTCGGAGGTGAAGTGACTGTGTGGTGAGGTTGGAACGTGGCAGGTTCAGAGCCTAATTGCACCTTACCTTGGGCTAGTGTAAGCCCGCTAAATAGCTTATCCTTGTCCAGCCCTGTGTCAACACTAACATCCTGTGATTAGCGGATCAAAGCCTTTTAGAATCTATTAAGTTAGTAGACCACAAGCTTCTAACAACCCCAAAGCTAAGAATACCAGCAGGCAGCATTTGAGGTCTCTAGGAAAGATCATCTTGTAGGTTTCCTTGTTGGAAACCACCCCTCTGATGTTGCTACAAAGCTACTTTAAAAATTCCTTGATTTGTAACTTTTTTTGTTTTCTTACTATAAAACGACAACAACAACAACAAAAAAAAAAGCCACAAAACTGCTTCTTCATTGAAACAATACATTTGTGGAGTCCTAAATGTGCACTCCTGGCCATTGTCCTGCCGGAATAAACCCCAGCTCTGATTGCTCAGAGACGAGAGCTGTATCTTCCAATGACAGAACATAAGCAAGGGCCTGGGAGGGTGGTGTGTGTCTAGTACTATGGAGGCTGAAGCAGAAGGATCACAAGTTTGGGCCTTGACCAGGAAAAGAAAAGAAAAGGAAAGAAAAAAGGAAAGGAAAGGAAAGAAAAGAAAAGAGAAAAGAGAAAAGAGAAAAGAGAAAAGAGAAAAGAGAAAAGAGAGAAAAGAGAAAAGAGAAAAGAGAAAAGAGAAAAGAGAAAAGAGAAAAGAGAAAAGAGAAAAGAGAAAAGAGAATGCCCTTGGAGAGATTTAGATTGAAGTCTCTTCCATTTTAATAAGAGAAGTGAGAACTGAGTCTCCCCTCTCTTCTGAAGGATGAATTCTCCGTTCATGAGGTGCTTTGGCGCTTGTAGAGACCATGTGTTCCTGCTGGGGAGGTGGTCCACTGGTAGAGTTTGTTCCTAACAGGTATTATATTTATAAAGAGGTATTTATATTTATAAAGAGGTTTTCTTTATAAATACATGTGGGCAGAAGAATCCACTGAGTGTCAGTAACTTCATACTTACAAAATACATGATTTATCTTTGAAAAAGATTGTAGGTAATTTTATAACCTACCCATATATTGAGTTATATTCTTTAAAAAAGCAATACCAACAGCATGTTATCAGATATGGAGATGATCATACAATTATTAGAATAGGTGGTTAGGAACCGGGGGGTGAGATTCAGCTTAATACCATTTTAAAAGTATGTAGACAAACCAATCTAATAAACTCTAAAACTTTTGCTCTCATGTACATTGCCCTTTTACTTTTGAGAAATGATTTTCCGTTTGACAATGATTTATGACTTTAAATGATTTTTATAGACCTACCATTAGGGAAACCCATTTGTCAATCTACAAATGCACCCTTAAAAATTATATAGTGTTTGTTTATTTTTCTCTCACTGTCAAAATTATCCCAGTGTGGATAATTAATTATCTCGTCGTGTGGTTAAAGCAGATGTCTAGTTTGAATGTTGGCTGTTTTCATTTCGCTGGCTCATTGATGGCGTCTGATGGTGATTCACAGTCCTCTACCGAAGACTCCCGAATGCCAAGGACGGAAAAGTACCTGCTAATGAGCATAAAATTCCTCACCTGGGAAATGAGCGTGCCTTGGGACTCCCTCCACACCCTCCAGCACTGTCTGACTTCTCTTTACCGTAATTGTAACAGGAACAGCAGTTTCCATCTCTCACAGGTAACTCGGAGGCAGATAAATGGCTTTTTAAAAGTTTATTTTCATAATTATACTGTACTCGTTATCTGCCTTTAACAAATCACTTTATTGTTTGTTTATATTCCGGCCTGTGATTCGCCTTGCTGTAGAAGGAGAACGTAATCTCTTCAGCCTTAGTCCATACTGTCACAAACAGACTCACTAATGAGTTCATTAAGAGTCAAATGATTAGGTAATTGGTGGCTTAAATGCTTTGTATCATTCAGAAGTCCACAGTGGGTTGTGTTATAAGTAATTAAAGAACACAGGTGACATAAAAAGGCTTTATTCCCCCCCCTCCTTTACTTCCAGAGAACATGGGCTCTTGCTATGCTAAAACTCAACAGTCACACATTTCAAAAAAAGAATTTGGTTTAGATAATGGTGACCACTTTTGTCTGTTGAGTGGGGTTTTTGAATGTCACCAGACACTGCTCCTGACCCTGGGAACTTAGCAGTGGACACAGTAGCCAGTCTGTCCTTCTTGAGCTTAGCTCGGGGGTGGGGGTGGGGAGCAAATTGCAATGAAAATAAGCAAAGCATATAGTATATGTCGGACTTAGATACACACCAAGGAGGAAAATAAACCAAGGTAAACCAAACCAGGAGGGCACAGGCACATGGTGGAGGTGCTACTTTACCTGGTCAGAAGAGGAAGGTTCAGAGTTCAGAAGGAAATGAGGATTAAGCCGATGCTAGCCTTGTGAGGAAAGGGCAGGCCAGGGATGTCTGAGAGAGGGAGGGACCTGTGTGCTCCAGGGAGATGAGGGGGCTGAGGTGGGGGTAGAGCCATGCAAATGAGTACCATGCAAATGAAGCTGGTAGGAGTGCAGGATGGGTAGAGAGTGAAGGGCTTCTTGGAGAACATTTTAGGTCAAAGACTTTGGATTTCAGCCACAACAAGGTGGGAGGCCACTGAAAAGTTCTGAGTACAGAGATGGTGTGTGTTCATCAATGGAGTCTCCTTTCTACTATAGCGAAACGAAGCTGTGCATGTGAGGGTGGAGCAGAAAGCTTGGGGCAGGAGGACCAACCAGAAGGTTCTCGTAATCATCCAGACTGTCCGTAGTGGACACGCTTCAGGGAGTGAGAGGCTGTGGCTTCCTTACCTATTTGGAAGGAAAGATGACATGACTTTGCAGTGATTTGGATGTGTGTGTGTGTGTGTGGGGGGGGAGGACAGCAAAGGTGTTCTGCCTGGAGGGAGTGTGGGATGGGGTTGCTGGTTATTTAACAGTGGAAGACTGCAAGAGTCTGCTGGGGTGAGGTAGAGGAAGGGAGATGGAAGTTTAACTCTGTGTTTATGAATCTGGAGCTTTGCCAGGAGGACCTGAGCCGGAAGGCAGTGGCTGGCTACTTATCTTTCCATTCTCTTGTTAATTCATTAGTAGATTTGCGCTGTGAATATCACTCCATAACAGATTTGCTGCAAGGATTAAGAGTTAACAGGTTAAAGTGCTTTTGCAAGGGCTCCTGGTAACCACTCGACCGTCATTATCATGAGCATCTTTGATTCATATTTTCTAAGAGAATTCATGCAGAAAGATCCATGTGCTTCATTGCACTTGAGTGCAGAGAATCCGGGACAGAAGTGGATTTTAATCTCCCTTAATTTAAATCCTCATTTCCGGGCCCAGGCAGCCAATGGATGGACAAGAGTGTTCTGCCTAGTTTAGAATCCAGGTCTACAAGCCAGAGTTCTGGAAACCAGATTTTTCTCAGTACCTGATACTTCTCAAATACTATTACAGTTTTCTTGGGGGGTGGGTGTCACAGTTTTGAAGGGTATTTGCTGAAAACTCAAGAGAGCTTTATATTCAGCCAAGTTTCTTCTTGTTTAATCTTACAAGAGTTTGGGCAACCTGGCCCCAGTTGACTTGAGGGGCCCAGATACGACGTTATGATCTTCTTAGCAACATGAGACATATTGGGTTTAACATGAAAGGGGGCCGGGGGATGAAAGGTTTAACATTATGTGACCCTCGCTCACCAAGCCTCAGGAGCAGGGCTTCTTGGGGGTGGAAAGCTGAACCCTGCTACACTGTTTTCTCTTGGAAAAATATCACACGGCCAAGCTTCCTATCATACAACCAAACTTTCTAGGCCATTTGAACCTATCAACCAAAGGGAGTGGCAGGTAAGGCCGGTGTGTGTGCCATAAAGCTAAACTCCTGTGAACTTCGGTGTTTCTGCTAGACTTTGTACAGTATCATCTAAGAGGACCTGTTCCTTCCATTTCCTCAATCTCCCTTTGTTCCCTATCCCCCACCCCTCTGGTTAGTGCTGCTCAGATCTTCCCACTCACTCATCTCCTCATGGTGATTAGGACCTAATTTATGCTGGAGTCCTTGTGAGTCTGCTTTCTGCAAAGGGGACTCAACGGCACATCTGGAAACGGACACATTAGATGTTCTTTCATGAAGGCCTGCAGTTCAGTGAATGCTGGGCATCTGAGAGACAGGAGGCTGCCTTGTGTATCCCCAGGCCTTTAAAATAAACTCTCCTCAAAGCAGGGACTTCTGCCAGCAGCAAAATTAATAAAATGACCCTCCTTTTGCCTGGCCCCAGGCCATGAGAACTGGATCCAAGGAGCCAGAGACTGAAGGGAAGCAGACAGGATGTAATGAAGGGGTCTTATGACAGAAGCGTGTGGGGCTGGATGCAAGCAAGAGCAGCTGGTTCCTGTGACTCAGAAGGAAAGGCTTATCTACTGTCAGGACAAAAGGGACTTTATCCAAGTCAGGACATACCTGGCTTATCCCACGTAGTATCGAGGACACCAGCTCCACTCTTTTGTGCTGATGGCTGTAGAGTCATGTGAGGAAAGCTGTCCAGGGCTTAATAGGGGCAGATTTAATGGCTCAAGATGGCACCAGTGAGGTCAGGCAGGATGCCTAGCAACTCCCCGTGGGACTGTGAACTCAGCTCACATGGAGGTGCTGGATGGTGGTTTAGTCCGGCAGAGCTTGGTGATCAGGAGAGAGGCAGCCAGGCTTGGATGCGATGCCAGCTGCATAATGAGAGGCCAGAGGAACTGGATTCTGTTTAAAGATGAGGAGACGCGACAAGATCAGAAATACATCAACTCAGCACTTACAGGTCTCATTCCCGGCAACCATTTTCCTTCTGTGTTGTACAGCAGGCACGGAGTGTTGTTTATTGCAGAAACACTACAAATTCTTAAGGAGCCAACGGGTTCGAGGTGATACCTCCTGCTATGGCCTGGAAATGTCCCTGTTTTTTATTAGGAATTTAAGCCCCAAGTTTATATGTTAACGGTGTTTGGATGGAGAGCCTCTAGGAGATAATTAGGATTCAATGAGGTCATGGGTGTGAGGTCCTCACGATGACATCAGTGGCTCTGTCTCCATGTCACCCTGTGTCATGTTACAACACACTAAGCAGACTCTCTCACCAGATGTGGACCAGATGTCAGTGTCCTGCTCTTGGACTTCTCAACCTTCAGAGCCTTAAGGGCTAGACAAACTTCTATTACTCATCGGTTCCCCGCCTGTAGTAGTTTGTCAGGGCAACAGGAAATGGATGAAGTTGCTTACTCAGCAAGACTTCCAGAAAAGCTGTTATCTTTCTGATAAAAAAGCCAGAATCCAGAGAAGAAGTTTTGACCGTGAAGATGAAAGTCCCAAGCTAAGTGTGGCAAGGGAGAAAGTTACAGGGAGCTTGGGACTTGGTTGACCTTCCAGATGTGCTAGAAGATCATATAGATCTGTTGGGAGGTAAGAAGTACATGGAGTACTTCTCACTGATGGCAGACAGTGGTGAAGCCTTCCATTGCAAGGTGAGGGTTCCGTTTGTGTGTGGGAGAGGCTCAGAGACAGCACAAAAGCACCCATCTCCAAAATGAGAAAGATGCTTTCTTTTTTGTCTGAGGCTAGGGAGACCTTCAAAGAATTATGTCATTATGAAGCACGTCATGGGATCACACTGTGGTTGTTGGGGACTACTTGACCTTGTCCATCTTGAGTAAAGAAAAGTAGATGGTTTGGTGGGGTAGATAGGTAAAGAACAAGGATTTAGAGGGGAAGGCAATTAGCCCAGAGGTGAGAAATCTAAGGGCAGTGCTGTGGAGTCCAGTCCTCAGAGAAAAAAGCCCAGATGTATGAACTTGCCAAAGAAAAAGGCCATCTCAGCTAAATTTCCTCAAGTGTTCCTTGCCCAGGTAAGAAAGTAAGGTATGGTTGTGGAAGGGCTAGTGTTCAAGTAGATGCCTTTGCATGTCTGCCACTGGTGAAGAATGGAGATCCTAGGGCTGCAGGTAGGTCCCCACATGTGCATCATGCAGATGGATGGATAGTTGGATAAATGGCTGGATGTATTTGCATCTGTGTGTGTCGCACTAGATATTTTGCAGTGGTAGTTCTGGGAATAATATGTTCACTATAAAAAATCTCAATTTTCTTATCTCTACTCTACTCTGTTACATCACATCTAGCTAAGTGATACAGGATTTCTCTCTGGAATAAGGAAGAGAATCCAAAGCTGATGCTGATGGAGACTTAGCGCTGTGAATAGACTAAAAGCAACTGAATAATTTACTTCAAATGGGTAAGCTGTATAGTGTTTTGGGTTGAGCGTGAGGCATTCCCCAGAGGCTCATGTGTGAAATCCTTGGTCCCTGCTGGTGGCACTGTTTTGGAGTCTTTACCACATGGAGCCTAAGGTGAGATTTGAGGGTTACAGACTGGCTCTGTTTCTGGCCTGAGCTCTCTGCTTCCTGATCCACCGAGGTATGAGCTAACAGCCTCACACCCTTGTTGTCACGGACCAAACTGCTTCAGTAGCCATGCCTCTCCCATCATGATGGAATGTGCCCTCTCAAACCACGAACCAAGATCCTGCCTTAAGTTGCTTCTTGTGTGGTATTTGCTCCTAGTGATGAGAGAAAAGAAGCCAATACATACAGCACTTTAATTATAATACAGTAAGGCTGTAAGGAAAAAAGGAACGCCCTGTTTCATCATTAGCACCGGGACAAAGGTTCTTCTGGTGGTGATTTCTGCCAGGCTCATTGACTGCCTTGGTGCGCATCCCTACCCAGGTGCCTCCTGAGACCTATCCCAGGGACTCTTATCTCCCAGCTTCAGTGTGTGTCCTGCCTCAGGGTTGCTGTGGGTCTGTTCCTTCTCCATTACCTGACTCAACCCCCAGATCTGGTCCTATGAAGTTAAGTTCCACTAACATCTCCCCAGCAAACTCTTCCCTGGAGACGGAAATCCCTACCCTATCGCTTCCTCAAGCCGCTGTCATTCTCTGCGAGGCTACTGGCAGCTTGAGGGTAGGAACCATGAAGTATTCGTTTTATCTCCAGTCATAAATGTTCCAGTGATGGGAAATGGAGAAAAGGAAATGCTCACAGGGAATAATTCTCACTGCTAACATTATTTAGGATTGCCTTCATTGAGTGGCAAAACAAAAACCGAACTGATGGCATCCTCGTTGCTTTTGCATTTTCTCCAGCACACCCGTTGCCTTGCTTTGCACTATGGATAACCACTGCCGTGCTTCCTGCTTTATTTAGCTTCCCTTTGCTGCAGTACCTTGCATGCGGTATATACTTTATAAGTGAGCCAGGGAGGCTGGACGCTGGAGGTGGGCAAAGGCTGAGGAAGAAATCCTGTTCTAGGAGAAAGAAGCAGCCAGAACTCAAAGACATTTAATAGATCATGCTAGTGAGAGAACTATGGGCCTGTAGGACTTGAGAATGATCAGAAGCAGGCAGAGTCCATGCGATAGGTTCCAAGATCCCTAAGTTAGGTAAGAGGGTTTACAATGATGTCTTAGTGAGCTGCTTAACAATTATCACTGGCTGGGTGGTTAACAATTATCATTGGCTGGGTTGGATGTGGTGGTTTCAATAGAAATATCCTCCATAGGTTCCTGTTTTTGAATAATTTGTCCCCGGTTGGCGATGCTGTTTGGGGAAGTGTGGCCTTATTGGAGGAAGTATGTCACTGGAGGTGGGGTTTAAGAGTTTAAAGACCCACACCATCACCACCGGCTTCTTCTGCTTCGTGCTTGGAGCTCAGGATGAGAGCTGTCAGCATGCTGTTCTGGCCTACCTGTAGCCGCAGCTCCCTGCTGTGATGTGATAGACAGTTATCACTTTTCCCCTTAAACTGCCTTGGTAAATGTTAACCCAAGTCTAGGAGGAGGTAGCTCACTAGATGTCGTGAGGAGGATGGGATGTGAAATGGCCACTGTATTGTTTTTTAATCTTTTCATGACAACAGTCTGGGGTAGTAGAGGATGTCATTGAGAGATACAAAACAACCCGACCTGGCTTTATCATTATCCATACATCATATACATTTGTAATTATTAAAATTTTGTATGATGTATATGATCTTTTTCCCTTCCCTTCCTCCTCCTCCCTTTTTGTAAGTGGGGCTCTGACCATGTCGTTCAGTCCGGCCTGGAACGTGGTATGGTCCAGGCTGGCTTCTAACTTACAATGACTCTCACAAAGTTCTGGGATTGAAGATGTGAGCCACCGTACCACCTTTTGATCTTTATCATCAAATAAAATGCCTTTGTTTCCCAACACATTTGACAAAGTTGATACTCTTCATGTGTCCTGTGGCTTGTCACCCTCACAGACACCCTTCCCTGAATAAGTCTTTGCCTGTGGGTGCTATTTTCCTATAGGCAAGGTTGGCTCACATCCACTAGTACTGTATTTATAAAGGAGAAAAAAGCCTGGAAGGCCCTCATATTGGTTGGAGGATCATCCACTAATTCTATCATCTCCAGGCCTTTCTGGTCCTTCCGCTCTGATCTGTTTAGACCTCTCATTATTGGGCTTCTGAGACCATCTATCTGTCTCCACCCAGACCTACAGGTTAAGAAAGCGAAACTTTCTTTGCTTGTTTTCAAATTTTCCCATTTGCTTTACATCAGAGTCAGGACAAAGCCATCTCTTGAAGGCCTCACTTTTCCTATGTGCAAAATCTAACTCGTAAAATTCCCTTCTTAGAGAAAAATATTTGAAGGGATGTTTATGGCTTAGAAGACGCGTGAGTCTCCTTAGGACAGAAATGGTAACCACCTAATACCACTCACTGGAATCTCCTTGGAAAGGTGACTGGTTCCCACTGAGGACAGTAGGCACAGGGGTGAGATTAGAGAATCTGGTTAGTCCCAAGTACAAGCAAACTTTGCAAAGAAGGCTGGTGTGCATGGGCACATCGAGAAGACTCAGGGACGGACCAGGTAGGCTGCACTCTTCTGATAAGGTAGTTGAGGCATCAGTAGCTATCGGACCGAATGAAACGTGTCTGGTGGACATGTTTCCATTCCAAGTTGAGTGATTCTTAAAAGAAAAAGAAGCCCATTGGCTATTAGCAGGGAACTGCCTCATTATTTTGGAAACTGGCTAGTGAAAGGATGACGCATTTACTGACATTTATTGTGTGAATTCTACCTCAGGGTAAGCAAATAGTTGGGCAGGAAGATTTTTCTTTATATGATTATTCTGGCTAATAAATAAAACATGAACAATGGTCCTTGGAATAGAATGTTTTACAAGTCCACATGAGTAAATAGATCCAGCCCAAAGTTTCTCAGCTTCGTACTACTGACACCGCATTATTCTCTGTTATAGGGCATTTAGCAGATCTCTAGACCCCTCTCCATGACATTTCTGCAACGTCCCTTTGTCCATGATGATCAAAACCATAAACATTGCCATGCACCCTGGGAGCACAAGATCACCCCAATACAAAATATTGATTATCTAGGCAATAGTCACCAGTGAGCGGTGGTATTCTATAAGGAACAATCGGTCTTTATGGTTGTATATGCTATTGTAATCCTTGGAAGAAACGAAACTAAACAGCATCCCCAAAACCTTCAGATTCAGATCTGAACAAAGTATCTATACTGGTGGCTGTTCTCATAGTTGTGACCAAGAATTGTCAAGGACCCACTTGAGGAAGAAAGAACTTATTTTGGCCCAGTGCATCATGGTTAATGCACAGTATCGGAGTATCATGACTATGGCAGCAGGACCATGGTTGCTTTCCCATATGTCCACAGATCAGAACGCATGGATCTGGGAATATGGACGCCCATGTGGCTCCCAGTTTTTCCTTTTTTATTCAATCCAAGCACCTAACCCATGGAGATGAGGCCACCCACATTCATGCTGGGTCTTTCTCCATCAACAGCTTTTCCTAATGATCACCCTTACAGCCCAGTCCAGAGGTGTGCCCTTCAGACAATTCTAAATCCAATCAAACGGGTGTCTAATGCTGTGATTAGGTGCCCGTTTTATAGCAAGCCTATTTATACTGTAGCTTTTTATTTTATTTTATTTTATTTATTATTATTATTTTGAAATGTGTCTAGTTTACTCCTACCAAGATAGCTACTTTCCAGGAAAGGGTTATAGTTGGGTATATTAGTCAGGTGAGTTACAGAGGAAGAAATTCAACAAGACCTATACTGTCATAGAAGCAGTACACAGATCATAGATCCTAGAGAGGATCTATATAAATATGTTGTGTTCCAATATTAAAACGATGGACACACCTGGTAAGGAAAGCCATAATGAGTTCCATGAAGACATTATTTTATCTCCGAGGTAGTCACTGCAACACACCTGATTCCACACAGGGTATGTGGTCAGCGGACAGCAAGTCTATTGTATCCAGCTGTCCTGTGGGTTGAATAGGACAGCTACCCAGTTGATCACTTTGGGGAACCAAGAAAAGAACTGGAACGGTCAAAATGAGTGTCGTTTCTAGAATGAGAAAGTCTACATTTATATTCAAAAGGATACCGAGGCAATGATAACCTGTAAGAGGTCACAACAGCCATGACTTCCAAAATACAAAGGCTTATTTTATGTTACATGATGTACATATATACGTGTGTCTCTGTGTGTCGGTACATGCATGTGCAAGTGGTAGAGCAAAGTCATACGTGGAAGTTGGATGCTCAGGAGTTCCAGGCAGTTGTGAGCTGCCCCGCGAGGTCACGAGGAACCTTAACCCTAGTTCTCTGTGAGAGCAGGAAGCACTGTCAACCACTAAACCATCTCTCCATCGCCCATAATACAAGGTTTAAAATGCACACACACCCTCTGAGGAAGTCCTGCCATTACTAGACGGTTCCTCTCATCTGCTCTACCAGCCTTACTTCACTGGGCTGGCTCGAACACAGCGTCAGTGTGCAGTCCATTTTCCGCCCTGGAGCTGGGGCTGCAAATGGGTGCTCAGAGTTAGCGGAGATGAAAAGTAGGGTCAGGCTCCGTCGTGGTGTTAATTAGCTATTAATCATCGTGAGTAATGGATTAACTGATTCACGATTTTCATAAATTTGTCGGCTCTTGAGTTAATGAAGAGCCTCGTGTAGCATCCTCTGACCCCTGTCATCCTGTTGCTGGGTTAGCTGGCCTCCTCTGCACACTGCAGAGCTTGGTGTACAGGGTATGGCAGCTGCTCAGATTTGGAACTTGCTGTGCCTTATTTAGAAGCCAGAGAGAGTTGGGAACCCAGGGACACAGACAGGAAGCCAGTGAATTACTGACATATATGCACTTCCGCCACACAGAAAGGCACCCAGTCTCTTGCATCAAGATAATGGCTCTGAAGGCTTAGCCTGTGTTCTTCCTCCTCCTCTTTGCAGCCTCTCACTCCCTCATTCTTCCTGGCTCTTCCTTTCTGAAAGCAGCCAAGCTATCTAGTGTTTGTTGCCTTGGGGGATGGATGTAGTAGCGTTGAAAGCCAACATCAGGCCTAGCATATTTTGCTGACTTATCCTTGTTTCAAAGGACTGTGCCCACAGGGAGAAATGTGTCAGGCATCAGACATGCTCCCTACACCCACCTTTACCTTCAAATCGCTATGCCAATTCCTTGAGGTTAAGAAAGGAGGAAAGACTGGGTAAGTGATGGTCTCATGATTAGAGGGGGCTTCTGCCTTCTACCTTCAGGGGCAGGCTGACAGGGCTTCATTGGAAACTTCCATGTCTCAGGGTGGTCCTGGCCAGACCCCAATGAGATGGAAAGAAAATTAAGGAGACACAGGAAAGGAAGGGATCCACTCACTCCAAAGACTGGGTGAAGCCTCTTACTAGTTGCAAATCAATAACTCCAGTGTAAATTAACATTTGCCACAGAGACTGTATTCCTTTTATATGAAGTAGATTAAAGTAGTGACGACCCATTCTTAGGCCCTATGGCCTTTTTCCTTTCCAAAGTATTTTCTGGGACTCTCACAAACAGGACGAAATAGTTTGTTTACAGTAAAAACATCAGCTTCCCATGCAAGCATTGTGAGCTGGGGTCTTACCTTATCAGCTGTCATCCTCTAGGACACTAGTTAATACCCCAGGGCCTCTTCCTTAGTGCCCTTTAAGATAAAAACATCAAGAGCCACCAAAATGGCAAAACCAACCAAGCAGGGTCTCCTTGGGGAAGCCCACACCTCCTTGATACCCAAGGTTAAAAATCTATGTTAAAACCTCGTCTATTAAAAGCCAACACTGCTTAATACTATCACATCCTGGAAGTCATCTTCTGTGGCCAGCTAAGGATCCAGATTTATGTTAGTCAAGATCCCTAAAGGCTGCCATAGGTGACAGTGTAGTGTCTTCTTACCTGCAGCTGCTTCTGAGTTCCAGCCACTGGAAATTCCCAGCCGTCAGTGGCTCACGATGTCTCCGAGACCTAAGGACCAATGCCCGCCTCAGCAGACATGGGCACAGCTAGATAGCATCAAAGAACAGAATGGCGGCCCTTTGATGATCTTGCTGCATGTAAATGTTCCATCTTAGAAAAATGGAGCTGCAGAATTTGGGTGAATAAACTTGTAGCCTTTCGAGACAGAACGGGGCTGCAGTGGGTTTCAGGGTTAAGGTCTATATGGTCACTACATCCCTAACCACCTCCATTAAGACAGCAATAGTCAGTAGCCGCACAGGACCACCGATCCCCTCTTTTCCCCAACACAGCCCAAGATGCCTCTACTGGGGCTCATGTTTTATTGTGTTGCAGACAGGAATGTGGGGGAATTAAGCCCATGCTCTGTGCCTTTGCCTCAAAGTCCAAACTCGGAAGGTATGTTTGGTTGCAAGTGATCAGAAAACAATTTGAACACAACAAAGAAGGCATTATTCTAAAGGCCTGGAATGTGGACCCAAGCCTGAAACACAGGCAGAGGCAGGGCCTTGAAGACACCCAGCCCTTCTCTCATCTCTGTACTCTTTGTGGAATCTCTTGATTGCTGAAGTCTGGTTTCTCTGCACAGCCCCTCGAATGCTGGAATTTGATGTATGATGTTGAGTCTTTGTAAGGATGATACTGGGACCGCCTGCATCATCAGACCTGTCCCCACTAGACTCAGAGTATCAGAGTCTCTGGCAAAGTGTCCTGGGAAAAAGAATTTTGAATGGACTTCTCATCTTCATATTTATCTGCCCTAAAGTCTGAGATCTTCTGAGAGGCAGCTTCAGACCAATGTCAGTGGTCTCTTAGCAGGCTCTCTGACCTTTTAGGGGAGGCAGAGCCGAGAAGCCAGAGATTTTCCCCAGACACCACAAGACACGGGTGGGTCCTTCTGGCAGGGTGCCTCGACACCGCCATACTGCTTATGTAAATGAAACAACTGGTTGGCATCTTAGCTGAGCCAGGGCCTTCTGCCATATTAACAAGCTGTGCCCACTAACTCAAGAAAACTGCATTGGCTTCGTAATCATTTGTGAACCCACCAGATAACCTCACAGACTTTGGCCTCGGCCAATTCTCTGCCCATTTTCAGGGCAGCTAGCTGGTCTGAAATCTTCCGTAAGGTCTCCATAGTTCATCTACAGGTGGTAGATGAACTACCACCTTGGGTCTGTGAGTGGTCTCTTGGGTTATTTCTGGTTGTGAGGGCCACAAAGGGATGCCTACAATGTGTTCACAAGATGTTGGGCTGACGTCTTCTCTATGATGACTTTCTATTCAGTTGAAGAGGGCAGATGGTTAGCAACAGATCAACCACTAATAGTTGATGCACCTATAAATATTCTTTTGATGTATTCTTTCCTCTTCTTCTCTTTCTAGAAAATGTGCAGACAGTGTTGAGTGCTAATGAGGAGATAGCTAGCCTACCAGACATGGACATGGTCACTCTAAGGATCTGGTAATAGCATCATTGACTATTCATGGGAGAAATGTGAACAGGGTAGACAGCCGAGCCAACAACATGAATGTGTGCATGCATAAATAACTGGGAACATGCACCCCAGTCTGTCACTTGTGAATCCATTGACACATTCACCTTCGCCACAGCTGAGGCTCTAAGCATATGCGCTGTGCTCGGTGTCTCTCTAGGTCTCAGGTGCAGTGTGCCTCTCCAGCTTTGGCTCCTCAGTGCTGGCGACCCTGACAGGCCTATTGGAAGAGGCAATCAATGTAACAGAGAATGGAAGATCTGCCAGATGGACTCGATGCCAAGAGAGATGCCTGAGGGCAATCACTCTACAGGAACGGGAAGATGAGAACCCATATCACACTGTTCAAATGTCCCTTTCCCAGAGGCTCCCAAATTATTCACCCAAAAGACCTTATCACCCAATAGGAAGAAGCTACAGAAAACCTGGCTTTTCTGAGACAAGACAGCACGGTGCCCAATGCTTTGGAGTCAGGCCAGCATGAGCTGTAAGCCCAAGTCTACTCTTCATAGGAGTTCATTTTAGTCTTTGTGTCTCTGTGTTCTTAACCTTTGAACTGAACCTTTAACCTTAAACTTGAAACTTTAACCTTAAATAAAGCATAAAACCCATTGACATTAAAGTGGGGGTGGGGGGGGAATGGCAACATATTCGTGCACCAGGAGTTCTAGAGCTGGAGGGACAAGAATCCTGCAACAGACAGAGTGCAGCTGTGCACAGTAATACAGGTGAATCTCACACTGACGCTGAGTGACAGGCCAGACACGAGAGTATACATAGGGTACACTGCATGTGTGCAGAGTGAAAGTGTGCACCAGCATGTGTGCAAAGTGAACATATACACCAGCATGTGTGCAAAGTAAAAGTATACACCAGTATGTGTACAGAGTGAAAGTGTACACCAGTGTGTGTGCAAAGTGAACATATACACCAGCATGTGTGCAAAGTGAAAGTGTATACCAGCATGTATGCAAAGTGAACATATACACCAGCATATGTGCAAAGTAAAAGTGTATACCAGCATGTGTGCAAAGTGAAAGTGTAAACCAGCATGTGTGCAAAGTGAAAGTGTAAACCAGCATGTGTGCAAAGTGAACATATACACCAGCATGTGTGCAAAGTAAAAGTGTACACCAGTATGTGTGCAGAGTGAAAGTGTACACCAGTGTGTGTGTGCAAAGTGAAAGCCGTGGGAACCAAACCTGCGTTGTCATAAGCTAAGGTGGGGGTTACCTAGTGTGGAGGGAGAGGATGGATGTGTGGCTGTGAGACAGGAGCTAGCTCCTCTCACGCCAGAGATTCTCAACCTGTGGGTAGAGACTCCTTTGGGAGTCAAACAACCTTTTCACAGGGGTCGTCTAAGACCACCAGAACACATAGATATTTACATTACAATTCATAATACTTAGCAAGATTACAGTTAGGAAGTAGCAGTGAAGATCATCTTGTGGCTGGGGATTACTACAACATGAGGATCTGTATAAACGTGTCAGGGCATCAGAAGCTCTGCCTTAGACAGGGTGAGCAGGGCCAAGGGTAGATCATCATCTAGTCAAAAAGCACACATGAGCCCTCTCACGAATAAGTCAGTGACTCTGATTAAACCAAGGGAATATGCTCAGGGTGTTTGGCTTGGCCTTTCATGGGCTCAAAAGTGACCAATCCCATTACATGCACACACCCACACACGCACACACACACGCACAGCCTGTCAGAGCAGCATGGTTGTATTCATCCTTCATCCCTAGTAGGCATCCATTCAACCCTACCACTCTAGGAACCCTTTCTCATTTTTCTTTTAATAAATACGAGTTCACCCTGCCTCTCCTTGCCCACAATTCTTCCTTCTCAGACACGAGTCAGTAAGTTCAGAAGCCACTGGCTTCTGGTGGCATCAGTGGTGGCTGAGTTTCCAGGACCGGAGCCCCTGAGTTATACCCACCATAAGCCCTACAAGGTTCTGTACTCATCCCACACCACGGGGCCACCCACATCCTAATGGTTTCTTCTGAGTGGTGGTTTCTGAGATGTGTCCAGTTTGTGCAATTCACAGAATTATGTCTTTAAAATTTTGTGTCAGTTTCTATATAAATGTTAGTCTTCAGGAAGGTTTTTAATGAGTAGATCATATCAGTACTAACCAAGAAAACTGTGGGGATTAATAGGGCAGTCTATGTGTCAACTACTTATTACTGTCACTGTTTTTTACTGTCCTTTGTGGGTACTGGCAGTAAGTGTAGTTCCTTCTCCAAAGACCTGTCCCATCTGGGTAAACTTTGAAGCTCAGGCTTTACATAAGAAGGTGTATAAAGGGCCTGGAGTTTAACCAGAGACAGACTCCTGGGCATCCATCCTTTCTAACTCAGAGTCTTACTCAAGTGAGGGAAAGGGAGGAGGGTAAATTTGTCTGTGAGCATCTAAATTTGAGATGAGATAGATCTCTAAGTATTTTTTTTCCTTCAAACATTAACAAGAAAACAAAACGCACCCCCTTTCCCTTTGCGAGTGTGCAAAAAAAAAAAAAAAATAGCTCGGCAGTCCAGTTTCTGCTGTCCTTAACTCGTTTATCCTCCCTCTAGCTTTCTCTTTGGGTAAAAATAGCAACTTAATCTATTGACAGACAAGGGCTTTCCACAGTCGGAACTCCATTTGGAGCTGCGGCTCTTCGTTGCTGACTCTCTAATACAGATGTTTGGGGCATGATGTAAACTCCAAACCATCCTCCTGTCAGCTCAGCAGAGAAGACAAACAGAAGCCTGATCTTGAAAGCAGGGCCTCGCCATAAACCAGCTGACACAAACGCCGTGGTACTTCACCCCACAGAAAGATCTTAATAAGCAAGCCTCCCTGGTCAGCATATTGCAGTGGCAGATTTAAATATAGCCCGTGCTTTCTGTCCCCTTCACAAGTCTGCAGCTTTTTTGCACAAAGCGAGGCCTCTGTTCACAGGATGTAAGGAGTGTGAGCAGGGGCGGGACGCTTCTCTCTCTATGCCATGGTTTATATGGCCATGATGGAGCCCCAGTGGGAAGGCATTAAACAGCGGGCCCTGTGCAGTGGGCCCTGATATCAGAGGCCCGGTACTCAGAACCACAGTCTCTATGGCAGAGTCAGCATTAAGAACCTGGAGGGAAAAGCTGCAGACCTCATCTTGACCCACCAGACCTGCTCCAGCCGGCTTTCTACCTACCTCCTCTCTCCTTTGTATTCCGTGTGGGAACCTCGGCTGCTCTGCCAGCTTTTCGCTGATCTACCATGGGTCTCTTCTACCCCTTGATCAGATTTTCTAGAGTACAACCCTAGCTCTGCGACTTGGGATTGCACCCCTTAACCTTTCTTGGCCCGAGACTGCTTGTCTGTGAAACAAGGAACACAGTGGACCCGCCTAGGGCTCTTACTCGGATAAGATGTGCTAATAGACACAGAAGCTCTGAAACTGTGTTTGGCCAGATTGCCGGAAGCGCTCAGCAAATGACGGTGATTATTCAGTCTCTTTCTAAATTATTCAGCTCTTCCATTCGCATGGAGGTAGTCACTCATCCCATGTCAACCGGGAAGGAAAATGCACAGTCCAAGGGGTTTAGAGAGATGACCTGAATTTGGTGAATTTTAATAGCGGTTGAGTTCCTGAATTATAGGTAGACTTTAAAGACTAGTGTTTTCTTCCACAGAACTGCTGACGTTGACATTTTGGGTCATGGGATTTATCATATGGAGGGCTGCCCTGGGTAGGGCAGTTAATACTACCATTGGCCTCTCTCCATTAGCTGCTAGTATGAACCCCATCCTAAATCACGACTCAAAATGTCTTCAGAAATTGTCAAATGTCTCCTGGGGACAAAAGTGTCCCTTGCTGAGAACCACTGGCTGTGCCAAGACTCCTCCATTGACCTAGACCAGCGAGATGCGAGTGAATCATGGAAAGAGGAGGAACGGGGAGCTGCCCAAGGGCCTTCTTTAATTGCTAGTCTGGGTTCTATTACTAGGGAGAATATTCAAAACACCTGAAAGAGCAGCTTTTAAAAATGAGAGGGCGATTTGGGCTCTCTGGACGTTTTTTGGTGAGCCAGAGGCCGCATTGATTCTGGCTTACAGTGAGACCGCACACCGTGATTGCAGGGATGGGAGATGGGGCTGCAGGAAGCTACCTTGCAGGGATGGGAGATGGGGCTGCAGGAAGCTACCTCCCTCACAGCGAGGAAGCAAAAGGGAGAAGGAAAAGGAAGGGTCCCCTCCCAATGACATAACTTTCTTCCCACTACATGTACTTCCTGCAGGTTCCACCACCTCCCAGTAGTGCCAGAGGCTGGAAATCAGTTCCTTAACATATGAGGATTGGGATCAGCTATGCAAACCGTAGCTCTCGCCCTCTTTACATTTGATAGCAGGAGTGGAAGGCTAGCTTCCTCCTTCACTGACCTAGGGGTGCTTTTTATTTTTCATTTGTGTGTGTGTGTGTGTCTGCAAGAGTGTGTGGGCACCCCATCTGTGCAGGTGCCGGTGGAGGCTAGCCAGCGTCGGACCTACTGAGCCTGGAGTAAGAGGAGCTTGTGAGCCGCCTGTGGTGGGCTTTGGAAATTGATCTCAGGTCCTCTGCAAGATTACTAATTTCATAAGCAAATATGTCCCGAGCATTTCTACTTCACACAAGTGTGTGACAAAAGCCGTACAAGAGGAAAGGTCTCCATTATCACAGGCTGCAAAACATGACCGGATCTCTAACTAACTGTCCTCTGCCCTTAGGTTTTTTTTTTTTTTTTTTCCTGATCTAGTCACAACATTGGTTAACACAGTGGGCCCGTGACTTCCAGTTTTGTCTTCATTTTATGACATTCATAAGGACTTCATTTCTGCACATCCATTTTCCATTTCCACACTTATTTTTATGAAAGCAAGGGGCCAAAATGCAATAAGGAATTTCCAGTGATCGCAGAAACAGCTGGCGGCACCACACATTCAAAATGGTCACTTATAAAAGGTCTCATCTTGACATATGGAAACTGGTCAAGAGGTTTCAACATCAACTTATGCGTGGGTATGTGGATGAAATAAACACGCAGAGATTTTGGGGTTGTGGAAGTTGAAAGGTGTGAGCAATTTTGAGGAGCTGTGTTCCCAGGGGACATACAAGGCACTATGTCACCACACATACATAGTTTTCTCTTTTGTTTTGTTTCAAGATGAAGACTGCCAGTGTGCTTTGTAGCTCGGGGTGCCCTTGAATTTCTGAGCCTCCTGCCTCTACCTCCCAAAGGAGCTGGGGTTGCAGGCATGTGTCACTCACTATATTTGGTTTATAAAATACCGGGGTTGGCACCTGGGGTTCATGCGTGTTAGCCACGTACTCTACCAAATGATCTGCAGCCCCAGCCCAGTTTTTTTTTTTTTAAACTAAACTATAACTATTGCAAGAGGAAGTAGACGATTTTCAAAAAATTCCTTAGCATTCCCTTTATTGTTCATATAAATACAGATCTGATAATTTCTAATTTAATGGCTAGTGGGTGAAATACAGTTAACAGTTTCTTCCAAACAAGAATACAAGGCTTAAGGATTTTTTTTTTTCATTTTTAGATAAAAATTCTTTGTACTTGGTTATGGAATGCCATGTGATACACACACACACACACACACACACACACACACACACACACACGCACACACACACATGAATAGAAATGAATCTGTGCAGGTATGAATCAATTGATATATAGATAAATACAGAGGGCATCTCTCTATGGTTCCATATGAAATATAAACGTATTCAGTACTTGCTGGTTCTCATTTGGGTTCTTTTTAATTTAGTTTAATTTAATTTTAGTGGTTGGTACACATGATGCTAATGGCCAGCCCACTAGGCTTCCCTACAATTTGGCCCTACTGTGCTCCAGTCTTGCCTAGGATGCTGGTGTCCTTCAGGAGGCAGCTGTGTTAGCAGTCCTGAGACCTGGAAGCCCTGTTCTGGAGCAGTGTGTGGCAAGGTGGGGAAAGACACAGTGAGGGTAGCCTGTGGCAACAAAGATGCCGTGTAGGCTGAACCCAGGCCCAGAGCCGGTCCGATTTGGTCATGAGCATCAAATTGACCCCACAAAGATTTTCTTTTTCTATTTGTCATGCCCTGAAAAAGGACTAAGTGGCATTTCTTAGGAAGCCAATTCAGCACCCTTCCTTTCCTTGTGTCTTTTTCGACCTTTTCTTGAGTTCTTGAGGTGTCTTTCAAGCTGCCGGGGATGGCCATTGACAGTAAGGCAGCCTGAGTTAATCTCTCCCAATGTTTTCTTCTTGTCAGCTAGAGAGAAGAATGAGCAGTGATGAGTGGGAGCTCCTGGGAAGCCAAGCCAGCTGGATGCTGTAGAGGAAGTTTAGCATTATCACTAGGGCCTGGTCGGCAACAAAGGGGGCTGCAGCTGAGCTCGCACTACTTAGCTGGAAAGAACAGGGGCAAGTGCTCCATCAGGGATATGTTGAAACACGTTGGTGTAGGTGAGCAGAGGGGCTGGGAGCCTCTAGTTCGTATCCCTCAGAGCCACCATCCGAGGTTGGTATTATGGTTTATATATGCTCGGCCCAGGGAGTGGCACTATTAGAAGGTGTGGCCATGTTGGAGTAGGTATGGACTTGTTGGAGTAGGTGTGTCACTGTGGGTGTGGGCTTTAAGACCCTCACCCTAGATGCCTAGAAGCCAGTATTCTGCTAGCAGCCTTCAGATGAAGATGTAGAACTCTCAGCTCTGCCTGCACCATGCCTGCCTGGACGCTGCCATGTTCTTGCCTTGATGATAATGGACTGAACCTCTGAACCTGTAAGCCCCAACTAAATGTTGACTTTTTTTAAGAGTTGCCTTGGTCATGATATCTGTTCACAGCAGTAAAACCCTAAGTAAGACAGTTGGCATGGGTATGGAGTACCATGTACTCAGACTGGGAAGGAAAAGTTGGTTTTCCACTTTCAAGGAACTCTAAGTAGGAGTTTGAGTTATATTGGCTTTCCTTGCAAAGGCTGCTAAATTTAAACATCATTGAATAGCCGAGTGTGGGAAGAAACTTCATTCTTTTTAAAGTTGCATTTCAAAGTATTTGTATTACACAAAATATTGCTTCCATATGACTTGTTCATGCATGGACATGGCATCCTTGTACATATTTTCTGATGTGTTTATAAAAAGATAAAGAGATATAAGATATGTTCTATGGGGGTGTGGTGAGATGTGGGGGAAGGGGTGTCTCAGCGTGCCCATGCCAAGGCATCTCTTCCCCCTGAGGGACCAGACACACGATGGTATAGTATAGAACAGAGTTTATTCAGGGCATGGGGAGGGGAGTTAAGAGGGTAGTAGAGGCAGAGAAAGGTAGAAAGTGAGAGTAGAGAAGTAGAGGCCGGCCATGACCACGTGGAGAGAGGGGGGAAGGGAAGAGCCCAAGAGGGTAAGAGAGAAACAAGCAGGAAGCGAGAGTAAGAGAGAGGGTGGGGCAAGCAGCCCCATTTGTAGTGGGCCAGGCATAGCTGGCTGTAACTGTGGGGTGGAGTTTAGACAGAATGGTAACATTTTCTCTCTCCTTCCTCTGATCTCATTTCCCAGACATCTCCCTTTCTACTTTCAAACACAACGAACAGACCAACAAACCAACATAGAGCCCCTCATGTTCCACGTCTTAGAGAAAGCCTGTGGTAGCTGCTTTTCTAGGTCTGGCTCAGTTCTCCTAGCACGATGTTGTCTGGTTCTATACATCTTTTACCCCCCGAAAATGACAGTTTTGCTCTTTACAACTAGATGAAACTCCATTGGGCACATATACCAACTTTTGTACCCGCTGGCCTGTGGATGGGCTGCTAGAGTACTACTTTCCTGAGTAGGGTTGGCGAGGGAATGAGGAAAAGACAGACACACAGACACATAGACACACACACACAGAAGCTGTGTGTGTTCTGATGGAGTGGCACCAAGTACCAAACAACAGCCAGGAACCTCAACCTGCTCGTTAGGGGGAGGAATTAGCTGATCCTGCAGTTGAACTGTCTTGGGAAGCTGCGGTTGCTATTTTGCACTCACTGGTCAACCATTCATAAACGTGTGTATTTGGGCCAGAAGAGAGCTTTGCTTCTCTGAGCCTGATTGAGGGAGGTGAAAAGCTTTGCTGGTTTACCATGAATCTTTAACATGGCCAGCCCATATCAGATACACGTTCATTCAGAACTTCACTCCATAGGAACTTCACACACCCCCTTACAATGGACACTGAGGCTAGGTCTGTAATATGGTTACTGTGAACAGTGCCACAGTCAATGCAGCAGTGTAATGGATATTCCTGGTTGTCAACTTGACATATGCCCCAGTACAGGGGAATGCCAGGGCCAGGAAGTGGGAGTGGGTGGTTTGGGGAGCAGGGTTGGGGGAGGGTATAGGGGACTTTCAGGATAGCGTTTGAAATGTAAATGAAGAAAATATCTAATAATAATAATTTTAAAAAGACTATATCTGGAATGACCTACAGTCCAGAATTGGAGGGCTCACCTGTGATCCAGAGCTTGAGGCAGGAAGACACAAGTTTCTGATCTGGATCTTGGCATGGAGATCTTGAGGCATAGTGGCCATGATAAGCTTAGGCCCAGGCCAGGCAGTACACACCTTTAAATCCAGGAAACTGAGGCAAGGAGATCTTCGTGTTCAAGGTCAGCCAGAGACGAAGCAAGTCCCAGACCCCAGGTGTGGTGATACACACTTAGAAGCTGGGCCACACCCTCTGCTGGAGGCCTACATAAGGACTTTGGAAGAATGAAGACTCACTCTTCTTCACCTGCTTGCACTTTACTTGCCAGCACATCTGTTGGAACCTACTTCTACAGAAGACCAGCTGAAACACCTAGCCTCATGGGACTGAGCAACTACTAGATCCTTAGACTTCCCATTCACGGCTGCCCATTGTTGGGGTAGTTGGACTACAGACTGTAAGTCATCACAACAAATTCCCTCAATATAGAGAGACATCCCATAGGTTCTGTGACTCTAGAGAACCCTGACTAATACAATCAGGATCAGCGTCTTTGTGGTTAGCTGACTTAGGACTATATCCAGGAGTTACCAGCTAGTGGTAACTGGAATAGTTTATACCCTCATCTGCAGTGTATAAGGGTTCCTTTCTCCCTGTATCTTTAACACTATGTACAGAAGATGCTTTTAGAGAAAATGAAAACCAAGGAGTCAACTTGCTGTAATCAGGGACAAAAGAGAGAGGAGTTTTCAGATGCTCTGAGTGTTCGCAGCCAAGGTTTTGGCTCCTTCACTAGCAGCTTAGGATGCCACGTACTTTAATCTTGACTTCTATCTACCTAATCTGTCATACACGTGGGAGGGGGGTGGTGTATCTTTTAGGACTGGTTTCTAATGGCACTTAAAATGTATTTCTTCTTTTCTTAAATATTATTTTCACGTATGTATGCCTGCATGAATTTATAGGCACCTCGTGTGTATGGGAGGTAGCCAGGAAGGGAGGTCAGAAGGAGTTAGATTCTCTGGAACTACCGTGAGCCATCATGTAGGCAATGGAGACCAGAGCTGAGCCCTCTGCAAGAGCAGTGAGTGGTTCTAACCACTGAGCCATCTGTCCAGCTCCATCCTTTGCACGCGTTTCTACGGGATGGCTTATCCCACTGTGATGTTGGCTCA
Organism: Mus minutoides; assembly: GCA_902729485.2. NCBI lineage: Eukaryota > Metazoa > Chordata > Mammalia > Rodentia > Muridae > Mus > Mus minutoides. The sequence goes on from LR749885.1 coordinate 1,259,065, forward strand.
CAGGTAAAAGAGCTTGCTACCAAGCCTGAACTGGATCCCTGAAACCCACGTGGTGGTAGAAGGTGAGAACTGACCCCAGCTGAGTAGTCCCATTGTACAGACGCTAGAAGACACTCTTCCCTGCTGTGGGTACCCAAATCTGCAGCTATGTATTTAAAACGATGCAGTGTTGGCTTAGGCCTACTATACACATCCTCCTGTATGCTTTAAACAAGCTCTCCATCACTTGCAATACCTGACACAAAGTAAATGCCATGGAAATAACTCTTATGCTGTACTACTTAGGGAGTCCTTGGAGGAGAAAATGTGTGAACGTGTTCAGTAAAGGCATATCTGCCCAATCCTCATTCTTTGAATTTTTAATTCCTAGTTTCCCTGTGTGTGTGTGTGTGTGTGTATGTGTGTATGTACAAGTGTGCACGCATGTGTGTTCATATGTGTGCACGTATGGATGTCTGAGAATAACTGTTTGGAGCTGGTTCTCTATTTTCTACCATGTGGGTCCCAGGGATCAAACTCAGGTTATCAGACTTAGCAGCAAGTGCCTTTATCCCTTGAGCTAGTTCTCAATTATTTTTGATACAAGATTTGTTGCATCTGTGGCTTTAGAATCTTTAGAGATGGAGGGCAGTCTGTATGATGACTGGCTAACTCTTTTTCATCAGTAATCTTTAGTACAGCATGCTTGGCACATACATGATGTTTACTGAAAAATCAATGTGTCTCAGTAAGGTCCGGAAAAAGAAAGAGGAGATTGTCTAAGGTAAACAGTGTACCATGCCACCATCTTCCCAGAGGACATCTTTGGGCAGAATTAGCCAGCTGCATTTCTCTATTCTCCAAAGATTGGTCTTGCTTCCCCTACCTCCTGGGAGTCTGAATGAGAAATGAAAGTGAATTAGGACTGATTTTCATGGTGGTCATCCTTACATATGTAAGCCAGCACTTGGCTGGTTCTTTGAGAGCTGTATAAGGTCAGAAGTCTGTGCTGATAGACATGCTACAGGGACCTGGGAACCTGGCCAGTCAATTCCCATTACCCTGGTAGAGTGTGTCAGCTGCATGGTCCAGCTCCTAGAGGTATCACCCTATACCAGTTTTACTCATTGCTGAGATTGCACGTTGACGTCTTTACTCAGAAGTCATCCTAAGTCACTCTGGAAGCAAATGGCAGGATCTGCACACCCATGTTTCCACACAGCCACTTCTCTCAGACAAGAGCTTGTTTCCAGAAGTTTCTACTAAAGCATGGCTTTCTAGAAACTGTGTTTGAACTTTGGTGGTTGTTGGCAGGTCCTTAACAGTTTCCTTAACATTTTTCTTCCAGAGCTAATTTCTTTCTTTGAAGGTAATGGTAGGGCTTTTAGGACAAGGGCTAGTTTGGAATAATTTATTTGTGATGTCCATTACATTTCAACTAAAAAAACAAAACAAAACAAAACAAAACACTAGAAAAATCATTTTTCTGTAACACAGTATGTGCCCTTTAAGGAAAAGTGTCTCTGAGTCTCTCTGCAAAAATAAAGTGGTCTTATTTTGAGTCATAACAGTCTAGGTCATTCGTACACTGACTATGCGCCTTTCTATGCCTGTGGGTCAATGCTCAAGAGTAAACACTAGCTACAAGTTGTCTCCTAAAATATGGAAGACTGGAGCTACAGAGTGGAACTTCTGCTGTGAGACAGAACCTTCTAGAACCATTTGATCGACTTTTGATTAATTTTTCTTCTTGGCATCTTAGTGGCCCGAGTACTGTCTAAACAACTTGGGATCCTGTATTAGTTGCTTTTCTGTTAAGAAAAAAACAACAGAAGAAAGGCTTTGTTTTAGCTTATGGTTCTAGAGGGAAAGAGTCCACAGTAGTAGGGCAGGTAGGGCAGCAGGAGAAGAAGGCTGATTACATCTCAGCTGCACATAGGAAGAGGGTGGGGAAAGAGAGAGGTGGGGAGGGAAGAGGAAGGAAGAAGAGGAAGAAGAGGAAGAGGAGAAAGGAGAGGAGAGGAGGAGGAGGAGGAAGCAGGGTGAGGCTTTACCTTCTCAAAGCCCATCCACAGAGTTGTACTTCCTCCATCAAAACTGCACTGCCTAAAGGTTCTATAACTTCCCCCAAAAGCAACATCAATGGGGACCAAGTGTTCAGATACAGGAGCTTCTGGGACACATTTCTCATTCACACCACCACAGCACTCCCCTGCTTAGGAAATCCAGGGTCCAGCCTTGGCCAAAAAGTCCATGATCAATGAAAAGGGCATGGCTTGTTTCTGTGTGTGTGTGTGTGTGTGTGTGTGTGTGTGTGTGTGTGTGAGTGAGAGAGAGAGAGAGAGAGAGAGAGAGAGAGAGAGAGAGAGAGAGAGAGAGAGCCAGGCCTTTTCCTATCCAGTGCATTCAATACCTAGCTTTTGCATGGTAGCTCACACACAGCCCCTCATGCCTGAAGCATTAAATGCCTAAATAACTCGGCACTGAAGGAGTGAGTTTGCTTCTTGGCCTCCGTCCAAGCTGTTGATTTGTGCACAAATTTGGAGACGGCTTTTCTGGAAGGCATCGCTTCTGTCCACAGGGGAGCACTTTCTGACTCTGCCATGCTCTCTGCTTGGAGTCAAATGCATTACACACCCAGTGCGGGGTTTTGCACTAAATGTCTCTCCTTGTTATCAATATTCAGACAGACACATTCATGCTCTGGAGAAACTTCTCCAGGGAAGGACCCCTTTTCATTCCCAGGCCACCCCTCTTCTTCCATCAGTATTCATTTCCCAGTTAAGCCAAATTCTGTGACACATGAACAAAAAGATGACTCTGGTTGGAACCGGCACTTGGGCTATAGGTTTCTTGAGTGACAAGTCTTCCCAGATTTTCATAGCATCAATCATGGTGTATAATTAATGATCTAGAAGTTGCAGTCTCTGGCTCACTTGACTGGGAACTTCCAGAGAGTAAGAATTATGCCTTCTCATTCATTTCCTGTGACAGACACCAAGGCAATGTCCCTTTCCACAAACAACACTCAGCACAAGGTGGGCTGATCGAGTCATGTTTGAGCCTGTGTCCTCCAAAGACTCTTGTGTCAGAGTCTTGGGCACCAGCCTCTGTGGCTGGGTGGAAGTGGAGGAACCTGTGGGGAGTGGGAAGGAAGGCAGGCCACTGGGATTCTTAAAGGAGATCTGGGACCTCAGACTCTGTCCCCATGCTGTCTGACTGTCAGGAGGTAAACAGCTTCCTCCCATATGAGTGCCTACCCTGATGTATTGTGCTGTCACCAGCCCCAGAGCAATGGAACAACCGACCATTGCTGAAACCTCGGGCTGTGCGCTAAAGTAAACCTTTCTTCTTTATAAGTTGATTGCTTGGGTATTTTGTCATAGTGGCAGAAGACTGTAAGCAGTTAATCGCCCTACAGTACATTGATCCAACCCTGACTTAGGGGGGTGAGCTGCAGCACTGGAAGAGAATGTTGAACAGTGGCTTCCTAGGAGCAATATCTACATCATAACTCCCCAAATTTCTGAACATGTAACCTCACGCAGGAAAAGAAGCCCGGCAGAGGTAATCAATTTAAAGATTTCACAGTATAAGATCTGGATTACCTAGGTGGGTCCTAAATCCAACAACAGATGTCCCTGAAGATACAGGTGAACATACAGAGAAGAAAAGATCTTGGCAGAGCAAGATCCCAACCTCCCTAACACTGTGACCCTCTCTTGGGAGCTCAGCCCATGCATGGATGGCAGGTCGTCACAGGGAGGGTTACAGGGAAAAGCATGCTAGGAAGATTGGGCACAGCAGCCCTCCAAAGCACTGTGTTATATCCAAATGCTTGATCAGGGCGAGGGAGAGATCAGCACTCTAATATCAGGGTTGGACCTGAGTGGCTCAGTAGCCTGCTAAGATGCTTATACTAGAAGGTCATTGGCTCTAGTCCCAGCAGGACACATGTGACTCCAAGCCAAAGTCTACCAAGTAAGTCATACGCTGAGCCACACAGAAGCAGTATTTGCTATTACCCAGTCTATCTTCCTGCCATCGTGGTGGAATTTCTCTGTTTTATCTTATGGTCGAATTTCTCCGTCTTGTATCTCTTAAGAGAAGGCTAGTACTCACTGCCCCCAAAAGATGCAAGATGCAGACGTCCTAAGTTTTGTTTGTCCTTGCAACACACACACACACACACACACACACACACATTCCACTCCACTAGACATGAAGGTCAGGGGCTGCTTGCACCTCTCGTCTTTCAGTAAAAAAGGAAAGAGGATGCTGGTAATCAGGCTCATAGAAAGAAGGTAGACTTGCTGATGAGCAGGATGTGATGAGCCCTCCACAGGGTCAAGCCAGCCCGAGAGGAAGGTGACAGGAAGCCATCCTCTTCTAGTCACCAGCACCATGTAGCCACCCCTGCAGCCAAGGACCTGCTTTACCGAGAAGCTGGCAAGAAAGGGAGAATGCCTATGGTCTCGCCTACTTAACTTTCATATGTGAAGAGGGTGGATGGAGCTGAGCAAATTTAATTTCATCATAACACTGACAGCTGGCTGAATGAAACGGAAGGTATTTATGTAGCTTAAAATCCTTATATAGCGCTCACCCATCCTTTTTCTTTCTCTTTCTTTTTTTTTTTTTTTTCTGAGACAGCTTCAGTATATAGTCTGTGCAAGGCTGGAACTTGTGATCCTCCTGCCTCCTCCTAGGTACTGTGATTGTGTGTGTGTATTACTAGGCCCAGTGAGTCCCTCAACCCCCGCCTCACTGTGTGTCCATATTCACGCATGCCAATGCATGCACGTGCATGCGGAGGTCAGCTGTCAACAACACTGGGCGTCTTGCTCAGTCCCTCTCTATCCTAAGTTTGTGAACCAGGACTCATAGAGTCACAAGGCTGGCTAGCCAGTGTGTCCCAGGGTCCCTCCCATCTCCAGTGCAGGATTACAGGGATGCATAGGCACCTCTAGCTTGTTGGATTCTGGAGGACTGAGTTCAATCCCCATCCTTGTGTGGCCATCTCTCCAACTCCACCGTTCACTTCTTCAACACCCATTTATTGAATGGCCATGCCATACCACGCTGTAATTATGTCTCCAATTAAGTAGCCCTTTTTTTAAATTTCACATACGTGTATCACATTTTGTTGTACTACATAGATTGTATTTTGGGTGAGGGGGTGTTTGGGTTTGAATGTTAAAATGTCCCTCATAGGCTCCTGGGTTTGAACATTTGTTCCCTAGCTGTTGGCTCTGTTTTGCAAGGTTGGAGAACCTTCAGGAGCTGGTGTCTCCTCAGGGGAAGAGGGCCATTGAGAACAGGCTTTGGGGGTTATAGTCTGGCCTGTCTGGTCTCTGCTTCCTGTTCTGTCAAGCTGTGAGGTAAACAATCCCAGCTGCACATACCTGCCACACGGGGCCACCTGCTTTGTAGTCAAGGATGGCCCTGATCTATATAAATCCTCCTGCCTCCACCTCCTGGGTGCTGGATTTACAGGAGTGTGCCACCACACTCAAGATCGGTCCGTCGTCTCCACTATCAAGGAATAGCCGCCATTTTCCATCCCTTACATTAGATTGCTTGGGCATATCTGGCGTTGAAATAAGAAGCCTGAGAAGGAGCCAGAGGCCACCCCGCCTCTTTCCTGGTTCAAGCACCTAGTTCATTGATCAGTGACTGACCTTTAAAGATTTCACTTCTCTGGGATGTTCTTTTGTCATCTCTTAATCTAGCACCATAGATCATGATGTATTCTATTTCAGTGTTACTCGGCATACATATGGAGAAAGTCCGGTTTTACATGGAAGCATAAAGAATTTTACTTTTCAAACCCCCAGGCCTATGTGCATTGGCAGATGGCACATTATTTATAACCATTCTCTTCGAAGTATGCCCATGGAGGGGATTCTTTCTGAAGGGACAGGGGTAATAAATGGTGATATGCTATAGCTAAAGTGGAGATATTTATCACAGAGCTGTGTGGCTGCTCCCAGGGCTTGCCTTTCCCCCAGATGCAGGAAGCCAGCAGCCCAGATTTCTGACTTCAGAGTTGCCTACACTTTGATTATAAGACCAAACGTAGCTGAATGAAAATGAAATACTAGCTTCTAACATTGGAGTTAGATGTGAACTGAGTTAATTCATTCTACAGTGCAGAGAGCTGATACCAGACCCAAAGCAGAGCAGGAAGTGTGACAGGAGCCAGAGGAGCAGCCCTGTAGGGAAGAAGGGTTAAGGCCACAGAAGAGGAGGGAATGTTGCTTTCAGGAAGAAATTCCTCCTTCATTTTTCCTCTCCCAAGGCCAACCAGAAACCAGATACAAGATCTCAGTGCAGAGACTGTCACAGACTCCTTTGTGACTCAGGGTCATTTTCAAGACCAGAACACTACTGCAAAGGTCAGACAAAACTGCCCAGGCCACGCCCAGAGTCTGTAACAGCGGTTCTCAACCTGTGGGGCATGACCCCCGTTGCAAGCCTCTACCTTCAAAAGTATTTACATTATAATTCATAACAGTAGCAAGATTACAGTTGTGAACAAAATAATTTTAGCAACAAAAATACTTTTACGGTTGGGGGAGGTCACCTCAGCATGAAGAACTGCATTAAAGGGTCATAGCGTTAGGGAGGTTGAGAACCACTGCTTCTAAAAGGATTTTTTTTATGCAAAAAACTTTACCATCACTCATTGGAGTGGGAGAGGAAGCTATAAAAGCATATTATACTATAGAGCATGAACATGTATACAGCTTAGCATAAACCATGCAAAGAGAAAAAAAAGAAAAACTGCAATTCTTAAACCTCCTCTTCAGTTCCCCCCATATTTAACAGCATAAAGCATCCTTCCCACTCCCCAACGTAAAGAAAGACTTCAATATAGCATCCATGGCAGTCTACGGTGGGGTAGGGGGTCTGGGGGTGGGTAGCTTGCAAAATGAGCAGCTGTATTCATTCTGAGTGGTGTGCTTCTGTGAGGGAGGGGGCTGGGGATACTTGCCTTCCCTGTGTCAGTCTTAAGTCTTAGGATGATGCTTACCTGAAGAGTCGGCTTGCTACATCCAGCTCAGACGTGGGGTTTGCACCCTGCTTTCACAGCGATCTGGGCAGCTGTGTGTATGCACGTGCTGTAGCTGTAGTGCACGCGTGAGCACGTGTTTGAACCTGCACACCAACTGGGAACGGGCGTGGGCTGTGCGAAGTTCTCTCGCTCTTGTTTCCATCTCTGACTTGCAAATGAGGTCTGTTTTCATAAACTCAGTCAGGCTGTGGGAGTAAGAGCCAGAAGATCCGAGGGAGTTTTTCCCACAATGCCTGCTGGCTGCGCCCCCCCCACCCCCACCCCAAGACACAAACCTGGTGGTGTCTAAGGCAAGGAAGCCGTATCTCCAGGTGAGACCGAGAAGGATAATAAGTATCGTTTGCTGGCACAGGGTTTCTAGGGCAGAGCTGGCCACAGGAATGGAGGTCCCCAGGACGTGAGGACCCCTTACAAAGCAGGCATTTATGAACTGGTTTGCTCGCCACTAATTAATTCCCCAGACATTCACCAACAGTAACAATCCCTTCAATTAGAGGCCGGGGCCCTGGAAAGCCCTGGTGTTTATTGGAACTGACATCTGCATGGCCAAGTGTGACTGTGCTAATACGGAAATGCACAAAGGGACCCGGAGTCGTCCCCCCCGCCCCCTGTAGACCCCCCCTCCCCCTGTAACTTTTAAGCAAGGATTTGGCTCTTTAAGGATTTTTTAATTTGTGGCTTTGCACTTTGGTGGTTAGCTTGTCAGCACTTTGTGCACGCTTCTCCCTGGGCTCTGATGTGCCCCTGTTCTGGGTTCTGTCATGAGCTCATGAAAAGGACCGCAGACACTCTAAGGACAGATCCGCTGGAACTAGAGTTATAGTCTCCTGCGAGCTGCCATGTAGGTGATGGTCACCAAATGTGTGTCCTCTGCAAGAGCAGAAAGTGCTTGACAGCTGAGCCATCTCTTCAGCCCTGGGTGTTGTTGTTGTTGGCTTGTTTGTTTGTTTCCTGGCATTTTTAGTAAGTTGACTTTCATGAATCCCCTATTCTGGGTAGACATCAGGCTCTATGGTACCAAGATGATTAAGAGAATACACCCCTGACCACTGGGAAGGAGGATTAAACCTGAGAGAATTTACAGATCTCAGCAAGGCAGGATTAAGACAGGCTGGTGCTAAGAGGGAGCCAGGGATAAGAGGGCAGGGCTCCAGGGGAGATGCAGGCAGCTGGCTGGCCAGCTTTGTGGAAGCCTTGGCTTCCACAGGCATTCACTAGGGCTCCAGAAAGCCAGTCTGGGCACAGAAAGGGACCAGGTCATCTGAGGGCATGCACTCTGGGCTGAGGGAGAAGCTCACTGTGAGGCAGAGAGTAAAGCTGATCATTTGAGGCTTGGCTGACCAGGGCATTAAGTCTGCAATAATTTGGGCAGATGGAGACCAGTGGGATGCGGGAGTTACTTCGGGAGAAGCAGAGTTAAGATAGTGTGGGGTAAGGAAGGGGAACTGGGGCACACAACCTTAGACTCTGCCCTGCCTTGCCCTCGTAGGACATGATTTGAGGACGCTTCCCAAAGTTATGTGTGCTGACAGCTTGACCCCTCAGGATGATAGGGTGAATGTGGAGGATCTTTCAGAGATGGGGCCTAGTGGGAGGTGACCAGGTCACCGGGGCACTACCCCAGGAAGAGATTAATGTAGTGCCCTTAGGGCCTCAGTTATTTCCCCCAAGAGTGAGCAGTTGTAGAAGCAGTGCACCTCACAGGGACGCACTTGCCTGTTGTTTTGACACGGTCTGCCTCACACACAGTCCCATCGCCACACTACACCACCTTCATGTTGGAGTACAGGGAGCCGCCATCACCCCTTTGAGCCCCCAAAGCTACAGGAAAAGTGAAGCTCTTTACTTGTGTGTCCCTTGACCCTGGTGTTTGGATATAGTGACATGGAACAGACTCCAGCAGGCTCTAAGAGCGAGGTCCCTTTCTACAGTCTCATCTCAGACTGGGAAGGAGGTAAGCAGGGAACAGCAGCATTGTGATTAGAGCTGAACATTCAAAAGATGCCGAAAGCTTTTTGGAGGACAGGTCAGAGAAGAGAGGGCTCGGATGATAGCGTAGTGGGGAAAGTACCTGTCTCGTCAGCACGGAGAGCAGTACACACAGTAAAAGATAGGTGTGCACCTGTAGTCCCAGCACTGGGGAGCAGAGACAGGGATCTCCATGGGCTCACTGGCCACTGGCCTTACCTGCTTAGTGTGTTATAGACCAACGAGAGATCCTGTCTCAAAACAGAAACAAAAACAAGCAAAACCAATAACAAAACAAAAAACCAATCTTGACAGCTCTCAAGAGGATCCTCTACTCTTTATATGAGTATGTACTTATTTGTGAACATGTACACCTCCCCACACTCACATACACACACACACACACACACACACACACACACACACACATACACACTCACATATATACTCACACACACACACACACTCATATACATGCACACATATTCATACACACATACACACACGTACACTCATATGCACACACTCATATAGATGCACACACACTCACACACATACACACATACACTCACATACACACATACACTCACATACACACACACTCACACGATACACTCACGTACTCACACACTCACATACATACACACACTCACACACTCATAAACACACACACAAACATACACTCACATACACACACAACTCACACACATAGCCGCTCACACACACTCACATTCACACACACACACACTCACACACACACCCATACATCAAAGTACACACATGGAAAGAATGCAACACAGCAATCAAGAGATAGCACTCAGAGAGAAGACGTGCCCACGAGGGCACTGAGGGGCAGTACAGGTGATCCTGGCAGAGTCAACACTAACGGCACTAGAGAACAGGAGATGGAGCTGGCTGCTCCCATAAACTGCCAGCCCTTGGAGGGTGCTAGCCACAGGCAGGTATGGTTCCGAGGGCTTTAAAAGAAGTAAGCCCGCCGTTACTTGTAATGAACATGGAGCCCTGGATGCAGAAGTTTAGTTTGTCCCAGTTCTCCCAGCATCAGGACCTTGTGACACTAGACAGGTGACAAAGCCTGTGAGTATTTTAAGGTCCTGAGTAACTCAAGATGTGTATTAATATCAGCTGACCTAGAGAAAGGATCTCAGGCTCCGGAGACCTCAATCTAGACTTAGACAACTCAGGAGGAGCACCAGGCTGTGAGTCCCCCCTCCCCCCTTCTTGGAACATCTATGTCTCAGATCCTACGAGAAGCCTGGTGCATTGCCCAACACCCCAGCCTGGCCCTCATCCCCTTCTGTCTCCCTCTGGCTCTCAGGTCATTAACAAAACTCCCCAGACCCTTGCAAATCCCCTAAAGCAGGACTGTCCCAGGAGACAAATGGTGGATTTAATAAGCTTCCCCTTAAATGGCCTCAATCCCTTCCAGTTGATTAGGAGGCGAAAACAACGGACTGCAGGACAGTTCCTGGGCAGGAGGTAAGGGAGGGAGAAGAAAGAACGTCTCCCAGCTCCCGGGCCTCGGGGACCAAATTAAGAAAGCAGGCACCACTTACTCAAAATCAGATGAATGTCAGCGGAATGTTTGTCAAACAAACTTGTCATTATTTGTCACAATTTGAGGACGTATCCGTCAGTCGTCACACTGGAGCGTGTAGCAGCTATTTATAGCTGCCAGCCGAGAGTTTTAACTCATGCAGGGCCAAGGCTCCACGGTATAAACAGATTTATTTATAATGATTACACAGCTATAAATAGTTTGGTTTGGGGAGCATCGAAGAACAGCTCTGGAATGTTCTGCCAGTGCCAGCGGCAGGAAGGCTGACAGCGGGGAGATGAATCCTGCTTTTTGTTTTTTTTTGTTTTTTGTTTTGTTTTCTTCTTCTTTGGAGACGCTTTTTGTATGTCCTTGGTCACACCCTTCCTCAATGTCCCTTCTGGAAGGGGAGCAGTGTTCCTCTGCGTTCCCAGGAGATGGTAGAAGTTACTCACTTAATTAACATCTGCCCCAAGATCCTCCCTTGAAAGGGAGCCCAGTCTGGGGGCTTTGCCTCCTTTGTGCCTATTCGTGGACAATGAACTAATTACAGTCTCTTTTCTCCCGCAGGGTTATGGGGGGGGGGGTGCGTTATCCTGTTATTCCAGCGAGAAGGAGAAGGCAACTCTCCAAAGGCTTGTTTATAGCTTCAGATTTAATTTGAATGGCGGCGTCCTCTCTTCCAAAATAAGAGGTTATCAGAAATGAACTAGTTTCTCATGTCAGCAGGACCCCAGCTGAGGATTAAATAATGGGGTGGGGGGAGGTGCTGAGGAGAGGGACGGGAACATGCATGTATAGACGGTACATGGAAAACACATAGGTGCATCAGTGTAAAAGCCAGTCATTATAGCATTTGGCACAGGGGCGATAGCTATCCACTAGCCAGCCTGCACCCCTGCCCTCAAGAACACATACCTATTTATCATATTGAAATGTCTGCTGTCATACCTCCTCCTAGTGCCGTCTGCCAAAGTCATCCGCTCAGTCTTCATACGGCTGGCCTCAATCTTATTTTGCATATATATACAAAGAAAAGGTGTGTCCAGGAAAAAAAAGAATTTATTGGATCTTAATTTGCAAGATTAGTTCTGGTTCATTTTATGGCTGTAATTTAATACTCATAACGATTTTCTGACACATATGTTTTAGCAGCAAGCTCTCCCTCCTATTCATCTTTCATTTCGATACAGCTCTAAAGTAGATTAGGCTGGATGCTACGCGTCAGGGAGTGTGGCACCCCGTGAGAAATTGGCACCAAACTGCTGCTGCTGCTCCAAGCTGGCAGTGAGGCTCAGCTGGGCACAGGGGATGATGGGATGGCAGAAGCAAGAAGTCCAACTTCAAGAGCCATTGCCTTGTTTATATCCCACCCCAATCTCATTTTTGTCTCAGCTATATCATCATCATCATCATCATCGTTACCATCACTACTGTAATTCTTTGAGGATGTCTGTAAGTCAGGCCCTAGGTAATTAATCAAAAGCCAGTACATCTGCAGGTGGTATAGATTATGGGTACAAACCGATAGTTTGGTTCTCTGGATGTCAAAGACGGGGGAGGCTCTGGAAGGTTCTGCCAAAGCCAGTGTCAGGGCAGATAGACATCAATAGCAGAGAGATGAATCCTGTGAGTCTTTGTCCTTTCCCTGTAGCCCTCAGTGCTGCAGGACCCAGAGCAGGATCTGCCTGTTCTGACCCTAGGTGTGGAGACCCATGTTTAGTGAAAATTAAATTCCCGACTGGAATCCAACAGCTAGTCTCTGCACAGACACCTTTTGCCATATGTAGCAGACTGTCTTTGTTAGGGTTCCATTGCTGTGAAGAGACATCGTGACCACAGCAACTCTAATAAAGAAAACCAAACGTTTAGTTGGGGTTGGCTAACAGTTTCACAAGTTTAGTCCATTAATGTCATTGTAGGGAGCATGGTGGTGCACAGGCAGACATGGCGCTGGAGAGGTAGCTGAGAGTTCTACATCTGGATCCACAGGCAGCAGGAAGAGAACTGGCTTGGGCTTCTGAGACCTCAAAGCTTACCTCCTAGTGATTTACTTCCTCCAAAAAAGCCACACCTAGCCCAACAAGGCCACACCTCCCGAGAGCGACACTCCCTGTGGGCCTAGAGGGACCACTTTCTCTCAAATCACCATGCAGGCTCTCTTGGTAAATATTTGTAGAGAGTCAAGGCAGGTTTCCCTTCTTCTGGAATTTGACAGTCTCTGGGAACCTAAGTTATACATTTGCAAGAATGTACACATGAATATGTAACTTGATAAAAATGACTTAAACTGAAAGTTGAGAGAGATTTGGGGACTGCGGATCCCATTCTGGAGAATGTACTGGACCTCCGAATCGAGCAACCCCCAAGCCTGGTTTAGGGTTATGACAGAGGTGCCCAAGTTGAATGGCCAGGTGGGCAGCTCCTTGTTTATTATGGGAGAAGCTGTCACCATACATGCTACTAAGACTAATCCAGTCTGCTGTGAGTCCACTTCACAGGGAGTCACACGGGTCAGACTGGGTTCAGACAGACGGACACTACACCAGGCTTCTCCTTTATCCTCTTCCAAGTCCTTGCAGACTTTGTGAAGGCTCTGTACTATTTTTAAAGGTAGTTTTCTTCCTTCCTTCCTTCCTTCCTTCCTTCCTTCCTTCCTTCCTTCCTTCCTTCCTTCCTTTTTTAAGAGAGGGGTTCTAAATGTTTAAAATAGGACAGATATTTCCATACTGATGATAACATATTCACGTTATTAATCAAGTAATTTCATGGAGGCTTCCCAGGACTAGAGATATGCTTAGAACAACACTACTAATGTGTGCTATACAGGATGTCAGTCTGATGCAGCTTATGGCGAGGGCTTTTGTTTTTCCCTGTTTCTGCCTCGTGTCCTCTCCCCCCCCCCCCCCCCAGCTCCCTCATGTGAGCTGAGGAAGGTGTACCGTGAAAGCCATAAGCAGCTCAGGATCTTCTTGAGGTAGCTGATAGGGTTTCCCCCACGATTTCTCTCCTCAGCAGAGGAGTAAGCAGAGCCCGGGTGTCTCAAGGCTTTCCCACTNAATAGGACAGATATTTCCATACTGATGATAACATATTCACGTTATTAATCAAGTAATTTCATGGAGGCTTCCCAGGACTAGAGATATGCTTAGAACAACACTACTAATGTGTGCTATACAGGATGTCAGTCTGATGCAGCTTATGGCGAGGGCTTTTGTTTTTCCCTGTTTCTGCCTCGTGTCCTCTCCCCCCCCCCCCACCCAGCTCCCTCATGTGAGCTGAGGAAGGTGTACCGTGAAAGCCATAAGCAGCTCAGGATCTTCTTGAGGTAGCTGATAGGGTTTCCCCATGATTTCTCTCCTCAGCAGAGGAGGAAGCAGAGCCCGGGTGTCTCAAGGCTTTCCCACTCGACTTTCAAGAGACAGAGTTGGGAAGAAACTACTGTCTCTTTCCTCGCAACAAGAAACAAACTACACTTAATACTTGCTAAAAATGTATGCTGTGCCCTTACGGAGGTTCATCCTGGTGGCTCAGATGAATGTCCCGGAGGCAAGAATAGGGCTCAAAAGTTCTTTCTGAAGAGTTCATCATAAGCTATATCAAATTTACATTTTGCATAGCACAAATTAATGGTGGTGTTATTAACTTTCTGAAGAGTTTCAAATTCTTAAACATTATTTATTTATTTATTTATTTATTCTTTCTCCCTTTTCTCGCCTTGTAGAGAAATGGGGGAGGGAGCTGTGTAGATGTCTTACTCACACAGGTCACCTTAGTTTTTGAGACAGGCCCTCTCTCTGAACCCAAAACTCACGGATTCACCTGGATTGGCTGGCCAGGGAGCCCCGGGCTTTCTCTTGTCTCCGCTTCCCCGGTGCTGAGTTCACAGGTACCCTCACCCCGCTTTTACATGGGTGCTGTGGCTCAAACTTAAGGCCTCACCTTTAAGCAGTTCATTCCCCACAGGGCCATTTCCCCAGCCTCTGCAGCTCTTCTTCTTGCTTAGGGCCTTGCTGGCAGGTAGATCCTGCTTCTCATAATTTACCCTCAGTAAGATGGGGGTAAATTCTTCTCCATAAGATGGGGGCGGGTCCTGAGAGAGTTGGGTGGTGTAGGAGAGGCTGAATGCTGCTGGGTCCTCGCATACAGAATGTGGTCAGCAGCAACAACAAGAGAAGGAAAGTGAAACAAGCTAAACACATTGGTACTTCCAAGGCTCCAGGCTCCCTCAGCCTGGCAGGATCCACCCCAGAGATGTTTCTAGTGACCCCGAGAGGGATGTAGGAGCCACATTCACCAACAGATCTGGGCACACACAGATCTGATAGCTCAGTGGGGACTCATCAGGGGACAGTGAAGGTTGAGCCCAACCAGCAGGCAAAAGGAATAAGGGGAATCTGGTCTGGTTAGTGGGCTCAGGGAGCGGGTGTCTGCATGGTTGTGTTAACTGCGCTTCACTGGTGTGGTCAATGCCTGAGATCGCCCTTTCGAAGAGTGAAAGATATATTTGGCTTCTGCTTTCGAGCCATGGTTGCTCAGGTCTGAGACAAGGCCAAGCATCATGGCAGAGCGTGTGACTACGCAGGGGAGCAACGCTGCTCACATCATGGCCTCCAGGAAGCAGGCACAGGGGAGGTCCAACCAGACCCTATCCCCGACTGGTTCATTCTGCTATGAATTGAGTCATGGACTAATCCTCTGATGAGGTCAGCGTGCCCATTATACAATGCTCTCCCAGCAGTGCCACCACCTGGGAACAGAGCACTCCATCATGAGTCTTTTGATGCTGTCACAGAGGTGGGTCTCACTTGGGAACTCCACCTGACCCTATTGGACGTGCTGCTTGGCTCCAGGTGGGAATCCACTCCATCACAGGAACAGCCAGGCTGTCTGGCTGTGAATACAGGCAGGTGGGATCTAACTACAGGTACCGGCATGGGTAGTTGCTACACAGATAAGAGTTTATTTGAGAGGGAGCTATTTATAGACCATTTCTGGTAGGTCATGTGAGTGGAGAATTAGTCTATTAGAATCAGGAGCGGTTGTATAATTGAAAGATCCATGTGATTTCACATTCCTATTACGTGCGCGTGAAATTATCCTGTTTAATCCATCAGTAGCCTGTGAAGTTCTCATGGAGGCCCCAGCGAGATTTAAATCACACACTTAAAGTCGAACATCAAAGTGAAGCCTAGCTGGATAACGCACATCTCTGGTTTCAAATGTCTACAGACACTTCCTATTCTTATCTCTCTTCTCCCGTGATTTGCTGCTGGACTGGTAGCTTTGACTACCTGTGAGATAAGTCATGACTTCAGTATGTCTAAGCAAGAGGCCCAATCTGGTTCCAGGCTGCACACATTCCTGCCTTGCCTAAGATACCACTAGTCTCAATATACGGGCCATGACTTTAAACTGCTTGTGCCTCAGTTTCCTCATCAGCAAAGTGGGTGTATGAGTGTTATCTTCACCCCTTTGATTTGCTATAACAGAATGCTCGAGACAGAGCCATTTATAAAGAAGAAAAAAAATTATTTTCTGTTGAGAACTTTACTGCTGCGTTAATCACACGTGCTGTGGTTTAGTAGTGTACCCCAAAGTCTATGGTCTATAGGCTTGGCTGGGAGCCCATATCTGAATTTAGAGGTGACAGAACCTGTAGGAGGCAGAGCCTAGTGCAAGAAGAGAAGTCACTGAGGAGGTGTCTAAGGGCAAAGGGCTCCAATCTCCTTCCTGTTACCTTTTCAATTTCCTGGTCGCCCTTTCGCCATATATTGTGTCTGTGGTGAGAGGTACTACTGCAGACCGAAAGTGTCAGGGTCCTGTGTCTATTGACTGACACAGTTGAATCCTGGAACGGAGATAGACTCTCCCTCGCCCCCAACCCTAACACATAAGATGGTCCATTTTAGATATTTTGTCAGAACGATGAAAAAGCAGGCACAGGGGGTTACAAGGAAGCCTGTCTTCTGCCTCTTCAAGTCACTCATACCATCATGGGACCCCCCACCCTCAAGATCTCCTGAATTTAGTTTTAAAGATGCCCCCCACTCGAAGACCCCACCTCTAAATACTACCAGTATATATGCATTATAGTCCCAACAGATGAGCTTCTGGGGGACACATTCAAACCACAGCAGGAGAATTAGTCAGGATTCTCGAGGAGGAGAGAGGCTTTTTTTCTTGAGGAACTGGCTCCAGGGTGGAAATCCTGACATATCTGCAGGGTAGATGGACAGGCTGAACACTGAGCACAGGGCTGAGTAGCAGTCCAAATCTGAAGACCCAGAGCAGAGGTCCCATGTCGTCCCGGGTCTAAGGGTTCTGGGGAAATTTGGTTCTTTTTCCTTGAGGATTTCAGTTGGCTGAAGGAGACTCACACACAGGGGAATCTAGTTTACTCAAGGTTATTGACTTCAATAGTGTGAGTATTAACCTTACCCCCAGATTAACGCCATACCTGTACTGGCTGGTTTTGTGTGTCAGCTTGACACAAGCTAGAGTTATCACAGAAGAAAGGAGCCTCCCTCGAGGAAATGCCTCCATGAGATCCAGCTGTAAGGCATTTTCTCAATTAGTGATCAAGGTTGGAGGGTCCCTTGTGGGTGGTGCCACCCCTGGGCTGGTGGTCCTGGGTTCTATAAGAAAGCAAACTGAGCAAGCCAGGAGAGACAATCCAGTCAGCAGCATCCCTCCATGGCCTCTGCATCAGCTCCTGCCTCCAGGTTCCTGCCCTGTGTGAGTTCCTGTCCTGACTTCCTTTGGTGATGAACATCCATGTGGAAGTGTAAGCTGAATAAACCCTTTTCTCCCCAACTTGCTTCTAGGTCAGGATGTTTTGTGCAGGAATAGAAACCCTGACTAAGGCAATACCTATATCTACATAGGCCTTTGACTGAGTCTGTGAGCACTGTGGCTGAGTTGATTCACCAGGACCCAAGGCTGAAATGATCTACTTTCTGAGGCTTATGAACAGATTAGCCGAGCTCTGTATACACACAGAGACTTTAGTGAATACGTTCTCACTAAATTTACCCATCTCTCCTGGGAATGCGCTCTCTCTCTCTCTCTCTCTCTCTCTCTGTGTGTGTGTGTGTGTGTGTGTGTGTGTGTGTGTGGCAGTGACGAGTCCTCGGTGTCAAATATCCCTGAAGTCATCAGAGTTTTCGTCTCTTCTTTTCCCTTCTCCTTGCGCTGTAAGAGTCCGCAGGTTTCCTGTATGGCAATCTGGGGCAGAGCCCGAGTCCTCCTGGTCCCCTGGGGAACGAGGTTACTGGGCATTGCTTCTCACTGAGGCCCTCAGAGAGGCCCAGGAAGAGAGATGCTCCAAGGAGGGCAGCTGAGGACAGATGCCCTGGGAACTGTGTTGTTGTTTATACCTTGGCAGGAAGCAAACACCCTCTTTAATTTCCCTGGCAGGGCATGCACGCAGAATGCCTATTGGCCTGATTGTAGTCCCTGTTGTGTCCTGGCCTCCCCTAGCCTGGAAGGATTGTCCCAGAATGGGCCTTTCTACTCCCCAGCCCTTGTTGCCTGGCTCCCTTTTAACTCTAAAGTGGGCTCTATCTCTCTGGGACAGCTGTCCCCTGGCTGGCCTCTCCCTACCTGACCAAGGGAGATACCTTTGAGAGTCAGGCTTCATGGCAGCCTCTGTTTAGAGACAGGGCAATTTTCATTTGGCCTTGGGATTAAAAACAGAGCTAAATGCAAAAGATCAGAGAGGACAATGGAGAAGGAAATCTGGGGGAGGAAGAAGCCAAAAGGAGGGGTAGGTACAGGGATTGGGGGGTGGGGGTGGGATGAAGACACCAGTGAAAGAATCAACTCAGCTTTCATCTCTGAGTCTGATCTGTTTTGTGAACCCTAATGGGAAAGGTCATGAATTTTAAAACATGTCTCTCCAGCCGACAGCTCCAGTCATAAAAACCAACCCTGTCGAAAGCTCAGCTGGCACTTGAGGCTGGGCCCATGGAATCTGCAGACAGGGAGGCAGGGGAGTGCAGGCCCTTGTCAGGAAGTGAGAGCAGACCAGCCTGAAGCCATCAGCCTGGGCAGGCTCCCAGCTGCATCGGGTAGAGGTCTGCTGCATGCCTGGCCATCAGCGACTTTCTGAGCAGGCCTCGCACGGATGCTTGTCGCTGTCAGTGGCGAAACATCACACAGACACCTGCTGCAGCCTCTGCTCCCTGCGCTGACTTCCAGGGTAAGGAAAGACACAAACCACTGGGGACTGGCTTTTCTCACCAGGGTCATGAGGATAGGCCAGCTCCCGAAAGCGAGGGGACACATCTTCAGTAACAATTCCCAAAGGGCGAGTCTGCAGGGTCCGCTGAGCCTGCAGCTGGCCAGTTTCCTTATGGACTGTATCTCTAGTTGTGGTGTGGACGCAGGGCTGGGCAACATCTATGATAGTGACCACAGTATTTTCTGGGATTGAAAAGGTCATGGTAGTCTTGGTCCTGGGAGTAGTGGGAAACTGTCATTGTCTCTTTACTCTATGAAAAGTGTCTGCTTTTGCCTTTGCTTTATTGTGCTTGAGACAGGGACTTACTGTGTGGCCCAGAATGGTCATCCTCCTGTTTTAGCCTTCTAAGGGCTGGGATTACAGGTGCATACTACTGTACCTGACCAAAAAAAAAGAACATTCACACTCACACAAAGAAGTCTTAGAGGATGCGCTGCTTGATATTGTCTTTAGGTAAAGAAAAGATTGTTTATCGCAGCAAAATATACATGATACAGTATTTATAACTTTAACCATTTAAAGTGTACATTGGAGAGACTCTACACAACACCCGCATATAGTGTGACAGTCAAGAAGTCTTTAATTTTGGCACTTGAACTCTGTTAAACAGTGGCTTCCTAACCCCTCCCCCATTCATCCAACCGCAGCTCTGTTTCCTACGAATGTTTTAGATCAGCGGTTTTCAGCCTATAGGTGGGGACCCACCTGTCAGTCAAATGCCTCTGTCACAGGGTCGCCTAAAACCACTGGAAAACATAGGTATTTGCACTATGATTCATATCCATAGCAAAATGACATTTGTGAAGTAGCAATGAGGTTAAGGGTCATCACAGCATGAGGAGCTGTAATAAAGGGTCACAGCATTAGGAAGGTCAAGAACCTTCTAGATACTTCTTATAGATAGCCTTGTGACTCTGGAATCAGCCAACAGGGTAGCCACTGGGCACAGTGATAAGGGATTTTCTTAATGAGGGTACATGGAGTGAAAAGAGGTCCCATCCAAGTGTGGGTGACAGCCAGGCAAAAGAAAGTCCCAGGGGAAAAAAAAACTTTCGCTTTTTGCCTGGCTGCCTTCCAGTCATGCTTGCAGGTTCATCTACCCTGTCCTATCTTACTGTTGTGTTCACCTACCCTATTGCTGCTGTTATCATTCTTCTCCAGCCTTCAAACCTAGACTGAAGACCAGAGGGTCTCCAGGAATCTTCCAGGCCTGCAACATCCACCTGTGATGGTCCAGGTACTGAACAGCTACAGGGTGCCTCAGAGATAGACGGCTCAGGCTGTCCAGTATGAAAACAACCATTGTAGGACAACCCAGCCCATTTCCTGCAAGCCAATCTAATACATCCCCTTTGCCATGGTTTGTATATTCTTGGACCAGGGAGTGGCACCATTTGGAGGTGTGGCCTTGTTGGAATAGGTGTGACCTGATGGAGTAGGTGTGTCAATGTGGGTGTGGGCTTAAGACCCTCCTCACCCTAGTTGCCTGGGAGTTAGTCTTCCACTAACAGCCTTTGGATGAAGACAGAACTCTCAGCTCCTCCTGCACCATGCCTGCCTGGATACTGCCATGCTCCCACCTTGATGATAATGGACTGAACCTCTGAGCCTGTAAGCCAGCCCCAATGAAATGTTGACTTTATTAAGAGTTGCCTTGGTCACCGTGTCTGTTCACAGCAGTAACACCCTAACTAAGTCACCCTTCTAATGTGTATCGTTCTGTTTGTTCTGTCCCTCAACTGAGGACACGGATCATACAGAATCGGCCCTTCTGCGATCAGCTTGTTTAACTTCACATGCCATCTTTACATTTGTTCCTGTCATAGTGTATTTTAAAATGGTGGTAAAAAAATATATGGACATGAGGTACTGTTTATCATTTTAACTCTTGTAAGTGTATGATTCAGCACTGCCCATACAGCCACAGTGCTGTGACCATCAGCTATGAAACTCTCATTGTCCCACGCAGAAACTATACACCCGCACGTGGAAATTCCCACTTCTCTCCCCATCCCCAGCAATCTCCATTAATACTCTTTATCTATGAGTCTGACTAGTGTAGATTCCGCGGGTTATCTTTTTCAACTGGGACTCAGAACAGAACAGAAAGAATTCAGAGAGTGCCTCAGAGATAGAGACCAGCACACAAGTCCACCCCATTGGAGATGGGTCTTTACGGACCCATGGACCCTGCAAGGGGAAAACAAGGAGCCATGTGAGTCAGGCGGACCCCATGGACCACCACCACAGAGGACATGTTGTCAGTTTGTGTGGCATGGCTCAGTCAGGCCCTGGGATTCCTTCCAGTGTCCCCAACTCCAATCCACCAGGCAGTCAACTTCCTGTGGGCTGAGCTTCCTAGCAAAGGCACAGGTGTAGCTGGTTTGGGAAGCCTTGCAGTGAAGACATGTTCCCCACCTTAGACACCTGCCTGTGCGTCCCTAGTTCTGCCGCAGGTGGGAGCAGCTGCCTTCCCACCTGCCTGGTGGGATCCAGGCAGTAAGTACTCTTCCTGGTCTGGGAGGAGGGAGGATTCTCTTCCCTTAGGGATGGCTCAGGACAGCCAGACATTCAGACACAGCCACACAATGGCAGATCCAGAGCTGTCACCTTTTCAATGTTTTAGAAATAAACTCCCACCCCTCGGCCCACTTCTCCTGCCGCAGGGTGGAGTCTGTCCTCAAAGCCTCTGGATTCCTCTCTGCCACCTCACCCAGGTTAACTGTAGATTTTCATCCTCAGCAGATCTCAAAGCTAAAGCCCGTGGTCTCTGTCCCTTGGCTCTCAGGTGACGTTCCCGCCTCCCCACCCCCCCCACCCTGACCCCCATACACATTCACACAGCCCCCAGGCTCCAGTTAGCAAGGGGCATTGCAGGGAGGGAAATGAGCGTCCATCTGCCTGCCTGCGGACCGCAGGTGGGTGGATTAATTAATGATTACAGACTACTTTGAAAGTTGTGGGGCTAATTATTCAGCCAGTTCCCTCCCTCCCTCCCCACAACTCCCCTTGACAGCCTTTTGTCTCTCTCCCTCATGGGGTGTCCTTTGAAGTGAATGGGAGAGGATGGATAGAGGGGTCAGTTAATGGGGTTGGCCACTGCAGATGGGCGGCTCCAGAGAACTGTCCAGACGGACGCTGTGCCCGCTGCAGGAGGCTATTCTCTGCCTAGACCCAGCATGATGAGGAATCCCTTGATCGGAATTGGCTAAGAACCACAGGCAGTCACTGCTGCCCATCCTCACACCGGGACAGAATGCATGCTGTTCTTCATCGGCTTGAAGGTCACCTGAGGCCCTTGGAGTTCTGGGGTTTGTTCCCAACGTGGATCGGAAGTCATTCACTTATTGATTTTTCTCTCCTCTTTCCCAGATTCTAGCCCCACTGAGAGAACACTGGTAGAGGCTGTAGGGACTGCTCTAGGTCAGACCACTGCAGCCCTCAACCCCAAGATGCTATGAAGTCGGAAACTTTCTGAGCATCCTGTCAGCACTTTTAAAACGTTACTAATTTGGCTAGACATACACACGTAAATCCCAGCCCTGGCAAGGCTGAGGCAGGGGGAAATCACAAGATCTAGGCCAGCCTAGACTCTACAGGGAGATTCTGTCTTGAGATGGTTGGTTTTGTATTGTCAACACCAGCAAAGAGTTAATTGGGAAGAAAGAACCTCAACTGGAGAATTGCCTTGATCGGATCAGGGACTGTGCCTATGAGAGATTTCCTTAATTGATGTGGGGGGGACTAGCCCACTGTGGGTGGCACCATCCCTAGGCAGGTTGTCCTGGGCTGTATAACTGAGCACAAGTCAGAGAACAAGCCAGTAATGTGTGTTCCTTCATGGCTTCTGCTTTAGTTCCTGCTTAGGTCCTGCCCCGACTTTCCTCAGGGATGACTTATGATCTGGAAGTATAAGATGAGACAAACCTTTTCCTTTCCAGTTTGCTTTTGGTCAGAATGCTTTATCATAATAACAGACACAAACTAGAACATGTTTCAAAGATAATAAGCTAAGAAAGCAAATTTCCAAACAAAGAAACACACACACACACACACACACACACACACACACACACACAAACCTACCTGCAATCTCCTGCTCCAGGCAACAAAGTTGAGGGATACACCCCAGCCCTGTGGTAGAACACTTACCTAACATCTGCAAGCCCTCAGTTCAACCTCCAACCCTTCCATAAATAAATCTATATTTCAAATCTCAGAGGATTGGGGATTTCAAGTTTTTAAGTCATATTGCATAAATATCCAAAAGTTTAAGAATTTTGAAATGTAAAGCATTACTGAGCCCAAGTGTTTTGAGTAAGGAATCTTCAGCCCATATCATGCTAGAGTGACATAATCCCAGGCCACCACAGCAGTGAGAGCAGCCTGCCCTGTAGAGCAAAAAGAGGGTGCGTTTCTTTCTTTACCAATCAATAAACCCTAATTTTGAAATTAAATGTACTTTCCTTAGATTCTAAAATCTTGAATTGTGGATACTATTTAAGCTAGAAAAACCCAACAATAAATTAGTAGTAGGATTATATTTACACATCCCCTACCTGTCTTCAACACCGGGTCTTTTATGCTTCTGTGTACACATCAAAAAGAGAGAAGATGAAAACTTCTGGCTCACCTCAGTTCTTGTTGTCCGTCGTGTTCGCTGGAAAGCTACTCCACAGAGATGTTTGAGACAGGAAGGAACGCCGGGTCCACAGCTGCGTCTAGTTCAGTCAGGAGGAAAACCCGGAACTCCATAAATACAGCAGAGTTATGTTCTAAGTGATTGTTTTGTGATTTGCTTGACATCAACGGGCACACTGGCCCTTTGCCCGTCCTTGCCTGGGGATGTTTTCAGGGCAAAAAAACAGAAGCTGCTTGAAGTCAAAGGCTTTTGTAAAAGTTCTAAGCTCTTTGGATAAGGGATGTTAGGGATCCCAGAGGTGGAGAGCAGAGAAGGAGGGTTTTGAGAACAGCAGGGGGTGGGGGGGGGAGGATGTGTCCAGGGTATGAGGCTGAGAAAGAGCTTGAGAGTGAGAAAAGAAGAGAGGGAAGAAGACAGAGGTGAGGGGATACAAAAGATGGAGAAAGGAGAGGTGTGGGAGACCTGGAGATAGTGGCTCAGAGATCCTGGAGATCCCAGACTCAACAAGAATGTCAGACTGCTGGTCCAGGCATTTGGGATGTTGGCTGGGACAGAGTAAACTCTGAGGATCAGGAAGGGTGAAGATGATTAAAGAGTGGACAGGGCTTCTGTTGCTTTTTGCAGTGGAGGAAGTTGGTTACCATAGAATCCTCCAGGCCTTTATTGGTAATTATGCCTGAGATTTTGTTTTTGTTTTGTTTGTTTGTTTGTTTGTTTGTTTTTCTGTCCCAGAAGGTGGGGAATTCAGTAGGATCTTAGATGGTTTAGTTTAAGCAGGGCCATCCATGCCTTGGAGTGATGAATTCTGATATCATACTCCTGGACATAACTGTAATCCAATGAAAGACAAAGAAGGGGTCAGAGCAGCCTGGAACAGTTAATGTTATAAGTAAACCTGACTCTGGGAAGTGGGCTAGAGGAGGGGCAGACAGAATTGCTGTTTCAGAAAGTCAAAAGAATTTTGGAGATGGGAACATGCATACATGACTCACTGCCCATGAACTGTGCTTTTTTTTCTTTTTTTTTTTTTTTTTTACATTTTCTTTATTTGTACAGTGTGTGTGTGTGTGTGTGTGTGTATGTGTATTTGTGTCTGCACACTTTGTGCCAGGGCACATGAATTTGGGAATTGGATCTCTCTAGCTACCTTGTTGAAGCAGTCTTCCTTGTTTCTGCCATGATCCATACTCGAAGCTAGCTGGCCTGGGGGCCAGGCAGAGTCTACTGTCTCCACGTCCCATCTTGTCACAGGAGTGCTGGCATCACAGATGCCTTTCACCACAACTTGCGCAACGCCATCTCACCAACCTGAGATTGTGGACTTAGGATGGCTCAGATGTAACTTTTATGTTCATTCCAAATAAACAGTGCCCAGCACGATGCACAGAGGGCTTGGGGAAGGAATTACTCTGCTTTGGGCTACCTGGTCGGCAGGTGAGGGGAGTCACTGAATATTACTGACAGGGAAGAAGGTGACAATCAGGTTGGAGTTCAAGCAAGATCCTCATGGCTACGTGGAAGCTGGCTGATCCCAGAAGCAGAACCCAGTCTTGAGTGTCAAGGAAGGGCCTCTTCTACCTGTCTCTGAAACCCCTGTTCATCTCTCCCTGGGGAGCTTTGTTCGAGACCCCCATGAGCAGTGTCATCCGTGGCACACTTTCTTTTGTACGCATGATCCTTTGTTGTTTTGAGGACTACTGCTCTTATCCCAGAGTCTGTCATGTTTTTGTGAAGTGCTGGGATTAGAACTCATAGCCTTCCATATGCTAGGCAAGCCCTCCATCACAGAGTGACCTCCCCAGCCATGTAAGGACCCCCGGTGACTATAGTCTTGGGTTGGGGGGGCAAGCATCAGAGACAGATCTTTCTTTCTGTTTCCTGCTCCACATCTTCTGTTTCTTTTCTGTGCAGCTTTATTTATTTCCAAGCTTAAAATCCTGAAGGAAAACAAATAAACAAAACAAAACAAAACCAAACAAAAACTACCTTCTCTAGGTATTCTGTCAATCTATGCTCCCAGCAACAAACAACTTCTGCCTCTGCTGCGGTCGTCCAGTGTGCTTTACGGAGCAGATTAGTGCTTCTGTGGGCAAGAAGAGGTTTGAGGGCATCCCTCCTCGAATGGGAAGCCTTGCTATCACAAGTATAGCCCTCATTGTTGCCTCTATAGAATAGGGTGTGATCTCATTGGATTATAATAGGACTAAATGTGTTAATAGTTCATAGGCGCTTTCCGAAGGTAGCTTGCGCAGAGCTGGTGCTGACGGGTCGTGAACTAGGCACCTACTTTAAATCCCCAAGCTGTGGGGATTAAAAGAAGTGTTGTTCATAGGATGCCTGGCCCAGCGTCTGAACTACAGTAAGCACATGATGAATTGCAACTGTTCCTATTGCCATTAAGGGAATTTATTTAGAGTTGTGTTAGAATCATTTCATGGTGTGTTGTGGTTTGAGTGTGAAAAAAACTGCTATATTCTGTCACATTGTGAGGTAAAACAAATCCCTCCTCCCTTAAAGTGACTTCCCTTAAAGTGACTTCCCTGGGGATTTTATAACGAGGTCAAGAAAAGCAGCCCACACACATGGGATAAGAAGCAGTGAGACAGGGGTGTTGACAGGGTCAGTTGCAGGGTGTGTGTGTGTGTGTGTGTGTGTGTGTGTGTGTGTGTGTGTAAACAAGGTGGTTTCATCCCTTTTGCCCCCCCTCCCCCCAGTGTCTCCCTGTGGCCTTTTCCATCCTTTGCGAGCTTTAGTCCCAGGCACCTCTCTGCTTGGGTATGGTTCCAGTCAGGTGCCACCCCCCACAACTTATATAGGTTGAACAGGACCCTCCAGAAGATAAGTTGACATCCTAGATCCTTGTATCTCAGAATGTGACTTTATATAGACAAAGTGCATTATTCATATAATTACAGATGGTTTCTAGTGTGATACTTGGACAATGATAACAAATGGTTATTCTTCTCTTTCCGTTTGAATTCATTCAGTTTCATGAGAAACAAAGAAGGGGCAGGCTCCGCTGTAGGCTGGTGTGCATATTCTGGGTATGTCCGAAGCAAATATGCTAAGGTCCGTTGTGTTAAATGCATTTTCACTTACAATAGGTTTATTGAGGGTA
Source organism: Mus minutoides (assembly GCA_902729485.2). Lineage (NCBI taxonomy): Eukaryota > Metazoa > Chordata > Mammalia > Rodentia > Muridae > Mus > Mus minutoides. The sequence continues at coordinate 1,285,653 of LR749885.1, forward strand.
TAGCCACATTGTAACTTAGCCAGGATCTGTCTGTCAGGTCACACCGGAATGGGATTGGCCTCTAGTTCAATAGTACCGGTCTCCTTGTAAAGGGAGATAGCCATGTAAGGCCTTCTGAGAATGGAAGCAGAGATGAAAGCAATTTGCCAACCATGCCAGAGGCTGGCAGGAGATGTAACCATGCCTTCACCTTGATCTTGGACAGTGAGTCTGAAGAACCATGAGAATACATTTCTGCTCTTCTAATCCAGCCAGCTGTGCTACTCCCTTCAAGCTGCCCTTGGCAAAGAGGCACCATCCCCATTGCTGTGTTATGAGGAACCAACCAGTTCAGTCTTCTCAGCAGTGTTTGAAGCCCTCCTCCCCCACCGCTTTAAGTACACACTGTAATGCAGAAGACTATTTGAGTTTCTACCAGCAAATATGGCTGACAAGTTTACTTGTGATGGAAAGACATCATTTGCTATTTGCCGTGACTCTCTCTGTCTACTAAGATCCCGTGCCCGGAGCGCCTTCTGTTTGCAGCCATCTGCAGCCCAGAGACAATTGATGTGATGGAGGAGTAGATGCCAGCAAGATGCAGGGGCAGACAGGGGAAACGCAGAGCCAGGGATGCCCGTGTGCGAGGCTGTGGGAGCCAGGGAAAGCGCTGTCCAAGGCTGGATCCCATGGGGCTTTGGAGGACAGAATTGAGTGGAAGGTTTTGGAGATCTCTGTCTCTCTCTGTCTGTCTGTCTGTCTGTCTTAATCTCTCTCTCTCTCTCTCTGTGTATGTGTGTGTGTCTGTTTCTGTCGTTGTCCTCTCTCCTCTCTTTCTGTCTGTCTCTGGCCATCCATGAAAAATTACAGACCCCTTTGGATGTTCATGGCATTAATCAACTTCCTACCCTGTCTTTGGGTGGCTCAAGGTGAAATCAGAGCCAGCCCAAGCCTGCATTTCCCAAATGCTTTGCCTCCCCCATGGCACATTTCCCCAGTTTTCATCAGTGAGCATCTTCTTTGAAGAGTCTTGTGACTCCCCCTCCCCCCTAAGGCAGAATCACACTTTGTCACCCTCTTTGGTCTGCTGTCACTTTTCTGCCATCACCTCTTGCAGGGATTCTGGCATCCTCTTTGGAGATGGCACCTGTATCATAACTTATCTTTGTCATCCTGCTTCTCCCCACCTCCACGCTTAGTGCAGAGCATGGCAGCCGGCGCACAGTGGGCACACAGCGGGCACGCAGTGGGCACGCAAGGTCTGTCGTGCAACGAATGCAGGGACAGAGGCACAGCTGTGGGTTGCAAGATTCAGAGGGGCTGGAGGTAGGGAGTTGGAGAACAATCTGACCCAAGGAGAGGAGATAAAAAATGAGGAGGGAGAGCTGGGAGAGAGGAGTCAATGATACCCTTCTTTTAAGCATCCCTTTAGAGAAATTAAATTTGTATAATTAAAATCCGAATAACGAGGAGAATGAACAGTGAATGACGAAGGGATAGGGTTGTAACATAGGGAGAGAACACAAAGAGGAAGTGACCAGGGGCTCGGAGATACGTTTCTTGCTAGAATAGTAACAGTAATAACTCTAATAAAGACCTAGTTGTATGGGGGGAGGCAGAACAGGAAGTGAGTGGGCTGAAAGGGTAAGCTTGAAAGTTGAGTTAACACAGGCATGGGGCATTCTGGGATCAGAAATGACTCCCATATTGTAAGACTGAATGGGTGGTTACGGTAAACTTGGTCTAAAATGGAGAGAGGTGTTTATGGGGCCATGATACCCCTGAGGCAGGTACACTGCTTGAGGACACGGGAAGAGTGAAGAGAGACGGGGAGAGGCTTCGGAGGGCTGTAAGCACAGCACTGGAGCTCCGTGGCCCTTTCAGAGGGGAGGGAGGAGAAGATGGATAATAATATGCTGGAGAGATAAATTAATAATACTGAGCTACCTCACCAGGGTGTGACGAGTGTTAATTAATTAATTATTGTTTGCAAAGCACTTTGAAGGTGGAAAGGCCCTATAATTATTATGAATAAAATGTCAGAGATAATAATCCAGCAGAATGCAATGACCTCATCGGCCCCTCATTTGCATGGCATAAAGTAAAGCAGCTATTCAAGGGCTCTCTGCCAATGGGGATGTAGTCTTGATGCCCCACCTTTGCTTGCCTTATCTCTCTGTTGTTCCAATGCTGTGACCCCCTCCCTCCTTGGCAATGGATTCATAAGGACTGGTGTGAGAGGATGTATTTATGCCTCAGCCTCGAAGGTGATGATCTGGATGGTCTTAGGAGGGGCATTGTTTGCCGGCTACAAGTTAAGTAAGCACCGCCCATCAGTCAGATTTCAGTGCTGGAAGCTGTTTTGTGTCAGAGAACGTTGAAAAGAGTGGTTCAGGCTTGCTCTTAGACTGTGGGGTGGAATGGGAGTTAATGGTGGGGATGTGTGTGCAGCTGGGGAGCCACCCAGAGAGGAAGTGGGTGCTTGCAGTGTGCTGGTTCAGGCGGGGAGGGAAATAGTGGTGGACCTTCTTTGATAGGGGCTCTTGGAGCTGCTATCCTAAACGTGGGAGTAAACCAAGCAAATAGAGATGGGGGCCAGGGATGTAACTCAGTAGAGCACCTGCCTAGTATACAGAAGGTTCTAGATTCAATTCCCAGCACTAAATATATCCCAGTGTGGTGGCACACCCCTGTAATCTCCACCACAGTTGGAGACAGTAAGATCAGAAGTTCAAGGTTGTCATCAGCTGCATGTTGAGTTCCAGGCTAGCACAGGCCATGGGAGACCCTCTCTTCAACAAATCTAATCCAATCCAATCCAATCCAGTCCAGTCCAGTCCAGTCCAGTCCAATCCAGTCAAATCAAATCAAACAAAACAACAACTGAAAAGTCCCCATTCCTAAGTGTCCTATGTTATGTTCCCCACTAAAAGAGAAGGACACCAGGATAACTTCATGAGAGAGAAAGGCCGTGAAACTGAGTCTGTGGGATGAATGTCTGGGGTGTGTACCGATGCGAGGTTTGGGGGGTGTTCATCTTAGAAACCAGGATGTCAGAGGAAGGTGGCTCTCAGTCAACTGCTTCCTCCTGGTTTGAGAGACCAAGCAAAAGAAGCCTGAGGTGTGTTTGCCAAGCCCTGCCCCTGTGTCAAGGAAGTAGGGGCACCTTGCTGGCAGGTCCATCCTATGGAAAGGAGACACTGAGGACTGTCTTAATATCAGGGAAGCCCATGCAGAGAAGGAAGTGAAGAAGTGACTGTGGCGCAGACCGGATGTCACACCAGTTTATACCAGCTTAAGCACCAAACCGAGAAAACAATGCAGGCTCCTTTGATCTTCTTGAGACAAGACAGCTCACCTTGTGTTCATCTCTTGTCTGCCCTGTGGGGGACTTGTGGGGGCCAATTCCAGAAGGTCAGGAGGCCCATGACCTTGCATTGTAAAAATCGAAAGGTCTGGCTTTTTATTGGGCCTATTTTGTTCTCCAGGAGACACCCTGCGGAGGGGAGGGCGGACTGCTAGCCTCAGAGAAAATTCCCTCATTCTCCCCTCATACCCTCAGCTCCACGTATGGCTAAGATCACGTATGCTGCTGCAGACGCTGATACCCGCTCTCCATGACCAGTGGCTTCTCACTCTGCCGTTGCTGTGAGCTTCTACTGGAGCCGAAGCTGCGATTTTTCTCTTAGGATTTAGGATACGACAGATCCCAGGACTTAGAGTTTGTGACACATGAGGTTTGGATGTGGCTCAATTAATCATGCGTTTTCCCAGGTAGTTTCCAGGCCAAGCCCTCCCTCGCTGCCCGTCTGGAGACTCTACTTGGAGAGACACACTCCTTTGGAGACGCTAGGAACCTGTTTCTGGAAAGAGGGACTGGGTGTGGGTAAATGGATGCAGATTGAAGAACATGGACATTGGAGACAGTTGAAGAGAATGGTACCAGGACAAGAGCTAGGCCGTCAGAATCCCAAGTGCATGGGAGCCATCCTGGGTGAGGCCAGAGCTCTTCCCTGCCCTGCCTGGACTGGAATGTCGTCCCTCCTCCATCTTTCCCCTCTCTCTGAGAATTACCAGCAAGGACAGGGAACCAGCCTGCAGAAACATCAGGGTTAAGGGAGATGGATTTAAGGAGGGAGGGTCCACTACAGAGGTACGGCTCTGTGGCTATTAATAATCAGAGCCCTTTGGAAAATCTCACAAACCCTCAGAGGGCTGAGGGAGAGTTTGCCAAGTCCTCCTGACTTCTCTTCCCTGACCACCCCCCTACTCCGCTAGTCAATGGCTTTGAACTGGGACTTCAAAGAGAAACTGGACTCTTTTCTTCAAACAGGTTTATAAAGAGATTTTGATACAAGACAACAATACTTGTCAGCAGTGCCCGGCTATCGCCCTTCCCTTTGTAGTTTTATTAGGAAATAATTTCCCTGCCGCTGCGGCTCCTGCTGGCTCGCCTTGTTTCTCCATTTGTGATCCGATCTGCCCACCAGAGGGGCTATCCCTCACTCCACTGAAGCTTTGCCAGCTGGGGGCTTCCAGAAAGGCATCACAGGAAGGGCCTCGCCGAGCCAATCCGTCATTTGCCCCTCTCCTGTCCTAACCATCTCTGGGGCAAAAAAAAAAAAAAAAAAAAAAAAAAATCAATTTGTTTGACCTCTGGGAGGTTTAAAAATCACAGCTTTTCAAAGAATCCTCCTCCCTCTCCTCCTTCCCACTATTTAAAAAAAGAGAATGAGGAAATTGGCTAAGAAATGAGCCTCCCCTTACAGAGAGGGCCTTCTGTCTAAAACAGGCAAGGGACTCACGATGGGCCGAAACTAAAAGACTGGTTCTGGAGAGGACTAGATTGACTAAGGAGCTCCCCTTCCAAGCAGCTATAAGTTATGGCTTGCCCAAGCCGGTTTCCTTGGTGTTGTTTTCCCCATAATGCAGTCAGTATATGATAGAGAGGACAGTCATGATAGGTACAGTGTCCTCCAGCCCCAGTTCTCAGTAGGGACAGGGAAAGCTGGGTACAGACAGACTGACAGGGCTGTTTATCCACCAGGCTAGACTTCGGGGGTTGGCAGCGCAGGACCAGGCTCTCAGAGGGAGAAGTGGAGCCAGGGAAGGAATGTGTTTAAGAAAGAGAACATTTAGATGCGCTACTGCCTCTGACAGGAGGCAGAGGAGGAGACACGGGTGGGAGGACCAAGGGATACTGGGAGAGCGTGGAGGCTCCAGGGGAGCACTCACCCATGGAAGAGGCTCCTGGGGAGCACGCACCCATGGGAGATAGGACACTACTCCCTCTCTTCTATTTCTACTTTGCTTGAGAAGGAAACACGGAACAGATGTCAGTTGTGGAGAGCGGGAGAGCAGCAGGTGTGAGAAAATTTACCTTGGCTGCAATTCTAGTCTTCCTTTTCTCTAGGAGGAAGGAAATTACGCTGTCTGTAGAGGGTCAGGAGGGTCCCAGGAGCTAGGATGCTCATGTCAGGTAGCTCTTGGAGACCGTTGATGTTCAAAGCCCTCCTGGTGGAGGCAGCACAGTTCAGAGGGATTTCGTTTTCCAAAGCAATTGCTCAGCGGCTTTGTGTTGCCGCGGGGACTCAAACTCAGGTCTGCTAGCTTCAGGGTTTGAACCTTCAAATCCAGCAGATATCAGCTTCATCCCCAAGGCATGGGCACAGCCTGGTTCTTCCTCCCACACGGAGGATGGAAGAGCTAGGAGTTGAATGAGACCCTATGGTTCCCCACAGCACTGGAGGTCAGGTAGGGCCAGCCTCAGAAAAGCCAGGTTGGTGTAGTGAGGTGCGTGGTCTTACCGTGCAGCAGAGGGAGCACTTGGGGATCTGAGATGTCCTAAAGTCACCCCCAGCAGCCTCCCAGCCCTGCCCCTTGGCATTCCACAGCTGCTGAAGTGTTTGGCCACACAGGGATTACTCACTGTGCTCAGCCGTTTCCCCACTGCGGTCTGTGAGAGAGTGAAAACCTTTCATTGCAATGCCACAGCTTATGAACCAACCTCAAAATGTGTAGCTTGTGTAGAATGTGTCAGACCAGAGGAGCACAAGAGCCCTGCCTGCGGTCACTGCCGGGGCCTGTGTTGATGTTATACCCACTCCGCAGGCAGGGCAAGATGAGGGCTGAGATGCATGCGTATTCAAGCTTCCCACAGATGTGCCCACACAGTAATAAAATGACAGTTTTCGGGTGTTCTGTTTTCTACACAGTGGGAAATATTGATGAGTGAAGACCCTTTCCCACACGTGTGGCCAGGGCAGACTGACTTCAATCCCAGCCAGTCCTGTAATGTTAAGGTAATCAGTGGGGAAACCAAACCAAACCAAACCAAACCAAACCAAACCAAACCAAACCTGAGTCATAGAAACTGCAGTGCCCTTGTGTCTTTATTTGCATGTGGCGTGGTAAGATGACTGGTAATGTTAAATCCAGGTGGCAGCCCATCTTCACAGTCATGAACTAAGAACAGCTTTATATTTGCAAAAGGTTATTTTCTTTAAAGAAGTAAAACACCAAGAATATTTTATAGTGACTGTTGTGCAGCCTACCAAATGAACAGGGTAGTTCTTTAGCCCTTTAAAGGAGTTTGTCAACCCCTGCTAACCGAATGAATACTTTTAGCACAGAAAGAAGGTAACGGAGTTGGATAATTCACCAGCAAAAAGTTCATTAGTCATGCATTAAGTGTGTGTGTGTGTGTGTGTGTGTGTGTGTGTGTGTGTGTGTGTGTGTGCGTGTGCGTGCGAGTGTGTGCTTATTAACAGGATGCACATCCCAAGTGTTTGACCACTGGTTTTTACATTGCTCATGTCCCCTAACTTCATGACCTTTTCTTGGGCATCAAGTCAGAAGCAAACCTTAGAGGTCTTCCTGACCTAAGATCCTAGAACCCTCATGGCTCCTGGTCCAGATTTTCCTTTGAGTTGGAAGAAACTGCTGCAGGCCGGCCAGCTGACTACCCTCTTACGGACCCTTGTCTGTACATGAAGCTTATCTATTCTCGAGGTGACAGACAACAAGTCTAGTGGCTGTGACCAGGAGCCTTTGGTGCTCAGCACATGGGACTCCCCAACTCTCTGACCACCAAGTGCATCCAAAGGCTCATAAGAGTTGTTGTCAATTAACTGAAGGCCATGACACCACCGAGCAGCCTTTGTCTCTGAACAGCCAGACCCCATGGGCAGAGCCTTTGGCGAGATGCAGAGCTTTTCGATGGAGACAGAGGAGCTAACATCTCATGGCGCTCACCAGCTGGCCAGGAGGAGCCTGGGCACACACAGCATACCACTGTAACCACAGGCTTCTGGGATAGGGGACGAGGGGGAGGTTTAGGTTCCTGAAGCCAGAGAGGGAGAAGAATGGCTTAGTGTGCCTGAACACAGGGGTCCGAGACAAGGCTCTGTCACTCAGCAAGTATCTGAGTGTCTTGGACATTTGCAGTTTTTCTCTGTGCAATGTGGATAACAACAATANGAGGGAGGGGAGGTGGGGAGGAGGGAGGAAAGGAGGGAGGGGAGGAGGGGAGAAGGGAGGAAAGGAGGGAGGGATGGGTGGATGCATGGATGGAGGGATGGAGGGAGGGAGGGGGGGAGGGAGAGGGAGAGGGAGAGGGAGAGGGAGAGGGAGAGGGAGAGGGAGAGGGAGAGGGAGAGGGAGAGGGAGAAATTGTATGAGTCAGCTAGACAAAGAGAAACAGAGACACTAAATCACAGCACGGAGCAGGCAGGGGGTTGAGTGCAGAAACTGCACAGAAAAGGCAAGGCTGGAAGAGGAAATGATAACTAAACTAATCCATTTTTAGTAAATAACAAGAATCCCAGGAAAACGGAGCAAGCAGACAGCTCAGCGACCACACTGTGAACCCTGTCTTAGGGGCTTGCAAGGGAATAATCTGGAAGCCCGTGGCTCAAACCCTAGCACCAGCCATGATCTGCGAGAGATTGGTCAGTGACCTGAGCTCTCTGGCCTCAAGTCCCTTGTCTGTGAAAGAGGGTGATATTAATCACTTGGACTCACTGGGCACTGTGAACATGAGTGTTTTCTGTGTCCTGAATGGAATTGAGGGCTGGGTACCTCCAGGTACTTAAGTGCCACTAAACAGAAAGGCCAGGTCATGCGTCTCCATGGGCATTCCTTAGGACCAAAGTCTCCACTTAAGGGCAAACTATGGAGACCCAAGTGGGCTTCTCTTTGAGCAGATCCGTGGAAGAAAATAGCAACAATTCAGGCCCTTCAATCAAGTGCCACAAAGTCACTCCTGCGCAGTTATCCCTTCTCTCTTAATGGCTAATTTTCTTTGCTCTTGTAGGGGAGGGAAGTCAGTTTTGAAATTGTGCCTTGGTATAGGTAGCTCTTTGAAAACACGAGGCTATCCATGTGAGCCTATTAAATGCTAACTGGTGTCGGCAGGTGCTCACTTCTGTAGACATACAGAATGCTCATGCTGCTTGCCTATTGGACGGCTGGGACCATTCTAAAGAGATGCATGTTTCAAGTCAAGGAGTTTTGAGTGGTGGATTTGTTTTTGCCTACAGACTCACCTCTTGTTTTCCATGTTATTTATCTGCCTACAGAGCTAGAGTGTAGCTAAAGCTGGTCTTGTATACAACACACACACACACACACACACACACACACACACACACAGAGAGAGAGAGAGAGAGAGAGAGAGAAGGAAAGAAATCCATTGCTCCATTTAAACCAAGCATATCTATTTGTTACTCACCCAGGCCTTGAAGTGATTTTGCTGTTTCTGTGTTTCTTGTGTCTTAATGCTTTCCAAATAGCTTTCAGCATCTAAAAGCCATGGATACAAAACAACGCACAAACAAAATTCAACTCTGAGGTTCCACGGGTGCAATGTCTAAAGCCAGGAAAGGCTTTTTGTGTAAGTCACCAGCTTAACGAAGATGATTTTTACTGGGGGGAGAAGGATCTAAAACAGACAACAGAGAGGCTAAAACAGGCTGTTTCTGGGAGATGGCGGAGAAGGAAGGAATATATTGAGAATAGAAGCATCGTTGTAGAGTCTTCTCAGCTGGACTGAGGAGGGAGGGAAGGACGCAGAGTGGATGTGTGGTAATTAGAAGAGGGCTCCATCCAGGACAGAGTCTGGAGCCAAAGCCAGAGGAAGTTGGAATAATGATGTATGTTGGAGACCCACAGTTGGAAGGCTTCTTCAAGTGGCCCACCCCATATCCTGACTGGGTTTCAGACAGGAAGGTAGCAAGGGATGACCTGTGTGACTAGCAAATGTGGCTTCAGCACCATGTAGAGTCACAAAGCAGCATCAGTGCTCCAGAAATGTCTTAAGAGCAGACCGCTTTACCCTGTTGCAGTTTGTCTCAAGGATTCATGGGTTTAGAACAAGACTCTCCTAAGTATACATAAAAAGGCACAAAAGCCTTTTAAATGCTTTCTCTGACTGTTGTGCCAGACTGGCTTAAATACTGTCGTTCATGTATGTATGTAGAGAGATCCATTTCTCTGCATCCAAGATAACTCCTTTCCCCTTTTTGTCAACCCAGACTCCATGGAGCAGACAGGCAGATGTGGGAGAAACTGAGTCACTGTTGGTTTTTGGCAGTGACTGTATTGCCATATAACTCCGTAAGATTCTTTTCCCCTTTAACCCACATTTGGCATCAACTGAAGCCTGACAGGGACAATGAACCAGAGATGAGGGACCCCTTCCTGACTTCATTTTTGGGAGTTCAGCCTGCAAGCAACACTGCTGTCCATGCATTCAGCTGTGAGGGTTTTAAAGATCCTGGGTCTGTGACTCTCAGCCTGGCAGTGGCTGCCTGAGTGTGCTTTGCCCATGAGTGACGCCAGACAAGCTCTTTCTGGCTGGTTGCTTCCTAGACATCAGTGGCACTGGATTTTCCAAACCCTGACAATCCGTTCTTCAAATGTCTCCTCTCTCACATCTGTAGGCTGAACAATGGCCCCCAATAATATCCTCGTCCCAGCTGAGGAGTCTGCAAATGTCTGTTTGTGTGGAAACAGGAATTCTGAGAATGTGATTACATGAACAACCTTGAGAATGGAACGCATTGGTCCATGTTTTGTACTGTAATAAAATATCTGAAGCTTAAAAATGTTGTTATAAAGGGGCTAATGTTCATATTACAATTCTGCATATGGTAATGATCTTGTTTTCAGAGTTTTGACATGGTTCAGGGAACTATATGCCAAGAGACAGAGACCATGTATATAGTCTTGGTAACTCTACTTTTTTTTTTTTTTCTATAAGGCCACCAATATTCAATCATGAGGTCTCTATCCCCATGACTTTACCTAATCTTAATTACCTGCTAAGGTTGGATAAAGTTTTCACTTTAATTCCTCACAGTGGGAACAAAGCTTTAACATATTAGTTCCAGGGGACAGACATTGTACACACCATAGCTGGAAGATTATCCTTGGCTGTTATCTGGATAAATTATTATTATTATTATTATTATTATTATTATTATTATTATTATCTTTAATCTTTTCTTATAGTCCAGTCATTATCCCCCCTCCTGTTCTGGCCTCTGACAGTTTCTCATTCCATTCTTCCCCTTCCATCTCTAAGAAGATGTCCCTACCACCCTACCCCAGTACCCCACCAGACCTCCCCACTCTCTGGGGCCTCAAGTCTCTCAAGGGCTAGGTGCATCTTCTTCCACTGAGGCCAGACCCAGCAGTCCTCTGCTGTGTATGTGTTGGGGGACTCAGACTGGCTGGTGTGTGCTGCCTGGTTGGTGGCTCAGTGTCTGAGAGATCTTGGGCATCTGGGTTAGTTGAGACTGCTGGTCTTTCTATAGGGTCACCCTCCTTCTTAGCTTCTTCCAGCCTTTCCCTAATTCAACAACAGGGATCCCGGCTTCTGTCCATTGGTTGGATGTCTGGATAAATTTTTAAAGTGACCACAAGTGTCCTTGTAAGAGAGAGTATGGGGACATTTGGCCACAGAACAGAAGTTGATGCTGTATGGCCATAAATCAAGGACTGCTAGCAGCCACTGAAGCCTCCAGAAAGATCCATGGCTGTCAACATGTTGGTTTCAGCTTCATAGTATCCCTTGTGTATTTCTAGTTCTTACAGCTACTGGAAAGCGAACCACTGTAAAGTCAGTAATTTCCTATGGAATACAAATCCTCGTGAGCAGAGGCTCAGGGCTGAGAGAGCACATCTTCTTGACTCTCAGCTGCCTTACCTGTCGAGCCCTGCATCTGCTTTCCCGTCTTTGCAGAGCCGGCCCAGCCATTTCCAATCTGTAACAAAGGCCACTTCTCACAGTGGCAGGGCCGTGGGGCAGATGACAGTACCTTTTGTGTCTGTTTTAATCTAACTCGTGTTACACGATGTAAAGAAATGAAGTTGTTCAAGCACACCTCAGAAACAAATTGAACTTTTCACTTTCATGAGATTGAGTGCTCTTCATGACCAAGATGACCAAGATACAAAACCAAAAGGCCTCCAGTGTTTTAGATGATCTGTCACTGGGATCCCAGGACTTGGGAGGTCGAGGAAGGAGGATCAGAAGTTTAAGGCCATTCGTAGTTACATAATAAGTTTGAGGCAACCTGGGCTACAGAAAACCCTGTCTCAAAAAGAACAGAGAAAAAAGCTTTTGACAACTAAACCTGAAGTACTTCCTCGGCTCAACTAAAGTATGCAGGAGGATGCTTGGGGATTTCAGAGAACGAATGTGTTTCAGAGTTAAGGAGCCCACTGTGGGGGTGGCCATGGTGACTCCCTGTCCTCATGCAGTGACACCTTGCTGTCTCTCCACATTCACACTCATCCCCAATGTCACTGTCCCCCTGGTTCTGTTTTTCATTTAGCAAGAGATCGATCGGCGCCACTGGCCAACGCCACCAACTTTCCCACCCTCCAAACCTTTCTCATCCTCAGCACTTTGCCTTTCTCACCCATCTCTCTGACAGATGTTGTCCTCCATCACGTGACTTTTTCTGAGGAGACAAGGAGAAATGTCTGTTCTTCCCAGGGAGGGAGAGTATTCTCACAGACTAGAGAAAGGGATTTCATCTAAGTCCATCTTGGTGATCCAGTGAGCTTGTTGGGGCCTATTTAAGAAGCATTGGGCCTCTCACAGGCTGTTGTACCATGGGGAAACCCTCTGGGGGACTGATGGGCAGTCATGCCACAGAAGAAATCTGCAGCATGTAGTTGTGTGTGTGTGTGTGTGTGTGTGTGTATATATATATATATATATATATATATATAAAACAACCTATGCTAAGGCCGGCTAGGCACCGACACTAGCACTGGCAGTCTACCCACCCTCATGGGGATCCCCAAGTGGTACCAGTTAATTGATCACCTCTTAGATAATCTAATAGATTGGGGGGGTCCCCGTGAGACTCTCATGAAGCTTCATGAGCTCCCTGACCCGTCTTCCTCCTCTGTGAGAGCACATGAATAGGCTGATCTCATGAAGCTCCCTGACGACTGGTGAGAGTCAGCTTCAGCCCAGCTGAGACAGAATTTCAGAGTTAAAAGGGACCTTTCTAAAGCTCATCCATTCCAACCCCATGTGGCGAAATTAATGTGGGCTAAGGCAGTCCAGAGGAGGGGAGAAGAGGCCCAGAGATGACAGGTAGAGGCCACTTTCCCAGGAGTGCTGAGATCGGAGACTCCTTGGCTATTTATTCCTTGAGACACATTTGGCACGGTAGTGGTGGGTCAACGGAAGGAAGCAAGGTAAAGCCTTCTTCTGTATTTGAAAGTCACCCTTTGGGTTGGCCACTCTACTGTCCTTAAGCTTTTTGTTCCACAGAAGTGGTAAACAAGCCAGATTCTTCTGGTGACAGCCTTGGCACAGATGTGTTTTGTTAAACCAGGAACTTGGGGATAAACCTAGATGCTCTGAGCATTCGAGCAAGACAGCTGCACTACAGGGATGCTTCAGGGAGCTGCTGGGCTCTCTGGCAAAGGCACAAACAAACAGTCAGGCAAACTAGGAAGACCCATTAACCAACGAAGAGGATGGACATTTGGGGTGTGAGCCTTTTCTAGTCTGACTGTTCTTGCCAAAGGACAGCAGTGCGCCTTGCATTTCTGAGAGGAATAGGGGAGCTGAGGTCACAGCAACAGAAAGGAGACCTTAGTCAATTTAGAGTCCTGTGGCCTGAGGCTTTCTCACCACTGCAGCAGTGCATGCTGAAAAAGCTTCCCCGAGGAGATGTTTTATAAGAACACATTCAAAAATTATGTAGCTCAGATCTGCCTTTGGAATGGCCAGGATGTCAGTACTGGTGGCTGGACAAGAGGTGTCCTCTTTCAGAAACTGAGTCCTGATCCTGTAGAATGTGCTTGGTTTCTAGTAACAGAAGCTCAAGTTGATGTTTCCCTAAGTAAAACTGCACATCTGTCTGTTTGAACGGCCTCACTGCCGAGTTAGCCTCAGGCCCAGCTGTGAAAAGGTGCAGCGACGTGCTTGAAGACTTAGTCTTTCTCCCTTCCCCCATGTGGACTGATTTTCACACTGCCTTGCCTCCTTCCTGTTACCCCAGAGGCTGCCAGCCACTGGGAATGTAGACTTCAAGACTCAAGTCCAGGGGTGGGAACAATGGATGATGATTCCAAAGACTGCCTCCAGAGTGTGAGGACCTGAGTCTGACTCCAGAATTCATGCAAACAGCCAGGTGTAGTGGCACTGGGTTGTAGTCTCAGCAATGCTGAGATGGGAGATGGTGGCAGGCAGATCCCTGGAAGCCCACTGGCCAGCTCGGTGCCTATTTGTTCAAAGTTCCAATCCAATGAGAGACCCTGTCTGAAACCAAAAGTGGAAGGTGTCTGAGGAATGATATCTGAGGTTTTCCTCTGAACTCACATGCATACATTTGTGTGGACACACACACACACCCCTAGTCACAGTCAGAATCTACAATCTACTTTCCAATCACTAACAGGGGCTCAGATACTCAGGCTGTGTAATTCTCAGGCCATGTAATCCTCGTGGCTATGCAGGGGGCCTTTAACAATGTCCTTCGAACCACAATATGCATAGGACTCACCTGGGAGTTTTGTTCAAGGGTAGACACTGGGGCTGTCTGGCAGGCAGGATGAGTGTCAGGTTCTGATTCAAGTGGATCTGAGATTGCCTTTCTCACAAGCTCCCACACCAATTCAGGTTCTGCTGGAATGAGGACAGACCTAATGGAGACAGTCACTGTCCAGCCTTACCCATGGCCTGATGGTGAATTCAGCCTTAACTGACGATGGATAAGAGCAAAGATTCTGAGTAGGTAGAAGGAAGAAAGTGTTCTCTGTCTCATTGGGAGACAGTTTAAATTATGATGGTAAATACAGTTATTATGTCTCCAAGGTTTGGTGGGTGCCTCTTGTTAACCATTACATAAAAATCCAGTCAGTGATGTTTCAAGATGTCTGAGTTTATCTGTGTCTCAGCAGCACCCCTTGTAGCAAGGAAAGAAGTGACCTTCAGTTGAAAGACAAAAGATAAATACTCTTAAACATTTGCACGTGATTTATCACCACTACTATCAATTATTAATCGAGGAAGGATTGACATGTGCTCAATGCGGGTAGAGATTTTTGTTTAAGCACCAGCCCAGAGAGACCTGGAAAGGAAACCAACAGAGGAACATGAATTATAAATACAGATCCTGCTGTAAGAGGTCGAGGGAAGTATGAGCAGCCTCCGTGGGGAAGGGATCCGAAGGCTGCAGCCACCGGAACTGCGTGCGTAGTGCGGTTAATGTGTAACCCTGGGGCCAGGGCAAAGTGCCTTTTTAAGGCTTGCTAGAGGCCTGTATCCAGGCCTTTCCTGAGAAAGGGTCCGTGTCAGGGCAGGGCCACAACTCTGCAAATCTTCAGAGGAACTTATTTATGTACTTCAAAATCAGCACACAGCTTTTGGGAGCTGGGAAGAAAGAAAGTGCTTAAGAGCATTGGTGGGCAACAACGAGGACACAAGTTCAAATCCCCAACACCTACATAAAGAGCCAGGCATGGCTGTGCATCCTTTAACGCCAGCACTGAGGGACAGAGAGAGGTGCGTAGATGCATTTTATGACAAAGACTCAGGCCTGCAGGTTGCCTAATTTGTTGATAAGCGAATTCTCAGAGATGCCATTCTGGAAAAAGACTCATTTAGAATGCAGCAGGTGGAAGGATTGGGTGCCTAATTTATGTATTTGGATATCAACATGCAATAAGCAATGGTAATAATCACAACAATCCCTGCTGGTTCTAGAATGTTCCCAGGAGGAGAACTGTAATTAGGAGAGAAGCCAGCATTAAGTTTGGAATCTCACTGTTCTTCATCTATCTTCTCAGCATCCCTCTCCCTGGTCTCTCAGCATCCTGATGTATTCTGGCCACAGCAGATAATCTTCCTGTGTGTGTCGCCCTCTTTCCTCCCGCTATCCCCATTGCTCCATCTCTTGCAGCCCGAGTCGCTAGCATGTTTGCTGCCGGGGATCTAGCATTGCACAAACTCGCCATCTGTGTCTCATCAGGTGAGTCCCATGGTGTTCCATCTTCTTGGTGGAAGGACTGTCAATACATTTTCACAGGGCGAGGGAAATGTCTCTTCTGCCCTACAAAGGTCATGAACTCGCAATATATCACTGGAAAAGAAATGCACCCAAGGCACACAGGAGAATGATGGCCTTCTGATAACTCAATCAGACCCAGGCACTCTTCCTCACAGGTAGGTAGGGAGAGGTGTGGAAATGGACGCAGTTTTGAGGGGCAGTAAGTGATCTTCAGACAGCCGAGTGGGCCCCAAGAATGTTAAGAGTTTGTAAATGATTCTCTCTGGAAGCTGAGTAGATTGAGAACACACAATGGCTGTCAATGATGCCTACCCTCTCGTAATAGTTTAGTCCACCCTGACCAAGGCAGTCTCAGGAAAGGAACTGAAGGCAATTTGTCTCTTTTTTGTTGAGTTTACAGAGAATCTGTCGTGTGCTGTATGGGAGCATCCCCTGTCAATAAAATAGCTGTTGGCCTATTATTAGCTTTGGCAGAAAACAGGAGGTAGGATTTCTGGTAGGGAGAGAGGATTCTGGGATAGAGTCGGGTGTGGGAGCTGGTTCACCCCAACAGTTGATGGGGAGGGTCCTCATGAGCCCGAGGAGAGGTAACTAACCATGTGGCAGGACCTAGAATAGAAGAAATGGTTTAATTAAGCTACGAGCTAGTCCGGGAGTAGGCCCAAACTGTGGCCTAGGCGATTATTTATAAATAATAAGTCCCAGAGTCATTATCTCGGGAACGTGGATGAAAGTGGAAAACCCTGAGATTACTGTTGGGAGCCTTTTAGGTGATAAACGAGTGTCCAAGAGTTTTCTCTCTGTTTCAGAGAGGAGAGCCAGGGAGGGCTGGAGAGACAGAGCTCAGTTAGGTGTGTTTGTTGCCCTGAAACATTTGGAGGAGCAAAGTAAGCCATCAAGGGTGTCTCTGAAGCTGTCTGTCCATTTTCTGTAGCGACTCTCTTCTATCCCCAAACATTCTGGGTTCCGGAGTTGAGCAGTTAAATCACAGTAACATTATTCTTATTTTTTTTTGGGGGGGGTGGATTGGTTATTTTTGAGAGTATCCATGGACCAGCTTTTTAGCAAGCTGCTTTCTGCGGCATCTTTTATCTCTGAAGTCAGATTTTCTCTGACTGATTGGCTTTCTCTCCCTGTCTCATTGGATGTTCTGAGTTTTCTGTTTCTTTTGTCTTGTAACAGTCCAGGCCGACTTCAAACTCACGATCTGTCTGCCTCAGTCCAGTGCTGGGTAACACTGGCCTTCACAAGGTATTTGTGAAGTGGGGAGGGGGGGTGCAGGGGAGCATAACTTTTGCCCAAACGTCAGTATGACAGGATACTCCAAATCAGTCCAATTCTCTAGTTTATTTGAGGTGACAAGTTAGCAGTGGGAAAGGGGACACTGAATCACTGTAGTTGCTGACTGTAAGTCCCAACTAGCTTTTGCCCACAGAGGAGGGAAACACAGTCTCAGAGACTTAGGAAGGAATCCCCGTCCTCTTTTATGGTATCCTCCTGTCCTTGTCTTTGGCCCTGACGGTGCTAAGCACACTGTCTCACAGTAGCCATCAACTGTGATTTCCACTGACGGACAGCACACTTTCCCAATCAAAGCTCTGCTGGCCTCCTTTGCCTGCACAATTCTAAAGTTGAGTATAGTATCTGTCCTAAGTGGATGCTCAAAGGGGATATGCTAGGTGTATGTATTTACTTATGTAGAATGGGAAGGATGTGTTGTTGTTGTTGTTGTTGTTGTTGTTATGGTAGTGATCCATTACACTGGAACTACTATGGCTTAGCAGGTAGGTGTCCTTCCACCAAGCCTGAGGACCTGAATTTGATCCCTGGAGCAGCACACAGTAGGGCCTCAGGACCTGAGTTTGATTCCCTAGACTTGCACACAGTAGGAGAGAACCAATGCCTGAAAACTGACCTGCACACGTGTGATCTGGCCATCTTTTGCCTGCACACATACATAGGCACACAAAATAAAATAGATGAATACATAAATATAAAATAAATTCAAAGAATGATTTTGGCTTCCTCTACTTCCTTTTTAAATGTTTGCATATTGAGAGATTCTGCGAATGTTCCCATTTTGTCTGTTTTTACTATTATTGTTGTGGTGAAAGTAATATAATAGAACATTTACCATTATAAGCACAGTTTTGTAATTAAGAGGAATTTTCTTTTGTTAATTAGTTTTGTTTGAATCTTCAATGACTTCCCTCATGTTCATAATGACTTTGGTTATTTTCATACCCACCCGCCCACCCACTACTTCTTAAAAAGAATTCCCTGCATTCACTGAAACAGTTCTTTCTAGCAAGTCTCCCCCCCACCCCCCGCCTCCAAACACACACACCTTGATGTCTGTATTTGAGCTTTCTTGAATGCCTTTGTGTCCCATGGGGAATAGTGACTCGGCTGCAGGCTCCGTCCGATGTTCAGTGGGCACTGCTATCATTCCAGTGGGTGATGCAGTGTTCACTTAAAGTGTCCCCATTGCCACACTGAACCTTGTTGTCATCATTTCAGCTTAGCCACTCCCACGGCTACAGAACAGCCTTGGAGTGGTTTTCCTTATCGTGAAATTGAGGAATATGGGTAGAAAACACTTTAAAATACCATAGCCACTTGGTAGACTCTTTTATAATGTCCTTGACCACATGTCTCTGAGATTTTGCATATAATATTGGCATTTATTTATTTATTTATTTGGAAGTTGATAGGAAGAATTTCAAATTTAGGAGGAGCATTAGACTTAGGAATGTGGCTGTCTAAATTAATTATTATGATTTGGGGAGGCAGTGGAGGTATGGTGTCAGAGGCCTTTCTTCAGATGCCATCTGAGAGAGAAAGAGCTCAGACGTGTGACAAATTACAGGACACAATCTTACAGTGAGATGCATGAAGACCCCTGATCAATTCACTCAGACCCTGAGCCCACTGTCTGGCAGAGCTAAAGAACAAAGCTGACAAACGAGCCAAGGGGAGTCCTCCCGGAACACCTCACAAACATCAGCTGCAGGAGGGCCAGAGAAGCAAGACCTTCAGAGAAATTTTCACAACTTGAGAAGGTTGCAGCGGGCACCACAGCCTTCCATTTTGTTTGTGCCTTCTCCCTCAGGAGAGACGTCTCGGGACAGTCTGCATGATTACACCATGCTTTCAAATTGTTTTGAGTCACTGAAGAGAATGCACACGCCTAGAGACACACTCGAGTTTGTGATGCACGTGCGTGCAAGCAAGGCTATCGACACCTGCCTTTTCTCCAAATGTCCAACAACATCCTGTCCTCTGCCCTAATCTCAGTGGTGTAAGATGATGTGGGTTTTGTTGTTTTTGTTGTTGTTGTTTTTTAATGGGAAGATTTTTGCAGAAAGCTTTATTTAACACAGCTGGGTAGACAACGTTTGGTTTCTAGGGCTGAAGCCCAGAATCTCTCCCTCAGAGGAGCACTTGGCTAGCTCCTTCCACATCCACCCCAACCCTCTGCTTTCCCAGAACCTACAGGGCTACTCAAATGGAAGTTTCCTCCCCTGCTCGCTCCTTTATGTCTCCCAAAGCTTCATGCCCAAAGCTGTATTTCCTCCTTGCCATCTGTTTCACCCCCTCCCCTCTTACCCACTCCCCAGTTTCCTTCTCTCTAATTATCCCCAACAGTCTGTAGGTAGAAGGATGTAAAGATATAAGCAAGTGAATTGCATACCATGTAATTTGCCAATGGGATGAGCTCTGTATTGCACTCTTCCTACAAGCGAGTTTTCAATGGTGGGATCTTCAAGCAGTACACTTGACAAAAAGCTTTTGTGAGAGTTTGAATGGTTATATATGCACTTTAGCAATAATACTATGGTGGTTTTGTTGTTGTTGTTGTTGTGTTTGTTTGTTTGTTTTTCTTTTTTACTATTTGTGGGAAAGTATGGTTGTGTCCAGATTGAGAAAATGTCTCTTTAAATACTCATTTTAGGCTTGAGTGATTGTGTTTCTCTAGAAAAAAACCTATGAAATAGTCGTGTTTGAGAACTATTGGGTGGTTCCCGCTCATTAGTTCAGAACCCTTTATTGGAAGTCTCTTTTCCCAGCAGACCTTGAGAAGCAGAAGGAAGCAGACAATCTATCAAACCACCATGTATACACGTGGCACAGTTAACGTGTGTATGTACAACAGCCTGTAATAGTGGCTGCCTAGGGATGCCCTACATTTCCAGGGGTTCCTAAACCATTTTCCATGTGTTTCTGAAGTAAAAACCATTTTTATAGTAATGCTAAGGTGTTGCTTGCCTTTCCTCACAATGGCACCTGGCTGCAAAGGTGATTCTGAATTTGCAATGGAAAAAAAAAGCCAGTGTCACCTACAGACAAAACAGAACACACGTAAATTATCGTAAAGTTCACTTGTTTTTATATCTTTGGGATATTCTGCATGATTAAGTGGTAATTATGGGTCAATATTTCTTCAATATAGCAGGCAGTGTGGCTGGTGGATTTATGGAAAAATGCTAGCGAAATTTTCCACCCAGTGGGACAGCTTAGTTTTGTTTTTTGAGACCAGCCTTGGCTAGATAACAAATTCAAGGCTAGCCTGGGCTATATGAGAATCTGTCTCCAAAAATCAGTCATAATGCTTATATGCTAATTAAAAATGTATTTACTAATTGAATATTTCTTTTTTTAAAAAAAGCATTCCTCTTCTCCTCGAGTGTCCTTGCATAGTGGGGAGGGGAGCACTCATCGGGGAGCCACTGACAGCAGGATCTTTGTGTTACAAAACTTTTAGCAACAGGAGGTATAAGGACCCTGCCAAAGCTGGAGTTGATTGTAGTGTATTTACACAGAACTTTCTGGCAATTTCTTGAGAGTGTGTGAAATTAAAGAAGTTAGATAAAGCTGATGACTGAGACAGAAATTACAGAAATTAAGAGAGTACAGGTACGGGAGGTGACAACATTCGAGTATCCTTTTCAGAGTGCACAGTGATAGCAAACCTCGCCTAGGGGCCCCGTGGCTCCTGTCTCCTGGCATTCAGACACTGTGGAAGCCTCTGACATGGAGCATGATCTGGGCTGAGTGCCTGGTGCCTCATCTATACACTATGGTCCAGGGGAAAGCTTATCACATCTGAAGTTAGGTTCCAGACAGGCCAAAGTGCCTCCCACTGACCCTGAGTTGCTCTTGCTGAACATGAGCCCCGACCGAGGAAAGAACACTTCCCTAAAGCATCAATGACAATGAGCTAAGAACGGATATTTCTTTCTGACTGACAAAAATTCCCATCACAATCTTGACTTTGTGGTTCTCCTTGATTGCCTTAGGTACCTAGCTGGGACACCCTTGAATTTTTAACCCACAGGGATTGGGAAGCAATAAATGTTTGTGGTTTTACACTGTTAAAATATGGAGCAATTTGTTATGGAGCACTGGTGACTAATGCATCTAAATGTGAATATTCAGGTAAGGCTTACATATAATTGCATGAGCCTTTGAGATGTCTCCAAAGCTCATTAATGACTAGGCTCTGGACCTCACTAACAGTCCTTGCTATAGACAACCCTTAGTCTGAATTCTGGCGAAAGGAAAGGGGAATAGAATAACAGGGTGTGGGGGTACCAGGGGATGTGCTGGCAGCGTAGAGATTGTGAGGTCAGGGGAGCAAATTAGGACTTAGTGCATTTCTAGAAGTTTTTGAGAACACGGAGTCTAGAGGGATAGTGATTAATTGGCTGGGGAAGACACCATGATGAGATAAAATGGGGTGGATCTATAACGAACAGACAAAATGATCTGCATAGGGGTTAGGCTTGTGGGAAGAAAGCCTGTGAACAAGCCTGGAGAGGGACAGCATGCAGAAAGAGCAAATGACAGGCTTGTAACGGTGGGAGCTAGCTCCAGGCATGACTGCATCCAGAGTTTGGGGATAATGCTGTCAGTTCTTTGAGGCTGAGAGAGCTGGGTAAATCTGCAGAGAGCACTCCACGCTTTCTGAGGCCGGAGAGTGATGACCTCCGAGAGAGAGATTCCTGTCCCCGGGAATCTTTCTATGTGTCTTCATAGAAAACCCAGCATGGGTCTCTGATGCCCCTTCACAGGAGCCATCTTCATCCCCAGATAGTCAGTGGTACCTGGATTGGCAGGGGGATAATTACCCAAAAAAAAGAGAAGGGGGTGCTGTTGTCAGACAAGGGGAAACAATGTCGGGCAGATGATATGACATGTGTCTCCTGCACTGAGTGACAATAACCAGAGGCTGGGAAGATTGCTTAATATTTAAAATTATGCCAACCTAATTCAATAACCTGAGACTTAATGCAGCCGCAGAGCGTGTGCACCTCAGCTTCCCCTCATTACAGGAAATGCGGGCTGTATATAGGAAGTGACTTGGGGAGATGGAGTCTAATGAATAAAGGCAGGACAAGGGTAGGCCAGGAAAAAAAAAAAAAAGGTCTCTGAGTGAAATTCAGAGGCTCAAAATTTGAAGGAAACACTCCATCCTTTTCTCCCTGTCAGCATCTGCTGTTTTTGTTTTTTTTGTTTTTCCTGGAGCACAGCGTGTCACAGGACCAGGATCCATTTAATAAAGGCCGAGGAGCTGCTGGAGCGAGGGCTTTCATTCCAGGTATGCTCCACGTGATATGGCTGGATGCTACCTCTCTGGTGTCCCTGCATCCAGGCTTTGGCTTATCTGGGCACTCCTGGGATTATGAATTTGGTTCCAAGTGACAGATAGCTAGGTCCCAAGCAGGCAGAAGAGAGGTGTGGATGATTCAAGTGTGCTGCTCTTCAGTTAACAAATAAAGAGTTGATTTACTAAGTGGGGATTTGTTTTGGGGATGGGCAATCACAGATGCGCTGAAACCAGCATCAGCGTAGAATGTAAAGAACGCAGCAAGCAGGAGAGAAAGAGGTGAGCTAGCCTTCTCAGCCTGCTTGCAAAAAGTGTCTCAGTAGGATTCAGTTGGGCATAAGAGAATGAGTCATAAACCCAGATAAGGCAGCTTGTTTCTAACATCTGTGAAGTTTTCCAAGTTTAATGATTATCACCATTGCGTCACCGCCATCACAGCAATGTAAACGTGAGTTGTCAACTTAAAAATCACGTTGTACGGAACATTGCCCTTTTGGAGAGATGGAGATATGATGTTTAATTACATAGCAATTCAATAACATTCTGTGCCTTCAGTCTCTGGCTGGACCCTGGTCAGCCTCTGGTGGTCAGTGCTGGCCCTGGTCTGGTGGACCCCCTCCTCCCAGCATAGCTAAGGCTCCCCCTGGGGTGCAGTGTTTCCTCTGTCCTCTTAGCCCTGCTATATTCATGGTCCAGGCTGAAGGGATCTGACTTACTCTATAACACTCACCTTGAGAATTATACAGGATATTAATAATATTCCCTGCTCTAAAGTATATTAAGCCATAGTCTTTCTCTAGTATCTAGGTTCTGTATTCTCATTTTTAAGCAATTATCTATATAGTTCATAGTTAAGTAAATGTTTGAGATATATGTTATATTTATTTTCCCCCAACACACACACACACACACACACACACACACACACACACAAACACACACTTAAAAAGTTTTTGGTAGGGTCTCATGTATGTAGCCCCTGCTTGTCTCAAACTTTTTTTGCAGTTGAGGACAGCTAGAAGCTTTCCATCTCTAGTCTCAAGCTCTGATTGCTAAGATCATAGGTGCACAGCACCACTGTCTGTTCGAGTGGCAGTGGGAATCAAACTCAGGGTCTCATGTGCTACAAGCACGCACTCTACCAGCTGAGGCACAACCTCATATTTTGCCTTATATTTTTGCAGATCTGAGTATTCCCCAAACTATAAAAGACCAACCACAGAAGCCAGGGAAGTAAGAAAGGACCATGGTGGGAGGAGCCCTGGAAGAGGGAATAGCAGGGTACAAATGGTATGAGGCAGTAAACGGGAAAAAATAAGGAGGAACACTTTAATGGAGGGAGGAGTGTGCAGTACAGAAAGAGGCAGGACGACAAAGAACATTCAATGTTTGAAAAGCCTTTAGGAAGCATTATTTTGTATTCACCTCAAACTGTGAACAATTTATAGGCATATCTATCTATCTATCTATCTATCTCTTATGTATTTTTCTATCTTTTTATGGAAGCAAGTTATGCTATTTGGTCTGACAATATCCCCCATCAAAATCCATAGATCTTCAAGCAAAAGCATCAGGCACGACAGGACCTCCTTCCCAGATGTTGGTCGGGTAGTTCAAGAGAACTGGCAGAACAATATAGGCGATCGCTGTTGCTCTTGGTCGCCTCTCAGAGGATGAAGTAAAAGCCACCGTGCACTTCTAACATAGGACTCAGAAGATTCAAGCTGGATCTGACCTGAAAAGCCTCCTCTTGGAGGACCGGATTTCACACACAGGAAGGGGCTTTGCCAGTTGCCAAAGAAGAAAAGCAATCATTTCACCCACCCAGCTGTGATGTTTATGAACCACCATAACAGCCAGCACAGCAAGATAGCCCTCAAAGTGCAATAGTGGCACGCGTATCATGGCCGGCAGTAACCAATAGCTCTCTAATTGGACTTAAGGGCTGCTCTACGGGAGGGAAATTATGTCTGGTTCTGGAAACCTAGTCAGCGGCCCACAGCTATTAAGGTAATGGATCTTAGAAGAGAACCCACTATTGCTGCTTTCCTAGACCAGCCTAAGTCCTAATTGCTTTCTGAATATTTATCCTCACACCTACAGGTAAATGTGGCTCTCCTTTCTCATCAGCAGATGAAGCAACATTGCAGGGAACTACAGCTTGGTCAGAGCACACAGAATAACTGACAATGGAGCGTCCTGTCTCAGCGGATGTATTTATAACACAAGTCCTGTAGCTAAGGCTCCAACGAGCATTACTGAAGAGGGGACAGAAAGAGGGTGCGGGCCAGAGTATCGAGAAGTGTTCTGTGAGATTGTATCTCCAAAAAAATGACAGAAATCTCCAAAAAATGACAGAAAAGCTACCCCCCCCCCCCCGTGAGATTGCAGTGATTTGACTGCCCGAGGAAGACCTCAACAATGCCAATAGACATGCTAAGGTAGAAGGAGAGATTCTTACGGGCCCCACTTCATGACAAAGAACTACACAGACAATGAAGGCTAGGTGAGAGACAGAGAATTCGTCTTCCTCAGGGGTAAGCTTCTTAACTGGTTGCCCAGTATCAAGTGGTCAGCCCTGAAGTTATATACATGGAAGCATTATTTTTTCTCTCTGTGTGTCTCTCTCTGTGTCTCTGTCTGTCTCTCTACCTCTTTCTGTTTCTCTCTCTCTCTCTCTCTCTCTCTCTCTCTCTCTCTCTCTCTGTGTGTGTCAAATTGACACATGCTAGTGTTTTCTGGGAAAAGGAACCTCAGGTGTAAAAGAAAAAAAAGGTCTCTATCAGATTGTCTGTCGGCAAGTGTATAAAGCCTTTTCTCAGTTGGTGTTTGATGTGGCAGGGCCAGTCTATAGTGAGCATGCTGCCTGGGCAGGTTATCTTGAGCTGTATAAGGAAGTGAGCTGAGCAAGCCATGGGGAAGCAAGTCGGGAGTTGCATACCTCCATAATCCCTTCTTCAGTTCCCGCCTCCGGGTTCCTTCACTGTGTTCCTACCCCTGTCTTCTCCTCATGAAGAAGATCCGTGAGCTGAAATAAATCCTTTCTTCCTCAAGTTGTTTTGGTCATGGTCTTTATCACAGTAGAAACCTAACAAGACAATGTATAACACTAACAATCAAGGAACAAGAAGTCATGAATTTGAGAGTAAGGAAGTAGAGGATGGGAAGCAAGAGATGAAGGGAGGGGACGGGAGAAGGGTTCGAGGTATGAGAAGTGAGGGTTTGTCTATGCTCAGCCCAGGGAGGGGCACTATTAGAAGGTGTGGCCCTGTTGGAGTAGGTGTGGCCCTGTTGGAGTAGGTGTGTCACTGTGGGTGTGGGCTTTAAGGCTCTCATCCTTGCTTCCTGGAAGCCAGTATTCTGCTAGCAGCCTTTAGATGAAATTGTAAAACTCTCAGCTCCTCCTGTACCATGCCTGCCTGGATGTTGCCATGTTCTCGCCTTGATGATAATGGATTGAACTTCTGAACCTGTAAGCCAGATGCTATTAAATGGTGTCCTTTATAAGAGTTGCCTTGGTTATGGTGTCTGTTCACAGCAGTAAACCCCTAACTAAAACAAAAAGGAAGAGGAGAAATTAAGTGATTGTATTTTAATTAAAAAAAAATAAAATTACACATAATTTTTCCACTATAACCAATCTTTTCAAAGGTGAAAATTGCTGGAAGAATCTATCTTGGCTTCTCTGAACTATTTCCTCTAATTCCAAGATCCTTGGAAATCCTGTTCAGAATTGACTTGTACATAGGAAAAAAAAAAAAGAGATTCTGTTCCTCTATTAATTCTTTTCATGTCCTTTAGTCAATTCAATTTTTCTCAATAATACTTTCTTAAGTCAGTTTTGCACCACCACGGTTCCAGGCACTAAAGGTATAAAAGATGAAAAATACTATTATTGCTCTCTAGAAGGTAATATCTAATATCCAGCATCAATGGGAGAAGCCAAGGGGACTTGGCCAAGCATCCACGGTCTTCTAACTCCAAGCACACATGGTACCCCAAGTGCTCATATATATTGTCTAATATCACATGATGACCTTGGACACTCCTGTCTTCATCTCAGAAGCTCAGGGACATTACATACTTGTCCAGACCCTGCCATCAATGTATCGTGACCTGGGGATCCAGGCAAGATTTGATGTCCATCTTAATTTTTCTATGTCATACTTTCCCATCCCCCAGTACTGCTCTGTATCCCATAATTCAATCCTGGAATTCTATTTCACTCTCCCTCTTAAGTCTAAAGCTGATAATGCTGAGGAAGGAGCATGCTTTCTAAGAACCTAAAAACTGCTTGGTCCCTACAGTGTGTGAATTTTAACTCTACTATTTTTTTTTTCTTTAGGATCTGAGTTCATTTCAAGCTGACTTTCTATTTCCGGAGAAACAAAAGCTTAATGGCAGCACACACCCACACAATGTGATTTTCAACAAAAATATTTTTAAAAAGGAGATTCTGGTGATATACAAAGAACATGTTGAGCGAGAAGTAACTCGTGCATAACAGTCATAGATTTTAGGGAGTCAGCAATTAGGATGTAGGTGTTTAGAGCTAGTCTTACTATATGCTATTCACTTTCAAGTGTGTCTGGATTTGCTTACTATTATAAAGAGCATCTATCTCAGGCCAGTTTAACTGATAGACTTTGCCCTATTAAAGAACTTGAAGTCATACCTTAGACTTCAGGTTACCAAAGCTCTCTCAACCCAGGTGGGCAGAGAAATCTAGTGGAGTATCATCTAGAGTTTATAAAGCGCGATTTGCTTTGAGCATGGATGTCTCCACTCATGTGAGCAAACATAAGCCTAACGTTTATTACTTTATTGCATAGGAGCAATTGTATGGATCACATGCTGGGCTACTCACGTGTAACATATTAGTGAGAGAGCATTTGTCTTTGTTTATAGTTCCTGCCTTAGGATCATTGGTCAGCCTCTTTGGGACCAGCCTGCAGCTGACCCATAGCCCTGATGCCCCGTCAATGAAGTGACAGGGCTGTAGGATGAAGGCTGTGTTTATTTAAGAAGAGGCCTGATGACATCACATCCACGTCTTGTTTTAGAAGGCTCAGGAGCCCACGGGACAGCACAGTGCCCTAACCTACTCTATGTGGACAGACACACTGCAAGGATTGCTGGTTTTAGGCTGGATTTCAAGGTGAACCAGGTTGGAAGATTCAAGGAGAGACTTGGGAAGTTATTGACTTTTTCTGCTTCCTACTTTGGTTGATTAGCCCCATACGTGGTGTTTGATTAATGTCTGAGAGCTCTAATTAGCAATGTCTAATCGGCTCCACATACTCTGGGCTATTGATTCCTGCCTCCAGAGAACTAATCTAATTGCACTCCTTACCATTAGTAAGCTTGCTGTGCTGGAAAGTTTACCCTATGAAGGGCTTTGAGATGGGGGAGCTGGGGTAGATGTTAGTTAGGCATGCTCGCTTCTATCTCTGTGGTGCTTCTCCCCCCCCCCCAGCCCCCAAATTGATGAGTTTCCTTCCCAAGATTTTCAGAAGAAGAGAAGGGTGTGTCTTGTAAACCTCAGGGACAAAGTAGAAACCCAAAGCCTAATGTCATCTCTTACTTAGTTGACCGGTGCCTACTTTCCTGCTGCACTGAAAAGATATCATTTCTACTATAATAATATGGACATTTCCTCAGCTCTGTTTATGGCTTTCTTCCCCAGGGATTCCAATGTAGAAATTTATTTTATTATTTTTTTAAAGATAGCAATGTTGGCATGACACCGAAAACGTGTGTAAAAACAAAATGTGAGTGACTAGGGTTTTAGGTCCTTCTGCAAATCTCAAATGTGTGTTTTTGTAGCACTTTATTTGGAGCATGAATTAACCAGTAAGGATAAGTTTGTTCATTGCCCTACAGATAGCTCTGGATGTAAGAAAGATTAGAAGGATACGGAGGTGTGGCCTTGTTGGAGTAGGTGTGTCGCTGTTGGAGGTGATGTGTTACTGGGGGTGGGCTTTGAGATTTCAAAGGTCCCTACCAGGCCCAGTCTCTGTCTGTCTGTCTGTCTGTCTGTCCATCTGTCTGTCTTCCTGCTGCCTGTGGATCAGGATGTAGAACTACCAGCTACTGCTTGAGCACAGTGTGTGTCACCATGTTCCCTACCATCGTCATAATTGACCAATCCTCTGAAACTGTAAGCCAGACCCGAATAAATGCCTTCTTTTATGAGTTGCCTTAGTCAGGATGTCTCCTCACAGCAATGGACCAGTGACTAATACAGAGACTATGACCAGTTAGTTACAGACACACAGTACCGTGACTGCCCTTTCTGCTCCGTGTCACTGCCTAGAAAATCTTGCTCATTGATAGACTTGTGGCACACTTCTTCCTACATAGGTTCTGCCAATAGAACTTATCAGACTGGATAGCAATTTTCTGTCTGTCTGTCTGTCTGTCTGTCTGTCTGTCTGTCTGTTTTTCATCAGGCTGAATAATGATTGAGGACAGAGGCTATATCTTTACTCACTGGTCCAAAGGTAGTAAGTCCTAAGCTCTTGTCACTGAGTGACTCCATCAGATTTCCACTGATGCTCTAAGATCTCCATAGGTAGACATCTGATGCCATTGGGAGCAGCCTGGATTCATCCCAAGTCTTCTGGCTTCTTCATGGCTGCCACAGGATCACCTGATGTCACACTTACTGGTGCTTGCCTAAGCCTGAACCTGAGCCTGTTTGCTGAATCTGTGTCCCCTTCTCCACATCTGTACTGAATCCCTGCCGTGGTCTCCCAGTAGGCCCACAAGCCGCATTTCCTAGAACAGAGCTACTTCCACTGTTCTGCTGGGGTATGGGTGTTGTGGTGTCCGGTCCCCCATAAGAAGACATTATAGCAGAAGTAGGAATTGGGGAGGAATAAAGCTGGACATCAGGTGGGAGGCAGACTGTTTAGGAGCATGTTGATGTGGGAAGGAGTTTTGTTTTTATCCAAACAGTAGCAGTAGATGATGATCAAGAAGAACTATAATAACATGTGTTTAAAAGATAACGCTGGCTGCTAAGGAACAGTGTTGTATAGTAAATGGATGTTTCCCAGACAATCAGACAATAGGATATGATGGTGACATATAGGACTGTCTTAGAGGCCGAGATGGATAGCACTAGAAGTGAATGGGGAAGGGAAGGGATGACTTCTGGTCTTTAATTGAGCAACTGAATAGGCAGAGGCAGCACTTGCTTAGGTGTGGCAGAGGGGTAGCTTTGGGGACGAAATCAAGAATACATTTTCGATGTATAATTTATGCTAGCTCCTGGGTAGCCAAAGTGGCTATTCCTAGAAGGCATCGAGATATGCAAATGTCAAGATCAAAGGAAAATGACCAATGTTGGTATCATCAAAATACAGATGATAGTTGGATGATACCCCAGAGGCAGAAAGCACAATACACGGCTAAATGTGGGTAGCTCGAACCAGAAAAATGCTTGCCTGGTATGTAGAATGTACAATTCTACCATCCTGACAGAGATGAAGGTATTCTAAAGAGTTACTTTGCCCTCCCCTTTGACTATCAAACTATTAAAACAACAGACTCAAAGAAAATGCTGTTTCCGCAGGAATTCCATGTTGGGGAAGGGCAAGGCTAAAGTCCTGATGTCAGTAAGAAGAAGAAACTGTCTCCAGTCTCTAGGTTCCTGGATGAAATTCCGCATAGTTCGCACAATTTGTGAGAGCACTTTGCAAGAGAGGCTGGAGCGGAGACACGGATGGGTCAGTGATGGGCGGGAGCATCCCTTCACCAGGGAGCTTTGAATGCTCTTAATCTCTACTTAAATCTGAGCCTCATGTCAGGGCACTGAAGATGGAGTTGGTGCTCAGGGGGTGGTTCTGTTGGACCTCATTATTTATCCTTCTTCCCAGTGTAGTCGCGTTATTCAAATTTCTGCTCTGCTGTATTAGTTATCAATTTAGTTGGCCTGTTGAAGATGATTAGCCCAGCATAGCTTGCCAGGGCTGCCGTGCTCCGGCTCTGACACTAACAACTCTGATAACAGCATGAGTTTGAGGCTAGCCTGGGCTACACACACACACACACACACACACACACACACACACACACACACACACACCATAATACAGACCTAGGGGAGGTGGGGAGAGTCCCATTTTCTACTTTCTATTTTGGTATTAATAGCTATTCTAAGGCAGCCGGAACGACTCTAACAATGTAAGCAGCCGAGAACAAAGTCTCCTAAGGTTAATGAATTCCCCAAGGTGTGTTTAAAAGACACAGTGCACAGCACACCCGCAGTGCCGCCCAGCCTGAAGCACCAAGAGCACTGCTCCCAGCTCCTAACGTTGGGATTGCGCCGGAATGTCCTTTTCTCCTCCAAAGGTACAAAGGCTTTCTGGCACAGGCTGTCTAGATCCGTGGAAAAAGCCATATTCCTATAATAAAGGAATAACGAGAAGGGAAAACAAAGTAAAACCTTGGCTCGACCCTAGGTAAAAATGTACAATTAGAGCCGGGTTTCATTCACATCCCAAGGCATTGCTCTCGTATCACAGGGCTAGCTCGGAACAATGTTGGCTTTGTGTCGGAGTCATTAAAGACTCCATCCAGGTTGTTTATTTCAAGTCTGGCAGCAGCCTGACCCAGAGGAGACTGAAGTCAGGTCTTGAACTCTTTGGCTGAGTGGAAGAATGACATTTTTCACACTTGAAAGCCAAGTTCTTTCCCCAGGCTCCGACTCCATTCCATGATTAGTTGCTATTTGCTTAACACGAATGAAGGACACGAAGGTGAAGTTTGATAAACTGAAGAAAGTGTTTGATATAATTGGGAGAGCTGGACTCTGCAAAGATCACTTTTACTATCTGAACCTGGACTCAGGAGTTTAAGAGAGTGACGTATTGGAAAAGGATGGAGCAAAGATCAAAATAACGAACATGGCTTCTACCCGTTTCCCACATCACCAGTGGAGTCGACGGAAACAGAAATACGTTCCCCTCTTCCTGCTCTGGAACAATGGCTCAGTCAGGGAAATACGTCCTCAAAAGCACAGGAACCGGAGAATGAGACTGGTGTATGCCTTTAATGTCCATAGTGGGGATTAGTGAACAAGTGTATTCCAGTCAGTGAGCTGCAGGTTCAGTGTGGGAGAGAGCTCTGTTCTGAGAAACAACGAAGAGAGTCGTATGATCAAAATGTATTGGCTGTAACGCCCAAAGAATTAATAGAATATATATATTTTTAAAGATAGTGACTTAGAAAGACACCCGAGTCAACCTCTGGATTCTACACGTTCACACACACACACACACACACACACACACACACATGCACACATGCACACACACGCATATACACACACACACATATACAAAAACATACACACATGCACACACACATGCATGCATGTATGCATGCACACATTTGCATATACACACTCATAACACTCCCTGGCCTTTCATAATCTAGATTAGCCCTCACTAATCTTTCCTTTCCTGAACACCTTTCTAACTGTAGCTGGAGGGGGGGCACTTTTCCCCCCAACTTGCCTGCTCTCTATGCCCTTTACAGACATTTTTTTTTTTCTATGTCTAGCTGGAAAAGGCAGGGGAGACTGGGTTTGCAACTGGAGTATTATCTTTGAAGACTCAAAGAGGGCTGAGTTCTAGAAGTTTCTCACATTAAGAGGTCTTGTTGTTGCTTGGCCATTATGTATTCAAAATAGGAAACTATGCTGCCCCCTGCCCCCTGCCCCTACAAGACTGTCTTGGGGATTGAATAAGATTCACGCAGGTAGCTGTGAGCTTTCAGCAGATGTACGGAGTCATTTGTTGGTGCTGTCGCATGAGCATTATTTAATATTCCAAGTGCAATTTCTCTTATCTCATTCTCATGAAAGATAAGTTTTATCTTCATAATAAACACACAGCTGCTTTCCTTTTAAAACATAAGTTCCTAAACAAATAAAAAGTAAATTGATGACCTTATTTAAAAAAAAAAAAAAAAGGAAGCTAATGCAGGAAGCACCCAGAAGTAACCCCGGATGCATTGTTCAATTTATTATTAATAGTCAGTGTGGGATAATAAGAATCTGTGCTTACCCCGTGCATTTAAAATAGTTAACTCATGTGTTTGTTTGTCTATGTGGTAACTTCAGCAGGCTGTGGGTTTAAAGGGGGGAGACTCAGGGATTGTTCTTTTTTTTCCACTAATTAATTTATTTATTCAGTTTACAGCTCAACCTCAGCCCCCTCCCTCCTCCCCTCCAGTCCTACCCTCTCACCCCCTTCTCCCATTCGCCCTTCCTTTTTTCTCAGAGAAGAGGAGCCCCCCAATACCAACCCCCCCCATCGAGTCTCATCAGGACTAAACAATCTCTCCCACTGAGGCCAGACAAGGCAGCCCAGAAATGGGGAAGGGATCCAAAGGCAGGCAACAGAGTCAGAGACAGCCCCGGTCCCATGGGTGGGGGTTCCACATGAAGACCAAGCTACACATCTAATACATATATGTAGGGGGCCTAGGGCCAGCCCCCGCATGCTCTTTGGTTGGCAGTTCAGTGTCTGTGACCCCCACAGGCCCAGGCTAGTTGACTCTCTAGGTCTTCTTGTGCGGTCTCTGACCCCTCTGCCTCCTCCCTCCCTCAGTCCTCTCCCGACTCTTCCACAAGACTCCCTGATGTTTCCCCTTGGGTGCCTGCATCTGTTTCCATCAGCTGCTGGATGAAGCCTCTCAGAGGACAGCTGTGCTGGCCCCTGTCTAGGAGCATAGATAGCAGAGTAGCATTAATAGTGTCTGGGGCTGGCTCTCTCCCAGGGGGTGGTTCTCAAGTTGGGCCAGTCATTGGTTGACCATTCCCTTAATCTCTGCTCCATCTCTATCCCAGCACATATTGTAGGCAGGGCAAATTTGGGGCCAAGGGTTTTGTAGGTGGGGTGGTGTCCTTCTTCCTCCACTGGAAGTCCTACCTGGCTACAGGAGGTGGCCACTTCAGGCTGCATATCTCCAGCTGCTAGGAGTCTCAGCTAGGGTCACCCCCATGTACTCCCAGGAGCCTCCCTCACCCCCCTGGGTTGTCCCAGAGATGCCCCTCCCCCATTGATTTCCCTTCTTTCTCCTACTCCTTTCACCCTCCCCGCTCCCTGATCTCCACCCTGTTCTTCTCCCCAGCTCCTCTCCCATCCAGTTCCCTCTCTCCATCCACATCTGATGTCTATTTTATTTCCCCTTCTGAGTGAGATTCAAGCATCTTCCCTTAGGCCCTCCTTGTTACTTAGCTTCTCTGGGTCTGTGGATTATAGCATGGTTATCCTGTACTTTAAGGGTAATATCCCCTTATAAGTGAGCAGATATCATGTGCGTTTTTTCTGGGTCTGGGTTACTTCATTCAAGATGGATGTTTTCTAGTTCCTTCCATTTGCCTGAAAATTCGTGATGTTCTTATATTTAATAGCAGAATAGTATTCCATTGTGTAAATGTACCACGTTTTTGCTATCCATTCTTTGGTTGAGGGACATCTAGGTTGTTTCTAGTTTCTGGCTATTATAAATATAGCTGCTATGAACATAGTTGAGCAAGTGTCCTTGTGGTGTGGTAGGGCATCTTGTGGGTATATGCCCAGGAGTGGTATAGCTGGGTCTTGAAGGAGAACTATTTTCAATTTTTTGAGAAACCACCAGATTGATTTCCAGAGTGGTTGTGCAAGTTTGCATTCCCACCAGCAATGGAAGAGTGTCCTTAGGAGTTGTTTTTTAAGTAGGATTTCAGTGATGAAAAATCTAGAAACTACTCTTCATACTGACATGTGAGGTTTATACACAGAGAGAGAGAGAGACAGACAGACAGACAGACAGACATGATATTATTATAGAAGAATAAAGAATTAACCCAATACTGTATTAACTTGGATAATAACTTATACTACAATGTACTGGATCCATACCACAGGCAGTTGTTAAGTTGCCATTCAGGGATAGGTTAGTAGTTTAGCTGGGACTTGTAGCTTGGAGTCTCTTATGTGAGTGAACATAAGAGGCATATTATGAATGTCGGGGTTAGAGATCTGCCTACCCAACTGGCCCTGGAGAACCTGCTTCTCAGATAGCTTACTGCTGGATGGTGGTCAGTTTCATTCCTGAGCTGGCCGTCTGCAGGTGGCTTCAGAACACCACAGTGAGGACCTCTCCCTAGGACTGTTTGAGCTATGGCAGCTGGTTTCTTCAAAGGAGTGATCTGGGAGAATGAGAAGGAAGCCATTGGCTTTTATGCCCCAACCATAAATTCAAATGAACACCATGATTTCTTCTGCATCTGTTTACTGGATGCAACTTACCGAGGAAAGCCAGAAGGAGAATGTGACATCACAAGATCTTGACTACTGAGCTGCATGGCTCACTAGAACTCACTGGTTGGTCCGTTTGATATAGGATTTTTTCTTGCATTTCCCAGGCTGACCTTAAGGATGAGATGTTTTCTGCCTTGGGCTCCCACATGTTATTGACTTCAAAAATGTTTTTTTCTTTTGGAGATGGGGGGGGGGGTCAAATGTAGTTCAGATTTACAATGATGACTTGAAGTGCTTAAAGCTGGCCTTGAATTTCTGATCCACCTGTGTCTACCTCCTGAGCGCTAGGGTCATGAGGGTGAGTCGCCAAACCCGGCTCTGTAGATTCCGTTTTTCAAATGAGGTATCAAGGCACATTTGGACACATTATAGAACCAACATAGCTCTGTGGTAAGAACTGCATTTTTCTCTTGTTTGTGTGCCAGACAAAATATAAGCTTCTCCACAACGGGAGTAGTCTCTTACTACCATTGTTTTCCCCAGAATGCAATATTATAAATCTCCTCCTGGTTGCAGAGAAAATGAGCACAAAGGTATAAATAGCTTCTTCCAGCTACAGAAGAATTTCAGTGTCTACATCTAGACCCAGATCCAGAATTCTGATATTCAATTCCGTGTGCTGTCAGATTGCATCTAAATAGAGACATCAAACCCAGGGCTCGTTTGCTGGACTGTAATTTATTTTTCCAGTTCCTGGATTCATCCAACGATCTCAAACATCTGGATTTAAATTGGAAACATCTCATCAAAAATAAAAAAATAAAAAACACACAAATGTTTCTAAATAAGAAATGTTAAAGGCATCCTCATGTTGGGTGGGTAACTGAGCATGCCGAGTGGTCATCCCACTGAAAACCTACCCCCACCTCTCCATTAATATTACTCCATGTGGGAGTTCTCCAGGGTAATCAAGTGTTAAATTGGAAGTTTGGACCGAGGCAATACAAGCAATAGGTATCAGAGTGCAGTGCAAGGCAGGGCACCAAGACACACGTTTTTGTAAGAAAATATCTGGACATATACTACAGAAACGTTTGCATCCCTTGCTCCAGGTCCTCTTCCTCAGGCTGAGGTTAAGTCAGGCAGGTCACATCACAAGAATCTGGAGCACCCGAGTGGTGGGAAATTGGGGCAGGAGGCGTATTTGATGCATTGATCAGCATCTTCTGCAGGCAGAGGAGCCGGTTCCTGGCTTATAACTTGAGACTGCACAGAGCTAGAGCCAGACAAATTCAGAGAGTTCACTAAGAGTTGCACTTTAGTGTTAGCGTTTAGATTCGAAATGTCTCCAAGAAAGCCCATGTGCTCAACGCTTGCTCCCCAGACATTACTGGGAGGTGCTGGCCTTACGGGAAGAGTTCATTCATTGGAGTGCACCCTTGAAACTTTCAGGTTGTCTTCTTCTCTTTTTGGTATCTGAGGCATGACCTGAGCTGTTTTGCCCCAGGACCAAAGCAAAGAAGGTGATGGACTGAACCTTCCGCAACAATGAGTTGACAAATCAGCTTTTCTCTTACTAAGTTAGCGTACTCAGGTATTTTGTGACAGTAATGGAAAATCGTCTAACATACCCACAAAATAGATGTAAGAGAATGGCAGAAAAATAAACATAAAGAAGTGCATGTAACCGCTCTTTATACATGGCTCGCTGTCTAATATTTGATTCCACTAAAAGTATATATTAACAACATTTTCTACCTTTTAAAAGAAAATCTAGTGAGTTGTTAAGCAAAAGTTATTCTTAGTGGTACCATGACAAATGCAGTAATGAAAGGAAAAAAATTTTTTAATGCCATAACAGTTTCAAAGAAACCCAAAATGATAATGTCCCAAGATTTATGGAAATATATAGATTCTTTTTACCCTAGACTGTTGATTTAAGAACTACTATTTATTATTATTGTTGTGTGTGCATGTAGTACATGAATGTGTGAGGGCATGTGTGTGTGTGGGTGCACAGGTGTTCATATGTGTGTGCATGTATTATGTGTGCATGTTATATATGAGTGTGTGCATGCATGTATGTGTATGCATGTGCGTGTGTGTGCAGGAGTGTGAGAGTCTATGTATTTATATGATATATGAATGTGTGTGCATGTATGTGTATACATGTGCGTGTGTGTGTGTGTGTGCGCAGGAGTGTGAAAGCCTGTGTATTTATATGGTATATGGGTGTGTGCATGTATGTGTGTGCATATGTGTGTAAGTGTGTACGAGCCTGTGTATGTATATGGTATATGAGGATGTGTGCATGTATATGTATGCATGTGTGTGTGTGCAGAAGTGTGATAGCCTATGTATGTATATGGTATATGAGTGTGTACATGTATGTGTGTAAGTGTATGTAAGTGTGTCCAAGTCTGTGTATATATATGGTATGAGTGTGTGTGCATGTATGTGTGTGCATGTGTGTGTGTATGTATATGGTATATGAGTATGTGTGCATGTATGTATGTGCATGTGTGTGTATTTGTAGACATCTGTGTCATGCTTTGTGAAGGTCAGAGGACAGCCTCATGGAGTCCAGTCTTTCCTTCCATCTTTAGACTTGCGTGGCAAGTGCCTTCACCCACTGAGCCATCTTGCCAACCCCCAAAGCTCACTGTACTTACAAGCAACTCAGTTTCCCTGGGACTTCATTGGTTGCTACTTTACCTGCTGCCATCTTCACTCGTTTCTTTCTGTTTCTTTACACTTCCCTCATTTTTCCTTTCAACTGAGAGTGGGGAATAAACTTGTTGGAACTGGCTCTGATGAGTCTAGTTAGGACATACTTCCTATTGCTTTTCTTTGCTGGTTTACCAAAGTCTCCATAAAGAAAGGCCTTAGGTGACTGACACGTGGAAAGAGGATTCTGACTCAGCTCATCAGACGAGTTTAAAACCACAGGCATGAGCACCCTGGGCACTGGGTGATGCCACGTCTGCGGATTATGTTTGGGTTTCCTTTTCTATTTTCTTTCTTTTCTTTTAATGTGTGAATTTTGACTATAGATCTGCCTGTGTACCATGTAGTCACCTGATGCTCACTGAGGTCAAGAGAGGGTGTCAGATCCCCCTGGGACTGGAGGTACAGAGGGGTGTGAGCCACCATGTGGGTGCTGGGACCAGAATCTGGGTCCTCTAGAAGAGCAGCCAGTGCTCTTAACTCAGGACCCATCCCTCCAACCCCTAGTTTAATTTTTAACAGAATTTTTCTGTGGACATTTTCCTTGGTTAACTCATCCAGTGAGCAGACACAGAGTACCCGCCCTGTGCAGATGCTGAGTGTGTAGCCATTAATGCTGGAGTCGTGGACTTTAGAACATTATTGCTTAATGTGTGTGTGCTCAGAGCTACACGATGCTCTAAACCTGGACCAAAAGATGGATTTTCCATGTCTTTTGAGAATAGCAAGTCTCTAATGCCATTTAAGCAGATGAAACAATGTGGATTTAGTGCCAGATGGGGAATGAATTCCAACCCCACAAATGGCAGTGAACTTGCTGTGGGACCGGATAGTAATAAAACTCACACTTTACTTTTTTTTTATACAATGCTTTAATTCTCCAGGTCGCTTTAATAACCATCTTCATATTATGTTTTTGCAACAACCTTTTGAGGGGGTCAAACAACCATTCTGAATCCTGTTACAAGTGAGATGAAGTGTCTGAGTGGCTCACAGCCAGTGACTGAGTTTGGGCTGGAGTTTTTTTAATTCTGCAAAATACATTCTTTTCTCTCTTAAAAAAACCAGTCTCTAGACGCCATCACTTCGGGCTTCATTTCTGCTTTTCTAGTACGGAGCCAATTTCTGTAGCACTCAGATCATGTGTTTAAAGACACAACTGGACTTTTTTTTTGAGCCAAATGGTCTCCTGGGGATCAACACATATTATTAACAATTCAATTTAGGATGGCTATCTATTTCTGGTCTTTGCTTCTACTCAATAAAGAAGCCGAGATGTCAGAAACAGAGCAACAGAGCCGGAGTTCAAGGATGACCTGGAGTCCTTGGCATAGGTAGCAACCCTCTGCCCTCAGTGTGGTAGGAGGCTGAGGAAGGCCGGTTGTCCATTGGTGGATGCCCGCAGTGTGGTAGGAGGCTGAGGAAGGCCTGTTGTCCATTGGTGGATGCTTTGAGGGTGGTTATTATTCACCCCTAGGTTCTCACAAAAGCTTCTATTAATGGAACAAAAGAAAAACTGAGGTGGGCAAAGGCCTAGAATGTTCTCATTGCCATAGACTTCAAAGCCAACAGTCAAACCACATGGGAAGAGGAGAGACATTCTGCATCCTAATGATGTTCCACTTCTCTGTAGGCTGCGGTCAGGCTCCTGTTCCTGGTCAGCATGGGGGCAGTGAATGATGAGCAAGCCCTCGGGGGGGGGGGGGACTGCAATGCCCAGTTAGGGTTTGCAGCCAACTCCTGCGCGCATCTCTCATTGCCTGCATTGTGCCGGGGATAATGGTCCGATCAAATGTCTCCTAATTTCATTGTGGACTTCCTCTCTTTAATGAGTCTCTTTCTCCTAGCTCTAAATAAGGAAGATGCTGAAACGTGACACACACTGCAGATGGGTCACCCACATCTGGGCTCTTCATCCTAAATGGCAGGGTGACGCAGTGGAGAATGGCTAAGCAAGCCATGTCTCGCTGTTCTGCTAAAAAGAGTGAGTAAGAGACAGGGGGTGTGGGGGTGGGCACAGCAGAGAAATGAAGGAGAGAGACACCGAATCATCCACCATTGTTATTGAATGGCACACATATCTACTAGGACTAATTACAGGAACCATTGCTGTCTATAAATGACTCAGAACTAGGGCACCCTGTCTGTGCCAAGTGATTAAATCTGGACATCTAGACTGCACCTAGGAGTTTGGCATTTACCAAGGAAACCCATGTGCAGATGGATATTTGCAAGCAATCTCTCTCTCTCTCTCTCTCTCTCTCTCTCTCTCTCGTGTATGTGATGTGTGTGTATATGTATGTCTATCTCTCTCTGTGTGTATATCCATGCATACTGGAGCTCCTGTACAGTTGTCAGTATCTCCTTAGCTTGTGTGTTTGTTAGTTTTGTGTCAACTTGACACAAGCTAGAGTTACCAGGAAGAGAGATTCTCAACTGAAAAAAAAAAAAAATCCTTCCATAAGATTTGCCTATAGGCAAGTCTATAGTACGGTTTCTTAAATAGTGACTGATGTGACAGGGCTCAGTTTACCAGGGGTGCTACCACCCCTAGGAATAAGAAAGCAGGCCATAAGGAGAAAACCTGAAAACAGCAGTCTTCCACGGCCTCTTCATCAGCTTCTATCTCCAGGTTCCTGCCTGGAGTTCCTGCCCTGACTTCCCTGGGTGATAGATTACAAGTGGTAAGATGAAACAAATGCTCCCTTCCTGACTTGATTTTGATCATGGTGCTTTATTACACAGCAATGGAAAACCCAACAAAGACAGGATGTCCAAAGCATGTTCTGGCCCTTTGGAAACTGGTCAGCAACTTGCAGGCTTGGAGGAGACACAGCCTCCTGGTTTGGAGCAGGAGCTCAAATAAGCCATTAAAAGGTGTATTGTTTTGGTTTGAATGTGAAGTGTCTCCTCCCCACCAGAAGCTGATATGTCTGAACACTCAGTCACCTGCTAGTGACACTCTTTTGCAAGGGTACAGAGCCATTTCCAGGTGACAGTATAACTCCAGGAAGTGGGTTACAGTCTCTCCTTGGTTCCAGCCCTTCCTGATAGTGCACAGGTACCTCACACTGCTGGTGCCACAGCCCGGAAGTTGCTCCCACTGCTGTGCAGTCTTCACCAAGACAGACCATACCCAGAGTAGAGCCTCCATCCTCTCATTTCTGTTGGGTGTCTTCTCACGGTGATGTCAGAGTCACTGATACAACAGAACAGCGCTGGGTCCTGAGAACCGGAAGAGCTGGGTCCTGAGAACCGGAAGAGGAATTCCTAAGCCCCATCTTCTGACTGTGCACCACAAGGTTGGTCAATGGCAACAGTATAGCTTTCTAGTTTTAGGCTCTAGAGCAGTGGTTCTCAACCTTCCTAATGCCGCCACCTTTAAAACAGCTCCTCACCTTGTGGTGACCCCCTAACCATAAGATTACCTCCTCGCTACTTTATAACTCTGATTTTACCACTGTTATGAGTTGTAATGTAAAATACCTGACATACAGGATATCTGATATGTGACGGTCATTCAACCCTCAAAGGTCATGGCCCACGGGTTGAGAAACATTGCTTCAGAGCACTCTGAGTGCTATTATGAAGGCAGTCAGCTTGTTCCTGAAGATAAACGGTTTGCTAG
The DNA here is from genome assembly GCA_902729485.2 of Mus minutoides. NCBI lineage: Eukaryota > Metazoa > Chordata > Mammalia > Rodentia > Muridae > Mus > Mus minutoides. Next base: position 1,326,399 of record LR749885.1, read on the forward strand.
GACCTCGAAGAGATCATCACCCAGTGGTGGCTTTAAGGTTTATCTTGGTCATACAACATTGCCAGAGGGACTCACCAGCTACTGAGGGCCTTGATGACATGTTGATGTCAAGTGAGCTGGCATTAGAGGTTAACCAGACAAAAGCTAGTCTCATCGGAGGGGAAGCAGGAAGCAGGGGAAGCTTGCTATCTTTCTCTGGGGTGTGATGTTTCCCAGATCCAGGGCTTCACTGCCAAGTTCAGCAGCAACTCACACTGTGCTGACTTGTTTCCTCCCTTCCACCATCCTGTTTCCTTTTCCCTGCCCTCCTCCCCTCTCCCTCCCCTTCTCTCCCNGAGAGAAGGGCTCTCTGTATGGCCTAGGCTGGCCTTGAACTTGTGAAAATTCTGACTCCTCCCCAGTGCTAAGATTGCTTATGTGTACTACTGTGCCTGGCTTCCATGGTATATATATATCTAGAGATCTGCTCTAAAGTCTTTTTCCATTTCCCATAGCATCTTTCCCAACTCTATAGCATGCTCCAGAAAAAAAAAAAAATCAAAGCATTTTCTCTTCCTTCAGGAGTGGCCACTATCTTTGGAGTTTTTCCCTTTAAAGTCCCCTGAGGATAAGCAGAGAAGATCTTTTATCTTTAAGGTTTTTACTGTGGATCATGAGGAACAACAACAATGACATAGAAGCAGCAAATAACTCAGTCTCTTGCGGTCCTTATTGTCACAATACCTCATACAGGGCTGCTTGTTCATTTGGGGTTGTTGTTGTTGTTTTTAGGCAAAATATCTCTATCTAGCACAGGTCGGCTTTAAACTCAACGATCCTCTTGCCTCCAACTTCCATATCCTGGGGTTATAGCATACCTGGCCTTTGTGAATAGTCTCTATCTCCTGGGATCATGGGTGAGAGCTCTAAAGTTCTGTTCTCACTGCCTTTCCCATTGCCTTCTGCGGCTTCCTTATCAAGATCATAGGTGCCATGTGGCCTCTCATTCCAGTCTGAGCAGGCGGTTGTCTCTTGGTCCTCGGTGGACGTTTGACTTCTCTGAAGTTTCAAGGATGAGTCACGCTTTGCTTCAGTGGCTGGCCCCTCTCCTGTCTTTGTTTGCATATGGTTCAGGTCCCTGAGGATAAGACCTGTGTTCTACTCTCCTGTCCCCTGTATGTTGGTGACTTTATCTCCCAATGGCTGTGTTTATTATTAATCTTCACAGGCAGTATAGAACTCACTCATGGCCTGACTCGGGGGCCTTATCTCTGAAAGGTGCCTAATTCTCACAGTAAGTGTGTGCCTTTATCCCTTTATCCTTCTCATGAGTGCAGGGATTTTTAAGGAGCTTTTAAAGTTCTTTTTTTCCTTATCTGAAACTATCTTGTAGGTGTTAGCAAACACAAACATAGAGGAGTGAGTTAGGATAGCCTGAAAGGAGTGAATGTGTGCTTGTACATAGCTTGCTAAGATAGGCCATCATGAATAATAGTAACATATCTGCCATCAAAGGACACCTGGCTGGCGTTAAGTTGCAAGGAGAGGGCTTCCATTCGTTGAGACTGTACTTACACACTTGGATGTTTCTTGTCTGGTTCCAGAAAAAGCCAGAGAAAGAGGCAGTAAGAGATGGAGAAAGCTAGGGAGACGTGGGGAAGAAGGAAACAGGAGCAGAGGACTTGGGAACTCGGGATAAGATTCCGAGACCCTATAGGATAGCTGGACACTNAAGTTGCAAGGAGAGGGCTTCCATTCGTTGAGACTGTACTTACACACTTGGATGTTTCTTGTCTGGTTCCAGAAAAAGCCAGAGAAAGAGGCAGTAAGAGATGGAGAAAGCTAGGGAGACGTGGGGAAGAAGGAAACAGGAGCAGAGGACTTGGGAACTCGGGATAAGATTCCGAGACCCTATAGGATAGCTGGACACTTTGCCCCACATTTGGATGGGAAAATCAGGATGTAACGAGACGAGTGACGGGGAGATGACTAGGGTGTGTCCAGAGACTTAAAGCATAGCAAGAGAAAGCCGGAAGCTGCAGAAGCAATCCCAAACTATCAACGGGACACTTCCGCCCTTTTCTGAATGGGTGGTCTCATGCCCCTCCCTTGTCTGCACATCCTCTGACAGTGGAGGATGATGCGGCCACCCAATGGAAGTGATGAGTCTTCCAGACTTTCCTCTTCTTCCCCTTTTCTGCTACGATGTTCTTTCATAGACTGGGACAGAGTTGTAACAATTGCTCATCATAGATGACCATGAGCTTCTAGAAGAAGCTGCTCTAGAGAACCACGAGATCACCGACCCCCCCCCCACCACGTCCCCCCCCCCGCAATTGGGCAAAGAGTCTTTGTTGGTTGTGGTGTTCTTTCTTTTCTCAGTCAGAAGCAGAGCAGATGTCCGTCCTTTGTTCATCTTAGCTTGATGACTGGCTTGGTGGCCAAAACTTGTTTTCTGCCTAGGACACATAAAAATCAAATCCTGTCAAAACCAGGCAGTGCAACATGGGAGGAGGAGGAAGAGTGACAGAGACCCGCGTTCTGCCATGTCATGTGGAACTGGTGAGGAAAGACGCTCACAGACTCGCCCTATGCCCCGCCTACCACCAAGAAATGCAGCAAGGGTGGATGGAGGAAGAGGGAGATCACCATGCCATCCACAGACCAGCCCTCCTGCATACAGCACAGGCTGGCCGGTTGCCACCACTATGCATGCAGTTTGCAGGGGCCCGGCAGTCACGTGATCAGCCTGCCGCCCGGAGCCACTACTTGTAGTTGTCAGATGGGAGAGAAGGAAAAGGGGAGGAGCTTGAGCATTATGAAAAGAGATGGACCTGGAGAGTGGGCAATCCCGCCACTTGGAGCCATGATAAGGTCCCAGTCCAAGCTGCCATGGAGGGTTGATTCTGAGTTCGTGGCTACACAGTTCACAGAAGTCGGGGTTGGTGTGATGTCCGTAGCTCATATTACCACTAGAGAACATGGGGACTTCCCTGGTTGGTGCAGCCGCCCGGGACCATGGGGGTGTCTAAGGCTATACAGAACTTGCCCTGCCCCTCTCTGACTGCAGGGCTCCACAGAGCTGGCCCCTCTTCTCACCATGGGCAACACTGGGGAGAGTGGGCCCTATGTCTTGCCTGTGGTGGGAGCACACGGGAGCCAGCCCCAAGAGTGAGAACATGGGAGAGCTGGTCTCACTGATCCTCTACCATGAGATAGTGTGGGTTCAGGGTGATGCCCTTTCTCGCCTCCTCCCTTGCCAACTGCGGCAGTTGGGAAAGCTGACCCTGGGAATCATGAGATCAAGTGGCTGGCCGACCTTTTACCAGCTGCAGCACTTAGAAGAGTGGGCCTTGCATCCTCCTTGCCTAGTATGCTGACCCTGGTAGAGAGGGTATGGGTGAGGTGGCCCGAGGGCATTAGAGCAGGAGAGCTAGCCTTTTCTCCTACAATGGTGGCATTGGGTGGCCTAGCCAGAGTAGTACTGGAGAACTCACACTGGTGGTGTGGATAAGGAAAAGCAGGCAGGTTAACCAGCCCAGTTACCACCCAGAATTCTGAACTGGCCTGCACCAAAATCTATGTCATGTGTGAGCAGTTGGGCCAGTACTGCTGATCTAAAACTGCAGGATCTCCATGAGGCAGGGCAAGAACAGGATAATGGGGAGAAGTCCTGGTGAAAATCCAATATTGATGGTGTTACAGAAGCCAAAAATCTTGAACCAGACCAATGACTCATTGCAAGTGAAGATGTGTAGACGGAAGGTTGTACTGTGGGACACACTGACACGCCACAGCTTCGACGAGATGTTTTCCTATGCTTTTGTGTGTGAGTGTGCTTTATTTTGTGGGAGAGGTTGCAAGAGCAAAGGGTGGATATGAGAGGATGGGGAGATGAGGAGGACTGGGGTACATGATGCGAAACTCAGAAAGAATCAATAGAAAGTTTAAAAAACCAAAATATAAAAAAGAAAGATACAAGATTTCCCAACCCGACATTCATGACCATCATCATCCTCACCACCAGCATCACCATCGTTACTAGCATCATCATCATCAACATCATTGTCGATGTTATCATCATCATAATAACCATCATCACTATCACCATCTCCATTGATGTCATTGTCATCCTCATCTGGCAGCTCCAGAATCATAGAATCATACATCCCCCCACACTAGAGTCTTACAGTGTGGGTGATTCTTATCATGGGAATCTGGTATTAGTTCAGAAGAGAAGACTTCTGGGTATTTAGCAGCCAAGACCATGAATTCAACAACTGAAAACTGCACGCCTACTATCATACACTCTGTCAAAGCTATCATGAATTTTATGATAACAATAATAATTTTAATCATTGCCATTTGAGTGTGAACTTCGTCTAGTAATCTGGTCAGCACACGAAGTGAATTGACACCACCTGCTGTGTGGAAAATAAATCTACAAGGACCTTTTGGTAACCTGTCAGTCACTCTCCCGATGGGCTTGTTCAAAGCAGCAAAGGATGTCTATGGAATGCTTCTTCAGAGAGCGCTTACAGAAGTTAGCTTACTTTTGATGGATGAACACTTTCCCCAGGGCTCTGGAGTGACTAATGCCTAGCCTAACATCTGGTCCTCTTCACGGCCAGTTTTCTTTTCAACATAAAGAACCAACTCCTTCATCCCACTCTAGATTCCTTTCCATGTTGCTGTGGGCCTTGTGGCCCTCACTGCCTGGTTTAGATGAATCATGGAGCTCTGAAAAGCTGTCACATACCCCTACTTAAGAGGAGATCCCTGTGGGGGTCTGCCTTCATCTCAGAATCCTCCCTTTTTATGTTCTTTTTTGCCTAATCAAAGGGTTAGAATTTTTCTTGTACCTAAGCAAGATGGTCTCTGATACTTGACTCTATCAGAAGGTGCATAGAAATGGCTTTTTAATACATTTATTTTCTAATAGCAATATGGATAGAATTTAAAAGTCAAATTCCTCTCCTAGTGTCATTAATAGAGCCCAGCCCAACTCTGGACACTCAACTTTTTGCACTTGGTTCTTGGACCTCAAGGTACATACTCTCTAGACTTCCCAATATGTCTTCTATCTCTCAGGGAAATGGGTTTTATGCTCCTATTTTTAAATGTTCACTTTCTTATACTATGTATTGACTCTCTTTTCTGAAATCTAATTTCTTAGCTCCCAACTTTGCACTCACTCTAAGGTACACGTGCACACAACGCATCCTATCACCCCTCAGGGCTGTCTATCAGATACCTGTTACTGCACACAAACGACTGCAGAAGCTAGTGCCATGAAGGAATAAGCATTTGCTATTGCATCGTTGCTGTGGGACAGGAACATGGATCACTTAGCTGAGCGGTTCTGGCTCAAAGTTCTCCATGAACTTGAAGACACCTGAGGATTCTTTTGACTTGTAAGGGACATCCACAGGTTCCCAATTACTCTCCCTACTATGACTGTGCGCTAATCAGCCACGTTCTGCAACATGTGTCAGAGCCAATCAAAATCACAGTTCTTTTCTTGGCAGCTTTGCTATTCTCTTTGGGGCTAAACCCGTCTCTCTTTCCCCATGTGCTTATTTTTAGGGATACTTATCATCAGTCCTTCCATGAGCTGTGAACAAAGCGGCGTTCTTCCCTAACTGTACCAGCTGTCATTCCATGTCCCCCCCTCCCTAGCTGTATTTCTTGACTTCCTGTTTGGATTTGTCTCTGTGGGCTTACAGCATAGACACTGTCTTGGGATTTTTCCATCGCTCTTATCCTAAGGTTTCATTTTTCTAAAACTTGGTTTTTACATTTTGATTTCTTTTTGATTAACATGTATTGATTACATATATTAGTGGAACCTGATGTGATGTTTCAGCACATGCAAAAATCATGTCTGTACCAGCTGGTCCTCATCTCCCTTTCCCTTCCACCTACCCTAGCTCTCTGGAAAGCATGAGTCTACTTTAACATTTTTAAAGTTTCTACATGTGAGAGCATCCACAATGAGACACATGATTGTGTGACAGGAGTCCATTCTTCCTTATGGTTATGAAATATCCAATTTTATACATACATACATACATACATACATACAGACAGACAGACAGACACACACACACACACACACACACACACACACACACACACACTACACCTTCCTTATCCATTCACTGATTCCTGGGCAGTCATGTTGATTCCATAGCTTAGATAATCATAAAAAGGTGCTTCAGTAAATTACACATAGGCATGCAGGTACCTGGTATGTAGACTTTTTCCTTTGCATATATAGCCAGAAGTGAGGTAGCTCCATCACAGGATTTTCCATAATGGCTGAACCAACTTACATTTCTGCCAGCAGTGATTGAGAATTCTACATCTCTAGCATTTACTCTTCCAACCTTTTGCTAATAACCCCTTTACCTGGAATGAGATGATACCTCACGATCCTTTTGACTTTCATTTCTCTGATAGAGTGATACCGAGTATTTAAAAATATCATTTTGGTCATTCTGCATTTCTCTATTTGAAAAAAAAAATGTCTGTTAAGATCCTGTGGCCGTTTTAAAATTCAATTCCTTGTGGGTTTTGTTATTGTTGTTGCTATCACTGCCAGTTTCTCTGAGCATCTCAGAGCTCTGGATACAAACTCTCTGGCAGGTGAGTATTAAGCAAATACGCCCTGGCTCTGTGCCACAGGGTGCGGATGCTGGTAAAGACTCCTCAGTGGTCTTCCTGCCCTCTGGCTTTCGTTCGACTTTGGTCAGTGGGAAACATGGAAATTGGAGGGAGAGGGAGTGGAGAAGAAGTAGGAGTAATTATTTTCCAGATCTTTCCCTGCTGGGTGGACACACCCCCTATTTCTGACATCAGGACCCAGCTTCCCACCCTCCCATCCTCAGGCTACTTCTCCATTCTTGTGAAGCAGGTTTGATGTGCATGGGTTACCAGCTTCTCTGAGTCTGGTTGGTGAGGTAAGATGCCTGTGTCCAACAGGTTACGCACAGCAGGTTTCTTACCTATAGGTAAGCAGCAAGGGACAAGATAAATCAAGAATTAATGGCCAGTTGGTTCTCCAAAGCTCAGGGGCTGCTTGAGGTAGCTGGCTGAGTCACTAGTCCTGAAGGACCATCCCCGCAAGGCCTATCCTGGAATTTTTCTACCAGTGCAACGCAACCTTCCATTTTACAATAAGAGTTTCATTCTGCCCAAGGTATCTATTGTTCAACTTCCTGTCCCCACAGGTGATGGGAAGGGCCATTGTTTGGTTATAGGAAGTAGAGACGGAACAGGGACCTGCATCCAGTGCATCTAGGTTTTATCAGGATGCTTCCTAAGAAGGGAGCTTGTTTCTGCGACTTCCTCTGCCATGGTTTTAAGTTTCCGCTTTCCCTGGATGCTCCGTCATCTGTGATTCTCTGTACTTCAGCCTCCAGTTCCTGTAAACATCATGTGAGCTTGCATCTCTCCATTCTTATTGATAGCAATTGTACACTGACAGATATTCACCATATCCTTTTGACCGTGTGGATTTGAGCCTCTTTCTATTGCTTGCCTTTGTTTCAGTGACATTGCTGACTGGAGAGAAGAATAGAGGTGTCAACAACTCTGTGTGGACACTTAGCTTTTTCTTTTTTTTTTTTTTTTTTTTTTTTTCTTTTTTCCTATGGATGTTTGCATGCTGCTTAAAAATAGAAGCTGTTGCAGGATATGACTTAATTTGTTGGTCATTATACTTTCATGGCATCATCTTTACGTTTGACTAGGAGAGTGGAGGTGTTGAACACTCACTTTTGCCTGCTCCTAAAATTGAAGCCATAATTATAAATATGACTTTTTTTGGCTGCAAAATACTGAATTGCTTTTAGACTTATTTTCCCTCCTGAGAATTTCTAGGGATATCTCCATCTATCCAGAAATCAGTTCTGGTCACTTAGGAATTCATAGCTTGCTAAGCCTAGACCACAATAGCCTTGAGCTGGAAATTTCTATCAGGGTGCCACACTGCTTCTCTTGGGGGTGGGGGTTTACCAGAAGCACTGCTACCCATGCAAACAAGCTTATAATCTCCAGATCAGAGGACAAAGGGCTTTGTCTCTGGCCCTCAGACCAGTCACCCTGAGGAGGTGAGAGACAAGCTCTGGCCTTGGACACATGAGAGTACTGTTCTTAGTGTTTTTGCATCATGAATTAGTCAGGGTTTCTATTCCTGCACAAACATCATGACCAAGAAGCAAGTTGGGGAGGAAAGGGTTTATTCAGCTTACACTTCCACATTGCTGTTCATCACCAAAGGAAGTCATGATTAGAACTCAAGCAGGTCAGGAAGCAGGAGCTGATGCAGAGGCCATGGAGGGAGTTCCTTACTGGCTTGCTTCCCCTGGCTTGCTCAGCCTGCTCTCTTATAGAACCCAAGACTACCAGCCCAGAGATGGTCCCACCCACAAGGGGCCTTTCCCCCTTGATCACTAATTGAGAATATGCCTTACAGCTGGATCTCATGGAGGCATTTCCTCAACTGAAGCTCCTTTGTCTGTGATAACTTCAGCTTGTGTCAAGTTGACACATAACCAGCCAGTGCACATCCTAATTGACCTTCTGNTTATAGAACCCAAGACTACCAGCCCAGAGATGGTCCCACCCACAAGGGGCCTTTCCCCCTTGATCACTAATTGAGAATATGCCTTACAGCTGGATCTCATGGAGGCATTTCCTCAACTGAAGCTCCTTTGTCTGTGATAACTTCAGCTTGTGTCAAGTTGACACATAACCAGCCAGTGCACATCCTAATTGACCTTCTGACCTGGTAAGGCTGAACTTGGACTCTTCTGTTCAGACTCAGACTCACGGAGATGAGGGTCCCATCAAGCGGCCATATCTACTCACTCACTGTAGAGCTTTACACACCTGTCTAACTGTCTCCACAGTAAGAAAGAGAATACTTCTGCCTCTGGCCCCAAATTCTATTGGCAGAAGCTTCATAGAGGAAGTTCCAGCATACTGCTTCTACTAACTCCTATTTACACCCCAATTCCCTTCTCTAACAACCCTACCTTCTGTAGAGAGCTCCCCGACCCAAGGCCCTCTGCTCTGTTTAACTAGCCTCTTCTGATTGCCCCCTAGTGCAAATGAGTATAGCTTCATTCGCTGTCATGATGAGGTCATGCCAACATCTAGGCTTCCTGAGATCAATCCCATTCACCATACACACTTCTGTAGTCCAGTAACCCATGGGAACTTGAGATCGCCCCACTATTTCCCTCTACAGACTTCCGCTCCTCCTGTGTAGATGAAAGAACCCTGAGATACAGGAAGGAATTCTATCGCTTATCCCAAAGCCACTGGATAACCATATTCTGCCAGTAAGTAGAATGGAACAGGCAGATAAATTAAAGATGGTCTCCAAAGTAAATGTCACATGATATTATGAGGAGAGAAACTATAGAGTTCCTATTTATTTCTTAATCCCATGCTTAAAAACAATCGATACGTACACATTGGCAATCAATCAATCAATCAATAAATGCTACAATCCATGATCAAATATTTTTTTTTACTAAGCAGGGTACAGATTTATTAGAGCAGGCAAAGCAGCAATGTCCACAAGATGGATCTGGAGAGACAAGAGACCTTAGTCACTATTGCACTAATGATGTGAGATGATTTAATAATCTCACTTGAAGGTTTCTGTGTAAGTGTCATGCCTGTGAGTCCCTTCTTATTTATCTGTATAGAGGCAAAGCATCTTTGCTTTCAATTTTCTGGAAATTCTCCGTGTTTGGCTCCTAAGACTCTCAGATCTACACAACATCAAAAATTTAAGTGAATAGCATCAAAATTTTGGTGGCTGCCATTTATAGCTATGCTCACCTATGTTGACATAAAATTTTGCCATCTTCTCAATTTTCGAGTCCAGTGCTCACTTTAAGCTTTTGTATGGCTATGAGTTTAATTGCTGTCAGCCAATGGGGTGGCTGGATGCTGATAGGTTTAAGGAATGAATCCATTCACTCAGCAAACAGAGCTGGGTTTCTCCTTATCAAGCAAGAGACACTTCTCTATGGTTGGGGCCAGATGCTCACCTATCAGGATTTGACCCTGGCTCACCCAATAGCACTTGTATAAGATCACAGGGAAAATGGTTAAGAAATGATTCTACAGTAGCAAGCTGCCCTGTGGGTGTGACCAGAAGATGCCATGCTGAGAATCTGAAGGGCTTGACTTCCATTGGACAGGATATCAAGGTCTGTGACTTAGGTTCTAAATTGGAAACTTACATTGTTTTGTCTAGAAGTTCTGTGTTCCATTCCTTATTCTATAACCAGCCTCTAAGAGACCTCCATTGGTCTCTACCATATAGAGATTCCCCCAACCAGGGTGATCTGTGACAAGCAGAATGAGAAAATGATGGTGAACCCCCTTCTAAGCTTAGGCTACAATCACATCATGGCTTTGGTCTTGGGTGGTATGTCTCATTTTGCTTCTTTCTTGGACCATTCTATCCAGGGAACTAAACTTTCATGTTGTGAGCATCCATCCCTGTGTTAGGTATTGGGTCTACAGACACTTCAGTTTGGATCCACATGTGGCACTGTTGGGAGGTGGTAGAACTTTGAGGAGCTTGGGCCCAGTGGAAGGAAGTTATGTTGTTGACGACACACCCTTGAAGAAGGTATTGGGATTCTGGTTCCTTCTTTTTCTCTTTGCCTACCCAGCTGTCAGGAGGTAAGCAGCTTCCTCCAACACACTCTCCATTGTGATTTACAGCCTTACCATCAGTCTTAAGTGTCAGGATCAGGCAGTCAGAGACAGAAACCGTGAGCCCAAAGAAACCTTTCCTCCTTTAAATTTTCTTATCTCCTTGCATTTTGTCATAGTAACGAAAAGCTGACTAGTATAATAGAGATGAAAAAAATATAATATATAATATAATAGAGAAAGACCCCTTCTCCATAAAACAAATTCAGTTGTCTGGGAGAAGGGCAGTGTTGTGAAGCAGATACAATGTAGTTAGTTGGTAGATGTGGACAAGGACCCCAGTGGAGCGGACAAGCCACCTAGGGGATTCAGGAAGGCTACTTTGTTTCAGCTTCAGTTGGCTGAAGATTTGCCTTTTAAACTTTAGGGGAGAAAATAGATTCCTTTGAGGTGGGGGGGGGGAGGGAAAGAGCGGGTCTTCCAGGCAGACAGCTGTGCATATGAGGGAAGAGAATTGGGCTCAATAACTATGTAGTGGGAGAAAATAACTTGTTGGAGCTTTCATTTATGGGTCCCACTGAAAACATAAAGAAAGCATGAGAAATGTGCTTTAAATTCTTATGGTTCCTTAAGATTCAAATTACGAGAGATCGCTTGAAACTCTTAGGCCACTTGAGATCAACACTGTCCAATATGGTAGCTGTCAGACATGTGTGGCTGTTCAGTTCATGAACTGGCCCAAATCAAATATGCTGGAGTATAAACTACCAAATTTTGAAGACAGACCAAAGAAAAGTAATGTCTCTCATGAGTAACTAGTTGGGGAGATGACTCAGTAATTTGCTGGCTGTGTAAGCTTTATCCCCATTTTTTTTTAAAATCCAGATGTGCTAATACTCATTGATAATCTCAGTCGGGAAAGCAGAGACAGGGCTCCCAGGGGATCTCTGACCAGCCAGCCTGGATGAATCAAAGAGTCTCAAAAACCAAGATAGATATAATTCTGAAGAAAAACACCTCAAGGTTGACCTCTTGCCTACATAAACATGTGCACATGCACATACATGAACACACACATGCATATCCAAAACTAAGTACATTTTGAAATGCCTTGATGGAAAAGCTCTTAACACTATCATGTGTCCGTGTGGCATTTTTAATATCTTAGGTTGCACAGAACACATCTTTATGATCAATTTCAACCCATTTTCTCTTTTTTTGCAAATAGGCCACTAGGGTGTTTAAAGCTCTGCCTGTGACTGTCCATTGTGGCTATTTTTGGCTTCCTGCAGCATAGCACTGGTTATTTGGCTACGGCAACATAGAGCAAAAAAGCCACAGGCACCAGTGGCTGTTCCGTCAGATGGATCAAAGGCAAGGACCGAGTGCCAGCCAGTGGGATGCTCTTGCTCACTCTGAGCTGAGTGGTCCAGCGTGAGGTTTAACGGCAATGCAGCTGGGGAGGAGGGGGATGTCACGGTTCAGAATCCAGAGCAGAGTTCCAAGGTGCTGGGCAGCCTCAGACACATAAGCCTAACACGGCATCTCGGTGCCTAGTGTGCAAGAAGGTTTCCGTCAAGCTGCTTCCCGGACCGGGAACTGTTTCGGTTCAGAGCTGTGCAGAGAAGCACCGGCTTCTGTCTCCCGGCACTCCACACTTGCCTTTGCTTTTACTTTCCAGGGCTTCCGTTGCCCATGTTCAACTCCAGCCCTAAAATATTAAGTGGAAAATTCCAGAAATAAAGAATCCACAAACTAGTAAATTTTATTGCAGTGCATTATCATAATTGTTCTATTTCATTATTAGTCATTGTAAATCTTGTTATACTTGATAAATCAAAATTCATCATAAATATGTATATATATAAAAAATCTCTGTGTGTGTGTGTATGTGTGTGTGTGTAACTTTAACTTTTGAAGCATGCTGTTGTGTAGAATATTTTGCTACTTGATTTTCCTGATGTTTTTGTTAGAATTAGGGGTTTTTGTTGTTGTTGGGCTTTTTGTTTGTTTGTTTTTTGCTTTTGCATTTGTTTGTTAAGGTCTTACTATGTAGGTCAGGTGGTCTAAACTGTATAGCCCCGGCTGACCTTGAACTCATGACAGTCTTTCCACTTCAGTCTAAGAATTAAGATTACTGCCATGAGTCACCACAATGGACGATAATCATAACAATTTATAAATAAAATCAGGGACACTCTGAGAACAGAGGTTGGCTTTTTCCTCCAGAGCTTGCTGTCAACCATGAAGACTTGAGACCTAGATGACTTCATGGGAAGCAGGGCCTGCCATCTAGGGCTTTCCCAATGTGTAGAATCTAACACCATGGAAAAACACCATCTATCGCATATCTCAGCACTCATGCGTTAAGCTGGGAGCCCGAGGGACAACAGCCACTGCTAGATTAATGAGAAGTAAACTCTACCACATATAAAACCTGACAGCTAGAAAACCTATCTGTCGGAACTCTAGGGGCCAGGGAAAGGGGAAACAGAGTTTCCCGTGAGAACCAGTTACCTTGAGCCAGCACTCCCTCATCCCAACACCAACACTCCTCCCCAAATCATGAGCATTTGGTCAGAAATCACACTACTTATATAGGCTGATAAAACTTCTTGAAGAAAAAGAGAGAGAGAGAGAGAGAGAAAGAAAGAAAGAAAGAAAGAAAGAAAGAAAGAAAGAAATCAGAAAATATGGTTCAAAAAATCCTAGACTAATAACACCACTAGGTCTATTTTATGTTTAGATTTACATATATCTTAAAATATAATGTCTAGGAACAAAACTGTGCATACAATGGATTTTTTAAACTGATTGAACAGACTAATGAAGAAACAGTGAACAGAGAGCCAGAACATTGGCCCAAACGAACCATTCATTCATGGGCCTGTGAGACAGAATTGGAAAATATGAAAGAAAGATTGAGAGTGAGCATGTGCTGAAGTGTGCCTGATTAAACAACTCTCGTGTTGGATGTTCTAACTAGCCACACGTGGCTACTACAGGGGAGTCACCAGCTTAACTGCTCTCTTATCAGTGTTCCAGAAGGGGTTAATTGTAGTGGGGAAGAGGCACAATCCAAGAGATAATAGCTGAAAATTTTTCCAGAATTAACTAATAATATTAATAATTATCCTAGAAATTCCTGAAGTCATCTGTTTTCTGTTCCTGTAACAAAATACCCAAGTCAGGGTAACGGTTCTAGAGTCGAGGGTTCTAGAGGATCACCAGTATCGCCTCAGCTCTGGTGAAGATCTTATGGCAGCTGAGGTACATTGGGGAAGCACACATGCGAAGAACATATCTTCAAACAGGGAGCCAGAGGGAGGCTGGAGTCCAATGGTCCGATTCAAAGTCAACCCTCAAACCTACCTAAGAACCTCCCATTTTCAGGCTCCACCAGCTCTCGGTGCTGTTTTTCTGGACATCAAGCCCGCATCTCACACACAGTAAGGGTAACACGCAAACCATATCTGAACCATCGCATTCCCTAAATCTAAGTCAGAGGATTACAAATAAAGGACATCTGAAGCCATTGGAAGCAAACTACAGGAACATAGTGAGGCGGTAGTTACAAAGTAGCCAGTGAGAAGCCAACAGTTACAAAGTAGCCCTGAGAAGGCCAGGAGATAGCTGTTACAAGGTAGCCGGCCAGAAGGCCAGATCACCTGCTAGGGAAATGCGGAGCTGATTTATCTGTGTTTTGTTTTTCTCCTGTGTATGTGTGTGTGTGTGTGTGTGTGTGTGTGTGTGTGTGTGTGTGTGTGTCTGTCTGTCTGTCTGTCTGTCTGTCTGTCTGTCTGTCTGTGTGCTCATATGTAGAGGCCAGAGGCCAATGTCAAATACCTTTCCTAATCCTTTTCCACCTTATGGTTTGAGGCATGGTCTCTCATGAAACCTGTTACTCCCCAAGTCAGCTAGACTAGCTGACCAACAAGTCCCAAGGAAGTCCCCAGGAGTCTCCTCTCCCTGCCTTCCCAGAGCTGGGATACTGGTCATGTTCCCTGTGGGGCAAGTGGACTGCACTGCCAGACAAAAGAACTGGTAAGGTTAAACAGACTCAGACCCCGGGTAATCTCAGAATTGAGAACAACGGGTGTGGAGCCGGCCCTCTCCAATGCTACCTGATCTGGAACATGAAACCATGATACCCAACAGAGAGGACCATGACTCAGTCATGTAGCATAAAAGCTGGAGTTCTCCATGTTAATGAGGTATCCAGATAGGCCTGGAGTGTTCAGCCAACAAGCTTCCCTTCCTGGGTGTTCCTTCCCCCAAAAGGCATTTAATCCCTGCTTCATACTGAGTAAGGTGTATGCGTTCACATCTCCCATCAAATAAAACAGTTTGGACAAGCAAGGACCATCTACTTCATCAAGGATTACTGCAGGGGGTGGGGCTTCATCTAAAAGACTTGTGACTAAATCTCCCTGAGAAGGCCTTCTCTCTTTCAGCCCCTCTATGCCCTCAGTACTCACTCAGAACCAAACTGGATTCCCTTCCCCCACCCTCCAGATCTGTGCTGTAGGCATAAGCTGTAGTCCTTACCTTTATCAAGGGAACGGTGGCCACTAAGGAGACACTAACGGCTAACTCGCAGAGAACTAGGGACTAGAATGGAGGAGAGAAGCACAAGAGTAGTGAGAACCCGTGCAGAAGAAGGGATACAGTTGAGCAGTACGGATGTCAAGAATGGTCAGTGGGACCTGTATGAAGATGGAGAACAGACCTTTCCGGAGTGCATGGAATAGTCATGCACGCTGGAAATTGGAAAGCCCCAGTACTGTCGTCCCAAAAGACTGGACTCAGGAATGAATACAGGTCCTTGCATGTACAAGGCCCTGTGATTAATCCCAGCACCGCAAACAGATGATCAGAGTTACACATTAATCTCAGCTCACAGATACATTTAAAAACATCGTAACGATTTAATTTTAAAAGGTTTTCTTTATATTTGCTTGTTATATTTTATGTGTGTGAGTGTTTCGTCTACCTGTATATCTGTGTAGCATTTTTATGCCCTGTGACTATGGAAGCCAGAAGGAGGTGCCAAATCCCTTGGAGTTGAAGTTACAGCTAATAGTAAGCCACTATGTGGTTACTGGAAACCAAGTCTAGGATCCTCTGTAGGAGCAATACATGTTCTTCTGCCCCTCACTTACTTGGAAATGAAACACGTGTACATGTGTGCTCACATGTGCTTCCAAAGAAGTTATGTGTCCTAAAAGACATTTCAATGAAAATGTGCAAGTATTCAGTACCGAACAGTACTGAACCTTTTAAAGCTAAAACCCGAGAACGCCGTTAAGCAGGTATTTATAAACTTGGTGCTCACAGTCACAAGGCAGGCAGAGCTGTAATTACAGGAAGCATCAAACTGAGAAGTTAGAAAATATACAGTAAAATGAATCCCTCCCAAAAAGTAGGAAGAAAAGAACAAATCTCTACTAATACGACATGTCATGGTTATCTCATTCAACAAATACGCATTAAGTGCTGTGTGTATTATGAAAAGAAGGCAAAATCCCTAACCCTCAAACTTCCTTTCTCATGGGGGCGTAGTTAGCGTATGAGAAAGTAAATGAATGAAATCATTTCAAGTCAGAAGATGACTTACCATTAGTGGTAAAGAAGCACAACAGAAAAAGAATAGAGCAGATTTTATACTGCAGGCTTTCTTCCAAGGACAGGAACCTGGGTAGTCATTAGGAAATATAAAAGGCCCACATCCTGCACGATAGAATGGTGATGGACGCTCAGTGATTACTTTCCTGCAAATGGCCATTTGTGGTCTGATCGGGGGCTCTCAACTGGGACATTGCCAATCTGAACCAAAGGATGAAGCCAACGGATCATTTCTCCCTAAGACTGCCTCCAGAAACTCATTTGGAGCCTTATACCAATTCTGGTTCTCAGTCTGCCTTCCAGCTCATGTCTTTAGGTGTCTCCTGGATGTCCTGACCTCCTAGGTGCCCACCAGCCCTCTTTGGAATATTCTCTTAGGCCCTGACCACTGTCCTTCACATTCTTCAAACAACTTCTGTCAGGCTTAGTCCTAGTCTTCCAAAGGCCTGGTGGGGGAGACAGATGTTGGAGACGAAGGAAGTCACAGAGCCCGATTGGGTATCCAGCTCTGTGTCTTCATCTGGAAATGTGGCTGTCAGTGTGAGGTCTGCAGAAACTTCCAGGGCTCTGGATCTCATGACCCCCAGGAATCCTGAAAGCGAACCACTGTGGAACAAGGTACAGCATTCCTGCTTTTCTATTGTTAACCATAACCCCAAAGAAACATGGATCTCTGAGCCTTTCAGGCCGTGTAGGATGGTGAGAGGGAGGGGTGAGGTGTTTCGTGAGGAGACCCGTGGCTTCCAGCAGGATGGCAACACCAAGTGTAGTTGAGGTTGGGAAAGTTAGCAAGCATTTACAGAGAAAATGCTATCCTGGGAGGGACTTGAAGGCCATGGGATGTTAAGTAATGGAGAGGCCCTTCCAGACAAGAGAGCTAGATGACCATCAAGGAGCTGTGAAATCGAGGCCGTAGCAATTAGCTAGTAGGTGAGCGAGTGTCAGTGCTGAGCCCTGATAGAACCCATCTTGTGGTGTGACTATGGAATGTTCCCCCATAGGCACGGGCCTATGGGGCCGTGTGTTTGAACACCTGTCTCCAGCAGGAGGAGCTGTTTTAGTAAGTGGAGGTCTATGTGTTAGAAATGGCTCACCTGGGAGACGGGCCTTGAGAAGGATAGCCGGCTTCTTGCTGAGTTCGCTGCTGCCTGAGCTGCCACGAGGTGAGGCACAGGCTATGTAGCAGCCCATGACCACTAACGAAGTTCTTAAGGCTGCCCCTTCCCCACTGGGATGGACTGCATCCCTTTGAATCAGGAGCCAAAATAAGCGACCCCTCCCTCAAGTTGCTTCTGCTGGGGTTTTTGGTAAGAGCCACAGGGAGATACAGCCGCTAAGCACATCAAAGTGGTTTTTTCATACCAGGCTGTGTACTATCTGCGCTTTAAATACTTTAAAAGGTGTCTTCTCCAAGTTGATTCCGTAAGCTTTATTGAGTTTTACCCTAATCCTCAGTTTACAGATGATGAAAGCCAAGTCTCAGGGGGGGAATTCTGCAGGGGTGAAGCTGGGGCTCAAAATCGGATCTAACCAGAGCTGTAACTGATACCGGGACTAGAGAATTCAACTGGGCCGCTACACAGAGCAAGAAAGCAAGAAGACAGAGCTGGGGGTCTGGGGAGAGAGAGAGTCAGCAGATGTGAGAAGCGCTGTGTCTGTGACACAGGAAGTCGTGAGTCAGGCGACTCTGGTGGTTTAGTGCCTCTTAGGAGGGAAAATGTTCGTAATGAAAGTTCTGCTTGACAGATGATAATGGCCCTAGAGGGAAGCATGAAGGAAGACAAGTGTGTACTCTGCATTATCCGAAGTGCAGTTACTGGAGAAAGCCGAATGGCTTGAGGCTTGTCACTCTGTCTCTAGGGGAAGCGGCCTGTGGAGTGTACAGTGACAGACTGGTAAGCTGGCATTGAACGATTGAGGGTATACACACACACACACACACACACACACAAACACACACAAATACACACACATACACACACACACACACACACACACACACACAGCCTTACGATGTACATTTGCAGACTTCATAATGTAAACACTCCTCCCATGCACGGCCTTGTGTTTGGGAGAGATGTGCACACTCAGCCCCATAGCCTCTCTGGCGTGTCTCACTCGGAGGAAGGCCTTACAGCAGCAGACCTTGATGTGCACAGATGACACAAGTGTGGTGAGCTCACACACTCACTAGCTGCTTTCCTGACAGGATGTTCCTCCTTCTCCTTCTCCTCCTACCCCTCCCCCTACCATCCCTTTCCCCATCCCCCTCCTCTTCTTCTTTCTCTTCTTCCTCTTCTTGAAAAGATTTGCCAGAACTTAAGGAGAGATATTTATTACGCTGAAGAAGAAGAAAAAAATGAAAGCAAAGGATAGACATCTAGACCACTCCTGGTGTCTGTATGGATGCACTTAAGTCATGTTGAAGTCATGAACAAATAAACCTGCTTCTGGGTCATCTCTTCCCTCAATGTTTTGTCTTCTCCCCAAAGATAGGAGATATGTCTATAGGACACAGAAGATGTGGCTTGCAGCAGTACATTTATTAACTACATGGCTTCAGACTACTTAACTCCCTTCTGCCTTAATATTCTCATCTGTAAAATGGGCACATTTCATTTAGGAACCCAGCAGGGCTGCTGTGAGAGTTAAAATGTTATACTCGAAATAGTGCCAACCACATAGAAAGTGTCAGATGAGTGTCGTCACCGCCATCACCGTTGTCTAATTATCACTCATACTTGCTTCCTTTTAATGGAGGTGGAAGCTACAGTTAGCACGCACAAGTTACAACTTATTTTCATGCTTTAAAATTAGCCCACGTTTAAAATAACTCTTTAATTTGAATATTTGCTAAATATAACTCCCTCCATCTTGCAGTTCAACATCTACCATGCCTCTCAAGTGGTGTATGAGCATCTGGGGAGGTGGGTGTCTTCATGAAGATCGTAAAATTCGGCATCACTGAATAGATGTTCTGCTCTGTCCGTTTCCTGTGACAGTGGTGGTCCAGGGGACAAACCAGACAAATTAAGTCTACCAGCAACCCCCAGGCTATATCCAGCTCATCACTTCATTACCATCTGCCTCCTAGGCTTTGTGACTCTTCTTATAAGCTAGAGCCACAGACAGACAGTTAAACGGGCTTTGCGGGAGTCTGTCCTCACCCTGAAAAGCTGCCGTGGGATGGCCTTAACAAGCAGCAGGTAGCCTGGAGACGTCCATCTGGGACAGAGAGCTCGTAAGCAGCAGAGGCTTAACTCCCTTCTGAAGACATTTCTGCTTCATCATCAACAATGACGGAGCATCTTCTCCCTGTAGAAAAACATATAACAGGGTCCTAGTCAAACTCACATGGCACCCCGTGAGCAGCAGAGGCCCCAGGGGCATCAAGGAGAGCAAGTACTATTTCCTTGGCTTTGATGGAACCAACCAGATCAATCAATGCTCCTGGACCTTCGCAGACTGGTAGATGTGGGTGGGTGGGATGTGTGGGTAGGTGGAGTTCCTGCCACACTCTGCTCCAGAGGGCCAGAGGTAAGTCCACACGAGGAGTCTGCACTCCCAGATCCACATTCAGGATTTCCAGGGGATCATTTTATCACTGAAGTCTGGGCTACATTTTCCTTAGAGACTTTCGAGGGAAAATGAGGGGAGTTTAGTCCTCAGAGAGTAGCCAAGTTGTGAGTAGTACCGCCTCTTCCTCCCCTGTCACATGTCCCTGTCACATGTCCCTGTAAGGCCCCACTTCCACTCCTTCCCTGCCTTTTTTTCCCATAGCGGAACCAGCAGATGCCTGAACTCTAAATCCTGGTGGGGGGATTCTAGTAGCTCCAACTGAATCCTGAGGCAGCAGGGTCTTTGGCTCTCAAGAACAATCTAGAATCTGTTCATCTGAAGGCACTTGCTGCCCTGGGAAGGAAGACTTCCAGGGCCAATGTGGGTATATATGTACTGAAGAAGACTCCAGGGGCAGGCTGTTGAGACAGAAAAGGTGTCCACGTTGGCTCCCCCATGAAGCAAAGGGCCCTGTGGTGATGAAAGAGAAATGACTAAATGACTGGGCCATTTCCCAGCCCCACCCTGGCCTCATCACTGGGATGCTAAGGCCAGGCTTTAAGGAACAGATCCACTTAAAGGTACTTGGGGTTCAGAAAGGTCTAGTTTGGGCCACACAGAAAAGATGGAATTGGGAAAAGGGCAGCGCCTGTTATAATTCACCTTATTTGCAGTAGACTGCCCTGTTTTAGATTGGTGCCAAGAGCAACACCATCCATGGATGATTGGTCCTTCATCCAACGTGGTAGAAAGAATGCCTGTTCTCCAGCTAGAAACACTTCCACGCGTCCTATGGATGGAGATGCGTTCTGGGCCTTACACAAATCTGCTCTGTATCCTTAGGATGACAACGCATCGGGAGCTAACTGCCCCTCCAGATACCTTAGCTTTATTTGGTGCTTGATTCTCCTGTACCATGCCCCTGTACTGAGGACCAATGTCCTGGTGGAGTTCTGTCTTTCAGACAGTTCGTTGATAACGTTCATTTCTACATAAGGCAGTTTTCAGCCCCGCCACATCCTCCATTATTTAATCATTGCAGGACAGAACACACCAGTGCTCGTCTATAAGACAGTGTCTAGTGATTGGAGACACATGGCTCGCTCCCTCTTTTCTTCTCTTAACAAGGAAGCCAGTTGTCCATTTGCTTTGGTATAGCTCGGACGTAAGTTCTCTTGCCACGCTGGGGTTCTCCCTGGGACATGTTGCCGATGGGATACCAGCATTAGTGACACACACATCACCATGACCAAAATGCTTGTGCCAGCCAAGGTGTCAGAATTTAAAATAAGCATGGAAATAAACCTCTGGCAATGTCTTGTAAATGAGTTTCTAGATTAGATTAATTTAGAGGAGAAGACCTACCCTAGATGTAGGCAGTACCACTCCATGGTCTAGAGTCCCAAACTAGATAAATAGAAGGAAACAGGGGCTGGACAGATGTTCCCATGGTTAAGAGCACTTGCTGCCATTGCAAAGGGCCAAGGTGTTGTTCAAACCACCTACACAGTCGCTCCCAACCATCCATTACTTCAATTCCAGAAAATCTGATGCCCTCTTCTGCAGGCACCAGGCTCACACACAGTGCGCGCACACACACATAAAATAAGTGAATCTTTTTGAGGAAGAGGAGGAGGAGGAGGAGGAAGGTAGGATGGCCCTGTTGCCACGCTTTTCTCCATATCTTCAAACTAATCCTTTCCTCCTTAAGTTGCCTTTGTTGGATGTTTCATCACAGCAGTGAATCAAGTAGCTCATATAATATCCAATTTTTTAAAAGCAGGAGGGAGGAAAGATCATTGTTGCTATAGTTCTAGGGATTCTATTGCATCATGGCAGAGACGGCATGGCAGTGTGGATGGATGCATCAGCAACAGGGAAGCCTGAGGCAGGGAGTCACAAGGTGATGCCCCCGAGGCAGTGAAAACAATAATGGAACCTTCAAAAGCCAGCCTCCATCTCTTCGGGGGTTTCCCAGCCTAGCAGTTCAACACAAGAGCCAGTGGAGGATATCTTACATTCAAACCATAACAACCTCTGTGTTTGAATATGGAATCCAGAAAGGAACACAAATTCCCAGCCCACAGAACACCGTCTTACATCCTGCTTCTTCGTTGTAGGGCCCAAACCGTCATACTTCCTGATATCTCTGGCAGACGAGGAACAAGCTTTTGGATGTCCACCTAAGTCGTTGAGAAACAGACATCAAGGATACAACAGGGCTGACCACTAAGTCTATGGCAGAGCACCACGGCCATAAGAACGCCTTACCATGTTGGGCATCTGCCTTTTACTGGGTTCATTTCCCAGTGTGACTTCCGAATGGTTATTTAATAAAAAGCCACTGAGATGTTTTGAGATGCTGTCATGAACTCCAAAGCATCATTAGAGACATCATCAGTAGCTCTGCTAGCATCCAGAAGCCAGAAGGAAAATGAGAGGACATTTTCTGCCAGTGTCCCTGAGGACTGGTGGTGTGTGACTTTCCAGCTTGGTGATCCGAAAGTATGTGGACGAGGAATTACAGAAACGTGGACAGAGGAGTTAAAGACAGCTGCACCACTGCAAAGCCCACCCCATTACCCAGCGTGGGTAATGGCTCACGGAGCCTGCCCCCCTGGGACTCTCCACATGACTTGTAGGCAGCAGCACAGGGTGAGTCTCTGTCCTCAGCAGTTTTTATCACTTTATATAACCTCAGAGGGCTTTGTGAATCGTTCAAGTAGTAAGGACTTCCAGAGAGTGGAAGTGTTTATTTCCTGAGTCTTAAGGGTTCTCCTCGGGCTGGGAAGTGTTTCCATTGGGAAGGTATTGATTGCTGCACAGCAACTGGGACCAATAGGACTGATTCCGGGGATCCTATGTGCTATCCTTTAGCCAGCTGTCGTTTGGGTACTGGTGACATCACTGATTCCATACCATGCTCTGGACTCTCATCTGAACTCATCACTCCCTAACATCCATGTGTTCCAGCATTGATTTTTCCACTCATTTCAGGAATCAGGAAAGATAGTGAATCATTTCTAGCTAAGGTATCTTGGTCTCTTCCCAAACAGCAAGTCCATCTTTCTTCCCATCTCCAAAGAGTCTCAAATACAGCGGATGTTACATTGGCTTTGCCTTTTGCCCTTTTCCCTTTCTTTGCTTGCTTGCTTGCTTGCTTGCTTGCTTTGGGTCATTTTGCTAAAATCCTCTGTCATTTCCTTTGATTCTCTTTTTGTGCATATCCTCATTCTGTCTGTTAAAACCTAAACTTCCAAGGCAGTTGCTTGCAAGCATAGTCACATACTAGAACCTTCTGCGGAGATTTTAAAAATCACTTACATTGCAACTGAATACAAACTTCAGGGAGTGGTGGAAGAATTTATATCATTTTTTCTTAAGGCCTCCTTCCATGGACAGCTAAGGTATCAGTTTGCTTGCTTGTTGGGGGCGTGTGTCATTTGGAGACTCCCTTGCCTTTCCATTGGCCCCCACCTGTATGCCTGTCTAACACCATGGAGAAGTTTCTGATTCGTCTTTGGTAATGAGCTATCTTTCCTCGTGGGCTGAGATTATGTTCTTTTTTTACTTTTAGATTTTCCTTTATTTCCTTTGGACTTTTGCTGTGGTGCGGGGGCTCCTTCAAGCCGTGTGGACTCGGGATTGTGACAACAAAATGCCTGGTCAAAGTGATCCAAGAAAGGAAGGATTCATTTCAACCTTGTAGTTTGAGGTACAGTCGAAAATGTTAGGGAATCATGGCAGTGGGAATGTCAAGAGGCTGGTCATGTAGCACCCACAGCCAGGAAGCTAGTAGTGATGGATACCATGACTCAGGCAGTTGCTCCTTATCATCCAGCATTGGATGCTAGCCCATGGGATAGTGTTGTCCACATTCAGGGTAGGTCTTTCCTTCCTTTCTGGAGACATCCTCACAGACACATCCAGAGGTGTGTTTCCATGGTGACTGTAAGTTCAGTTAAGTTGACAATGAAGAGTGACCATCACAGAGACCTCTCTGCCAAGGCTCCTTTCTCATCCTCTTGGTTAGACATTATTTTAACCTGGTCAGTCTCAAGTAAACCTGGGAAAGTTTCTTATTTTTATTTTCATTTGGTTGCTTCATTTTAGTAGAAATGTAATGAGAGTTTTCTGTACGTTGCCTTTGGCTGGATAAGGCCTCTAGTCAGTCTGGAGAGCCGAAACCCTACAGCATGAACAAGTCACACCCATAACACGTTTAAGGAAAATGTTTGGAAATTGGTGACCCTTTTTCCTTCACCTTCCTCTGCAGCTGGGCACTCACCTAAGGATCTGTAAACGTTTAAAATGTTAAGTCTCAAATCCTGCAATTTATAAGACAGTGGGGTGCACCATTGTCCCCTCCCCCCTGCAATGTAAAGGTCTCCTGAGCAATTCAGATGACTAGGTGGAGTTGACCTACCTTTCTTTCTTTCTTTCTTTCTTTCTTTCTTTCTTTCTTTCTTTCTTTCTTTCTTTCTTTCTTTCTCTCTCTCTCTCTCTCTCTCTCTCTCTCTCTCTCTCTCTCTTTCTTTCTTTCTTTCTCTCTTTCTCTCTTTCTCTCTTTCTCTCTTTCTTTTCAAGACAGGGTTTCTCCGTGTAGCCCTGGCTGTCCTGGAACTTACTCTGTAGACCAGGCTGGCCTCGAACTCAGAGGTCTGCCTGCCTCTGTCTCCCAAGTGCTGGGATTAAAGGCGTGAGCCACCACTGCCTGGTGATTAGCTGGATTTGAGAAACATTATTGCTTCTAGGACTGTCTTTTCACCTGTTTTCCCACATCTGATGTCCTTGGGTTCCCCCACACATGTCTGTCTTTTTTGTCACTGCATTTCGATCAATCTCTCCCTCTAATAGAAGGATCTATCTCCACTAGAGCTTATGCTTCCATTGACGTATTCCAATTCTGTATTCCTTTCCTCTCAAGCTTGGCGAAACAAGCCCATATTCATTGCCTTATCTTGTAAGAATTTCTTTTAAATTATCTCCAATTCATTTTGTGGCTCACGCTCTGCTGACCGAAGTGAAATAAGACACCTCAGACTATTATTTTTCTTCCTGGTCCCCTGGCTCCCTGGCTCTCCAGTAAAAACAAAACAAAAGCAAAAACCAAAACCAAAACCAAAACCCAGTAACTTTTAGTTTTTTCCATTGTCTCAGTCAGGGTTCTATTTCTGCAAAGAGACACCAGGACCACTGCAACTCTCATAAAGGAAAGCATTTCACTGGGGGCTGGCTTGCAGTTCTGAAGTTTAGTCCACTGTCATCACCATGCGGGAAGCATGGTGGCATGCAGGCATTAAGACATCCTTTCCCATTTTCTCAATTGTCATTCCCCTTTAAGGACGCCTCATCGTAGAGGTGCTCAAAGGCACCCTTGAGCACGGGGAGCCTCTGCTTACATGGCCTGACTTTAGTGCATGGATCGGTTATGTCCATAGTCAGATGTTGAGATGGAGTTAGGAAGCCAACTACTTACTTAGAATGGAGGAAATGGGAAGGGAGAGCAGGGTGGGAGGGAGCATGAGACAGTGATGCAGATCGTACCATTTCTGTTAGGTTAGCAAGCTAGTCTTGAGAGAAGCCCTGTGGTGGCAGAAACAGTTGAGTGCTTGGATCACGCTCTCCCGTACTCGTGAAGCTGAGACTGGGATCTCATGGTAGCTAACTTGTCTACCTGATGGAGAAGCTAGTTGTGGACTCTGCTTACCAATGGTGAGCAGAGACCTCTGGCGTCTTACTTACTTATGTTGTGGCTCGCAGTTTGGGGTGTAGTCTATCATGTGTTGGGAACTTGAGGTCGCATTGCATTCAGGAAATGGAAAGCCAAGAGTCTGCTGCTCATCTCTCTTGGCAACAGTGCTGACAACATGTAGGGTGGGACTTCCTACTTCAGTTATCCTAATCTACTAACTCCACTGGGGCATCCCCAGAAGGTGGCTTCCATTGTGATTCGAAATGCTGTCAAGTCGACAATCAAGATCAACCATCACACCCTTCTTCAGGCAGAGTTCCTCCATTTGCAGCTATGGTGGACCAAGGATGGATGAAGAGGCGTATAAGCAGATTGCTTAGAACTATGTGTGTACTTCTCTGCCACCTTCGTGGAAGGGCCATTCTGCACCCCCTCCTGCTTATCAGAGTCAAACACTTGTGTCCTGAGAGGATGGCTCCTTTCTTGGTTCCCGGACATGGAACTTCAGACATTCTAGGCTGGTTTCTCTTGGGACTGGACATATTAACCCTGAATGAGACGGAATGCCATGGAGGGGAAGGACCAGATTCTCAAGAAGTCACAGGCAAAGCTGGTTACATGCCTTGGTTCCCAAACAGCACCAGCATTAGTGTGTGTGTGTGTGTGTGTGTAGGGTGTCTTATTCTCCGTGTATGTCTAGGTTTAAGAACCAGGTCTTTCATGGAGCATCCTTAGATGTCCAAAGGTAAGGGATTCCTTTGGGCATTCCCAAGCTTGTGTTAGTCTGGAATAGCTAATTCTAAAAGGTTCTTTGAGGGATACAGTCCCTTTCCTCCTTTATCAGGCAGTGTGTCTCTGGATAGATTATTCTCAGTCTTAAGCCTGGCAGCCAAGACAGGAAGAAGGGTGGATTTTTGAGGATAAAAGGGACAGAGGGACACAGTTATCTTATTACAGGAAGTCTCTGACATTTTGTGTCACACGGAGGAAATGATGACTCTGTGGAGAGGAGTAAGGCATCTCTGTAAGTTCTACAGGATGGGAGCCTGGACAGCCAAACTGTTAGGGCTTCCACCAGGCATCGTCTCCTGTTAGAGCCCTGGGCTCTCCCAACCAGGACCACATGCCGAGTCTCCATCTATTAAAATGTGAACAAGCTCTTCAGGCCCCTTTTGACCTGCTTGATTTCTTGTTGTGGAAGATAAAGGCCCCTTGTAAGACAGTAAGGAGGTCCTTGGGTTTCACACCCAGGTTATAGCTCTTTACCAAGTGCCCTTACCCTGCTGTGCAATACTGCTTTGTATCAAGCAAGACACAGCAAGCTTGTATGCACTGTATGTCCTAACTCCAGCCTTATCACCTTCTACGATTAAATTTCTGAACTGTGGTACCAGCCAGGATGTTTCTATATGCTGGAATAGTCTTCAAAAATCTCCCTGTGATTATCACAAAGAGTTTAGATATTGGGCCACCACCTTAAGTCAGATTATTGAAGACCTACATCCAGAAAAGATGGAAGGTTCACTGCTAATTAATTATGAGAGAGACACGGATCTCACACTCAGTATTTTTGGTTGGAGCAAAATACACCTAACATGAAACTCGTCTTACTGTTGCAGTGTGCATCATCCAGTGGCACTGGGCTCACTTTAAATGTTTGTGTATCCTGACATCCAAAACTACAGCTCTGCACCCATCAAACAGTAGAGCCCGTTTCCCTGTCCAGCCTCAGCCCTCAGTTACCATGGTTCTGACCTGTTTCTGAGCTTTGATCTCCCAGATTCCATACTAAGGGAGTTCATGCAACGTCTTCTTGTGAAGGATATCCTCGTGGCTCATCCATACTGAAGCACACAGAGGACAGAGTAACAATCCATTGCATGTACACACTGTGGTTTCTCTCCCCATTCATAGACATGTGTTTTAAACATTACCCCACCGTCTGCTTTTTTGGTGTGCTACTGTGTTCTTCCTGTCAGAACATTAAATACCGTGTTCCAAGAATTTGTCCCCAAGTCTGTGTGCTCCCCGAGCCAGCCTCATGTTCTAACCCCTTGCTGGAATATGCTTAGAGTTCTGTCCCCATGATGTTCCCAAACAGCTGTTGTCACAGGTCAGATTTTTTTTTTTTTTTAAACAGATTCTTTCCTTCTTTGTCAGATCTAGTGTGTCCTCAGCTGGATGCTGCCGAGGCAAAACCCCAGCTGGGAGCTTGGCAGCCAGACGCTCAGGTAGAAATAGTAATGTACAACTCCCAAGTAAGGGAAAGAGGAGAGCAGGGCCAGGCAGTGGTTCTGTGAGATTCCCAGGCGCATCTCTCACTTCCTTCAAGCCAAAGAGGGGTTTGGAGCAAAGACACCCTGTTACAGGAATCCCACTCCGTCATGGCTGGGGCCACTGTGAGAGGAGCCCAGTCTCAGCTTGCAAATATGGCAAATCTTAAAGAGTTAATAACTGAGGGATAATGTGAATATTCTGGTCTTGTTCTGGTGTATACATATGTCTATGCGGACACA
This sequence comes from Mus minutoides, assembly GCA_902729485.2. Classification (NCBI taxonomy): domain Eukaryota; kingdom Metazoa; phylum Chordata; class Mammalia; order Rodentia; family Muridae; genus Mus; species Mus minutoides. Next base: position 1,354,458 of record LR749885.1, read on the forward strand.
TGCGTGTGTGTTTTTATGTGCAGAGTCCAGAGATGAACCTCAGATATAACTCCTCAAAAGTCTTGATTTTTGGAGACATGGTCTCTCTCTCTCTCTCTCTCTCTCTCTCTCTCTCTCTCTCTCTCTCTCTCTCTGGGACCCTTGACTGACTGATTAGTCTAGGTTGGCTTCCAGTGAGCCCCACTGATTTTCCTGTCTTGACCTCTCTGGCGCTGGGATTGAAAGCACATTCCATCACACCCAACTTTCTAGTGTGGTCACCAAGGATTGAACTCGGGTCCTCATGCTTGCACAGAAAACATTTTTACCAACTGAGTCATCTGCCCTGAGGACTGCTTAGATCAGCGAATCTTTGTGTCTGCCTCTGGTTATGAACATTGATAGGGTGTGGATTGATAAACATCTTCGATGTGGTCAGAGAACTAACCTCTGGGTGAATTCTTTTCTTTCTTCCTGAAACGCACCCTAGTACACTAAGCCACTACCCTACCGGTTGGCATCTTAGGTCAGGCCCCAGTGGTCTAGCTCCTGTCCATAATGTCATCTTCAGAGCCCACTGTTAGCCAACTTGACTTCCTTCACCCCAAATCCCAGTTATTAACAGGAGAAATACCAAAAATACTACCCAGGCTACCAAATCCTTTGGAGTCTTGATTCATATTTCAGAACCCTTAAAACTATCTTTCTAGTCATTTTATATGGTTTTATTTGTACCTTTGGGACCAGTGAAGATAGATAGAATTGGTGAGTTTATAATCCTGTGATTTGAGGTCACTGGGTAGGTTTCCCATGTGGGCTTGATTTCTGATGGTTTTGTTCCAGCTCAGAAACAGAGGGAGAGCAACAAAGTTTGCCCATGTCTTAAGATAGCAGACTCTCTCACCGTCTCCAGTGATTGGCCAGACCAGTCACCATCTCTCTTTTCCCACAAGTGTGAGCCTTACATCCCCTGGACCAGCCTCATATTACCTGTCCCTCTTCTAGTCTCCCCCTTTTGATTTCTGCTTTAATTCCTAGACTGTGAGTGTTCCAGGTTCATTTCTTCGTTAGCATCTGCCATCTCCCACACCACTTTAATATGTAACATACAGAGAGACTTTGGACTTTTTCGTGTTGGATTCTCTTCCTCCTGGCTAGAGTTTAGAATCTAAAAGGAAACATATGGCTCCTTTAGTTCTCTGTAACTTCCTTGACTATATAATAAAGATTGATACTCCAAGCCATTGCTAGACCTTGTTCCCATAGCTGAGCCCGTTACCCCGCATCTCTCAGGATTCTCCCCTGCTAGACAGAGCCAGTGATTCTGCTCCATCAAATAACTACCAATTATAAATGTTTGCTTAATGTTTATTAAATTGTCAATAATTGACGCCACTCGGCTGCAGCCACCAGATTGCAAAATGCTGAGACGCCAGAAGAAAAAGCTCTGAGGAGTTCAGTAATTCATTCACCTCCTCCCTCATGCCAACCTCTGCTGCCGTGTCAGATTTAATTTCTGTCTCCCTGGGCTTAGGCCAGCAAGAAAAAAAAAATCCCTCTAAATTGACTATCTCCACATGCAAAAATGGGATCAACATTTTTGTCCGAGTTGAACAATCAATTCTTACCAAAAGAAAAAAAAAAAGTAAAAACAATCAGTTTGACTCTTTTTCTTCCCACTTAATTGTGGGGCTGAATTGAAAGATCAACCAGCGACAGATTGTAAAGTAATGAAAAATAGCGCAGGCACTTCATCCCTGAATGCAAGAGGCTCTTCCACCGGAGACCTGTCAGACTCTTTATTAGCCTGCTGAGGCTACAGGGTCTTTGAATACTTCTGATCAGGGGAGACCGCAGCTTCATCTTGCACTCTACTGAGTCCATTCCTGATAATTAATCTGGGTCAAGTTTCCCTATGGAGACACTTAATGGACACATATCTTAGCCTCTAAAAAAAAAATGTTTCTTCCGATTCGGGACCAGAACAGGACTGGTAAAATACAGTGTCACAGCCACTCAGGAAGATTTCTTTGGTGTCCATTTTCACCGGCGGTGCCCATATCAACAATTCCTAGGACCTTCTGCTATGCTCTCTTGGCCCTGTCTTGGCGCCATAGATGCATCCTAGAAACAAATTTGCGGAGTGTCCACTATCTGGGTAAGGGTCTGTTGGCTATTCCTATAAGCCATTTTTCTTTTTGCTGTCACAAAATATCTGGCAAAAACAACTTAGGGAAGGAGGTTTTTCATTTGGTTCAGAGTTTAAAGGCACAGCCCATCTTAGTATGTCGTCCAGGGCAGTAAGAGAGGCTTTTGCTATAGCAACAGACACCTGAGATATCTGGATATGTCTTGTCTATATTTAGGAATCAAAGAAGGATAAATGCTGGCCTTTGGCTCCACACCGTGATGATGTCACCAGTCCGCTGACATCATCGGTAACCTCTCACTGGCTTTTCCTTTCTGATTCAGTGAAGGGGTCTGACTCACAGTCAGCATGGTTCTTCCAACTCTCAGCTAAAAACTCCATTACAAGCACACCCAGAGTTAGGTTTTAACTGTGATTCTCAATGAGGTAGACAGTCAGGACCAACCATCACAGATACCATCCCCAAAACGCCCTCTCCCTAGAAGAAAAGTAAGCCACAGGGACCACCACTGTATTTTATGGCTTAGAAGGGGCTGGTGAACTTCCCCAGCATGGTGTTAACATCCAACCAACTTCCCTTGCTGATGCATCCACCCACCCTTCCATTCTCTATCTTGGGATTCATGACACAACATACATGACGCATACAATAAGAAAAGAAAATTATGAATTAACTGATTAAAAAAAAACTAAAGTGGTTAGTAGCGATGTTAAGGGGAAAAAAAAATACAAGATGAGATGAAGTCTAAGCAGGCAGCAGTCTGTGTCCTGTCGGACCCTTGTTGCTGACAGGCATCTGAGAGAAGCAATCTCGAAGGAGATTATTTTCGACACATAGCTTCAGAGGTTCCTGGCATGCACCGGGCCATTCTCTCTTCTGCTGTAGGCAGGAGGCAACATCCAAAAGTGGAGTTTCTCCACAAGCTTATGGAGAAAGGAATCAGGGAGAGGACAAGATACAGTCAGTCCCTAAGGACACACCTGCAGTGGCCGTCCGGCTTCCTCCATCTAGGTCCCATCTTCTGAAGTTTCCCAACATAGTGCCAGCCATGGGGACCAAGCTTTTTAAGACAGGATCCAGGGGTGGCAGGACAGTTCATTTTTAAATCACAATAGAGACAAAGAAAACATCTCAAGGGTAACAGCCTAGACTTTATAACTATATCCCAAGTTTGTTTCTAAGCTCTCCCACAGACACTCAGTTTGCTTATTAATTGAGCTCATAAAAATTAATGACTACTTACTACACACCAAGTATTTGCTAAGCCTCGTGTAAGGCAACAAATAACATTTGAATTACAGGATTCAATTACCAAACAATTACAAAAGCGAAATTCAATTAGTAAAGCAAAAGTCCTTGTTTTTCAACCATTTGATTGGCAAAGGTTTAAAAAAAAAAAAAAAGGCCGATTGATGCCGCAGACATTTTAGAGCTCTGACACAGGCTGCCGTGGGCTTGGTAGACAACGATGCGGAGAAATGTACTCAGTGATTCTGGAGGCCGGGAAGACTCGGAGCATCCGACAAGCAGAAACCCGGGCTCCAGTTGCTGCTCCATCTTGTGGTTCCGCACCATCACGTGACCACGCGGAGTCACGTAGCAATATGTGGATGGCACGCAGAGAAAGAGCTGGAGCTTCCAGACTAGCATCCTTTCACAGGAGCATCTGTGCATTCCCGAGGCTGGAACCGCCCCCTGATCTGACCACCCAGTTCGAGATCTACCCACCAGCACTTACATATTGATGGTTTAGTGACTTGACACGTTCAAATCATAGCAAATGGTTGCGCCCAGGTTCACCGCTGGAGAAGGTCACATGCTTTCTGGGAGGCCTGTTTCACATCCATTCTCTTCTGCTTCCTTTCAGAATCTTAATCTTTTCCCTCAGTCTTTTGAGTCCTTCCTTCTCCAAAAGAAAGATGGCTCCCCTAGTCTCCTGTCTCTAAAGGGTAAGCTAGTCACCATTTGCTGCAGTGTGGCGGGGCTTCAACCCTACCGTCTCTCACAAGGCATATGACAACCAGCAAATTGCATCTCCTTTATAAAATCAGCCTGCCACCTGCTTGGGCTTTGGCAGAAGCACTTCCGGCTTGTCAGGGACTCATCTCAGATGGTGGGATGGAGAGAGAAGGGAAGGGAAGACGCCTTGTCCTCTTCTCTTTCCAAGTCTTATATTAGAACCAAGGTCCTGAGAGAGTGCCCATGCAGACTTCCTCCCTAGTGGTGTGTGTAGCATTTCTCCTTGCAACAAATGAGCGAATCAGTTATCATAGGCATTGCATGGCTGGGGACTGCACAGAAATGAGCTGAGCCCAGCCCATGCAGTGAAGTTACAGGGATGGATCGAGGTGAGCATGTAGTTTTCAATTGCACCAAATGCCTCGTTAACTCCATTTCCAAAAACACATTTCAAAGACGTGCTTGACTACACGAGTAGATGTCAAATAATACTTACTGCTATCTTATTTTCAATAGTGAAGACCTAAATGTCTGATCTATTGAAGACGTACTGAGTAGAAAGCTATGTCATTGCTCAAAATGAGATGGAACCACAGTTGTCCTAACCTTAGCGCCAATCCACAAGGTATCTAGTATTTTTAGAAATCTCTTTATCTCTCTCCCTCTCTCCCTACCTTCGTCCCTCCCCCCTCTTCCTCTCTCTCCCCCGCCCTTTCTTTCTCCCTTCCTCTGTCCTTCCCTCCCTCTCCCTTTCCCTTTCCCTTTTCCTCTCCCTCTCTCTCCTCCCTCCCTCCCTCCCTCCCTCCTTCCTTCCCTCCCTCTCCTCTCTCTCTCTCTCTCTCTCTCTCTCTCTCTCTCTCCTGTCTCTCTATGTGTGAAAGTGCACATATGTCATGTGCCAGGATGTCAGAGGATAGCTTTTAGGAGTTGGTTCTGTCCTTCTACCTAGAGTTCTGGAGACCAAACTCATGTCCCCAGGGTTAGTGACAAGTGGGATCTGATTTTTAAAAGGTTACTAGATCATACCTACTGCACTCTTTAAAAAATAAGAAAACTCAAAAAAAAAAAAAAACTTAAAGATACAGATATCAAAGATAACGGTGGCTGTTTCTAGAAAGTAGGAATGGAATCATTATCTCTATTTTATTCATAATTTCCTAGATTAATTACTTTACAATTAAAATTTGCATTATTTTTGTTAGTGAAAGCAAGAAAAAGAACCTTGTTCATGCCTCTAAGAAATAATAGCACCTATCCAGCCCAGTCTCTTTGTTTGTACAGACAAAGAAATTGTGGCCCAGGGAGGCCATCCTAAGATTTTAATAAACCTTTAATGTGTGTATAATTACCATTTTCAATATCTGTTTAATGATCTAAATATACACAGTAAGGGGAAGTGCTGAATTCTAATCACCAGCTTCACACAACTATTGGTTTTCCTTGACCTTGACTTTGTGTTTGGTATAGGAAGAAGACCCGACAGTTTTTCTCTTTTGATTCTTGGTCTCAGCCTAGTAACCAACAACTATGACAGTGTAGTCTCCCCCAACAGTGACTCCACATAGACTTCAATTTCCCTCATGGCCCCTTCCACCCATCTGGAACCATCACTGTTCATAAGGTTGCTATCTATGTCTGGTTGGACTTCTGTCACTCCCCTCTGCAATGTAATGTCCCAAAGGAACCAGCCCAATATGTCTCTGTCCTCAACTCCTTGTACAGGAATAAATGGCCGGTACATCATTTCTAGTGAACATGAGATGAAAGCTGGTATTGAGCGTGTATATGAGGCATTGGGAAGCTGACTTCACTGCCCTCCTCATGAACTAGCATGATTCTGATTCCATAAACACGTTAGCGTGCATGGAGGAGAGAGACAGATGAAAGTGATTCTCTTTAACCACGGAGATACAAGCAATTGCTTCTTTTCCCTTTTACAACATGGCTGAGCCATTTATTGAGGGTGCCTTTTCATTTTCCTCCCCTATAAAAGAACAGATCTCCATAAAACATTTATGAGTAAACCATTCTAGATGGACTCAAGTATTACACTGGGCGCCACGACTCAGCCATTGCCCGGGGAAACCCCAGGGCTAAGGAGACTGGGGAGGGGGGGTGGGTATTGCTAAAGACTCATTGAAACAAGTGTTCTGAGAAATTGACCTAGTCTCTTCAGGCTCGAGGACGGGGCTTCTGGGTGGAAGCATGAGGAGCTGGGACAGGTTAGAACTGAAATGTCACACCTAGTCCTGGGAGGCATAGAGGGGCTCCAACAGAACACTGCTCACCACAGATCTCGTTGGGTGCTGACGAGCGGGAGCTGGCTGTGTACAATATCCCAAATTAAAGGAAACAGTCAGACAAGGCCTCTGAATTTGTTTAGACTCCCTGAAGACTGGAGTCCATTCCCTTTCCCTGTACCCCTAGAATGGTTTAAGAATAGACAGAGACTTGGCTGGCTGGTTTGCTTCTTTGCCTGTATCCATCTCATGCCTAGGATCTAGAAGAAATAGCCCGGTGAACCATCTCTCACTAGAACGCATGCAGGACTCCAGTGGAATAGTAGGGGCCCCTTGAGGGGAAGGGAAGATACCCCCTCCCGTAGCTCTCAACATCCCCCATATCTAAAATCATTGTCCTGAGATATTTTTTTCTTCTCCTACCAGTTCCCTCTGTGTCTGCTCATCCATTCACATGTCATCTTAGGCATCATATGGCTGAGGATTGGATGGAAACAGCTGAGCCCGTCCCCTATCCCAACCTCAGGGACATGCATGAGTCAGTGGAGTTTTAGGTGTTTAAGAATTGCAGCAATGAATTGATGGTTGGGATGTCGGCCTCTTCGTGGCGGTCCAGAGATGGCCTCATTCAGCATTAGTAGCTGCTCATTCGTTCATGAAACAGATTCCGTAGAATCTCCAGGACCTGGCTAAGGTTCTCTGAGGAACCCAGGGGACCCATGCCGGGCCCTTCACACACCACCGCTGATTCTCTAAGAGTTCCCTGATGTTGGGTCCTCGTCTCTGACTGGCAAGTGGTTGAGACCTGATTGCATAAAGGCTCAGTGACCTGGTGGGCATGTGCTTTGTGGGCATTAGAGCAAGGGCGGAGTTGTTTACTTCCTAGAGGTGAGGAGGCCCCAGGGAGCCATCTTTTCTTTTAGAGGAAGGAAGAGAACTGGGAAAGCTGAGGGTGAAGGAAGAGAACAGAGTTCCCAAAGAAGGAAGGGGAAGAGAAAGGGCAGAGAGCTCTACCCTAGTCAAGGAAAGTAAGCCGTGGCTCCTTCTGCTCTGTGTCCCGACACTGGGGCAGTGACCAGAATCGAGAGATGATGTCGAAAGGACTGGAAGGCTTTTCCAGTGACGTCCATTGGTTCTAAGAAAGCCAGTGGAGGTGGCTTTCATCTCAGGGGGAACTGAGAGGACAGAGGTGACTTTCAAGCTTGTCATATCTAGAAAGGGCTTTCCTGTGGTAAGGCTTCCTGGAAGTTACACTGTAACATTGCCTGCCTTTCAGCGTTGAAAAGCGTCAGGCAGGGCCACCCTTCTGAACCTGGGATCTAGTCATCTACAAAGTTGATGCTTGAGAACTGTACAACTGAGTCACACACACACACACACACACACACACACACACACGTTTTGAGAAAGTTTCTGATTGTGTATTGTGTTGTGTTCATAGCTATCCTGGTTATATCCCACAGGCTACAAGGTGAACATGCCTGCTAGTCAGTTAGAAACATACAGATCTCTGTCTGTCTCTCTCCTAGTCTCTCCTCTCTTCTCTCATCTCATCTCTTCTCCCTCCCTCTTTCTCTTTCTTCCCCCTCTTCCTTTCTCCTACCCCTCCCTCTCTTCCTGTCTCTCTCAGATAGTTTTACATGGTAGGCCCAGGCCTACGTCGAAATTGCTATGTTGCAGAGGAACAGAGGATGACTTTAAGCCTCTGGTCCTTTTGCCTCTACCTCTTGAGTTCTGGGATTGCAGGCGTGTTGCCACCACGTCTGGTTTTATGTAGTGTCAGAGTTTGAAATCAGGGCTTCGAAGATATATGGTAGTTTAAGCCCTCTGTGGTCTGAGGTATATCCCCAGACTCCCCCTGCCCTGTGTGTGTGTGTGTGTGTCTGTCTGTCTGTCTGTCTCTCCATCTCTCTGTCTGTCCATTTCTCTCCATCTCTCTCTCCCTCCTTTTATTTTTTCTTCCTTTGCTTCTCTTACACCCTTCATTTACAGAAATCCTTCCTGAGCATTCATCATCCCCACAGTTGTATTGCAGTTGAGGTCATTTTCATCCACAAGTAGAATATGAGCCCAGAAAAGTGACCGAGCAGGTACAACCGGACAGATATCTCTTACCTCTAAGATTTTAACGCCCATCTGGCAGGGACAGATTTTAAATCCAGACCTTGTGATTAATCCAACACTCCCTCTTCTTATTCCCTCTCGGGTTGGAAGAGAATGGAGAGACCTTGAACTTCAACCCTCCACTCAGTAATTTCTCTTAGCACATGCTGGCACTGAGGGGAATGGGTGCTTACACACCAGCTCATTGTTTGTTTGTTTTTTTTTCTTTGTCACTTTGTTGTTTTTTGTTGTTGTTGTTTTGTTTTGTTTTAAGTTTCTTACTCATTTACAGTCTCTCATCGCTCTCTCATAGGGCTCATGTGAATGGAGGAGATGACGGCATGTGGTGGATGATCCTCAGTCTGGCGATAGCGCCATTTACTCTACGTTAGCGCCATCTACTCTACGTTAGCATGGTGAGTGGGATCCTTAGATTATGGCCACTCTAGGGTTATCTGAGAGGCCCCGAAGGTGAAGCTGTTGGTTAGAGTTGTGTGATGCTTCAGGTCGTTGGAATTTCCTTTAAGATAGATAGATACACAGACACACAGACAGATAGATAGATAGATAGATAGATAGATAGATAGATAGATAGATGGATGATAGATAGATAGAGTGCCTTTGTGTGAGTGTAGTGTTGGGAACAGAACCAGGCTATCTCTCTGCATGCCAGAAAAGCTGTTCCACCATGGAGCTACATCCCCAGTCCACAGGTGACTCCTTTGGAAGTCACCCCCAGAAATCTAGGAAATGTCCACAAGAAGAAAACACCACTTGAATCACTCCACCAGAGGCCAGTGAGCCACACTAAAATTAGTCATGGCAGTAGAAGACTGGCTGGGGAGAAGGGGGGCATGGGGTAGGAGGAGGGCGTAAATTAGTGTTGGCCACGTGAGGAACTTGTGCTCTGGAGCAGGAGCAGCTGTGGAGTCCCCTGGGAGTTGTCTGGCGACATGTGATTTTACATATCTGACAGCTAAATCAGAGATCCAAATGCCAAATCCTGCACTTGGGAACATTACGTGGATTTGTGACAGTCCCGAGGGGGACGCCCGGATCCATAAAGCAATGAGCGGATCACAATGAGGCGTAAATACAACGTTTTCATCTGTGACATACAATCTTACCCCGTTATTTCTCACATTTTTACGTGAAGGAAACCTATATGCACAGTCTTAGATCTGCTCTCAGAAATTAAAAGGGAAAAAAGAGTGGCTTTCTTTCTTTCTTTCTTTCTTTCTTTCTTTCTTTCTTTCTTTCTTTCTTTCTTTCTTTCTTAGCATCTCAATGCATCATTAAATAGACTACACAGCATGGTAATTGCACTGTGGTTCTTTGCAACTCCGGTGACCCTGGGAGTCACACCTGGGCCAGGAACTAACCATGTCAGACAAGTGTATCAACTCAGTCACCAGCTGGCTGTGTGACTTCGAGGAAATCATTTATTTCATCTCTTCAGGTCTCAGTTATCCGAGTTTGTCTGGAAGATTCCACACCCTTGGACACACATTCCCATGAATGCCTGAGACTGTGGCCTTTTTGCCTTGACGAAGGAAAACAAAACTTCTTTGTGCTTTTTGAGTTGTCTACCGGTGTGCCTGCTTTTACAAACTCATCATATATTCCTACCCATCCACGGTTTAGAAGGGAGAATATGCGTTCTGCGAGGTTCCTTTCTCATACACATCCCCTGCTTCAAGTTTGTGGTTGAGTCCGTCCTGATGGTCCCACAGATAATGAAAAGAGTTAGCAGTCTATGGCTCTACAGATCTGAGAAGAATTCTTGGTTGTTTTTCTTTCCCCCTTTTAGGCTTAAGTGCCTCCGCTGTCCAAAAACAAAGGTCTGTGCCCATTTGTGTTGGGCCCCAGCTGTGTAGACTGAGAAACCACGAGATGCAATTAATGGTCCCCTTTGCACAGTTCCCCGGTCCCAGTACAGTGTGGCTCTATCTTGCAAATAGTTACAATCGTCTCTATTTGCCTCACGCTGGCGAGTTCCCAAATCAATTTGAAAAGTAATTTTATACATGTATCTGGGAGTCAGGACAGGTAGTGTTCTCCTTTTTTACATAGGATGAAAAGAGAAGCAAGCCTAATGACTTCCCTATGGTCACCCAGCTAGTAAGAGACAGAAATGCCACCAAAACACTGTTCTCTTGACAAGGACACCAGGGCTCCTTGCAGTGATAAGCCAAGTGCAAATGTGCTTCCCAGGGTCCCAGGGAAAAGTTGACAGCAGTGTGTGTATGTAGGCCAATGGAAAAGCAACCCCTAGTCACTTAAAAACAATGCCACACTTAGAGCCCACTGTTGGAGGGCCAATAGCATAGTTAGTGAATACACAAGACCCCACATTATTCAGGGAGGCCTGGCAGGGAGAGAAAAGCAGACACACGGGTCCTTCGAGCCACCAGCTGTCACGGCTGGCTACGGCGCAGTTCCCAACAAGTGCAGTGTGACAGTCTTTCTCCACAGTTGCACGGAGCAGTTGTGGGATAGGAGCAGAAAGCCTTGTTCAGGGAGGTGTGAAAAAACACGGGGCACAGGGTGTGGTTTTAATAAGGACTTGGTTCTGCCAGGTTCCTTAGCCCTGGGAGGCAGCAGGTGAGGCTACAGCCTGGGCTGGTCCTGCTTTGTACTGGCTGGTTTTGTGAGTCAACTTGACCCCGGCTGGAGTTATCTCAGAGAAAGGAGTTCAGTTGGGGAAATGCCTGCATGAGATCCAGCTGTAAGGCATTTTCTCAATTAGTGACCAAGCGGGGAGGGCCCATTGTGGGTGGTGCCATCCCTGGGCTGGCAGTCTTGGGTTCTATAAAAGAGCAAGATGAGCAAGCCTGGGGAAGCAAGCCAGTAAGGAGCATCCCTCCATGGCTTCTGCATCAGCTCCTGCTTCCTGACCTGCTTGAGTTCCAGTCCTGATGTCCTTTAGTGATGAACAGCAATGTGGAAAATGTAAGCTGAATAAATCCTTTCCTCCCCAACTTGCTTCTTGGTCATGATGCTTGTGCAGGAATAGAAACCCTGACTAAGACAGG